>CM064569.1:14096537-14131532 GCA_032716605.1 Paralithodes platypus | reverse complement strand
AGACCTTGCGGTCCATTCCGAGGAGATACTCGAAGTGGAAGGAGAGGCGACTGTTTAGTGCAATACACTTTGTTACAGAGTGTGCACAATCTTGTATACTCTCTTATGAACTACTCTACTGAAGAACTATTTACAAATTACGAGGGAAGTTTGTTCCAGGTAGAACCGAGCTTATATGTGAAAAAGTTTCCACAGCATAGGCCTACTAGTGCTGAACCTTTTCAATTATTAATTTCCAGCCATGGTTGAGTGTTGTATTCATATTGAGGCTAAACATTTTGCTATAATCCCAAATTGTCAAACCCATTAAACAATGCAATGGAAATGGCGTGATGTCTACAGAGGAGTACAACGGAAAACCCTTTCCCATTTCTAAAGGTAACGTAAGATTTCAGGTAATTTTAGTAATTAAAGTCACTGCGGAGAGAAAAAAATGTTAAACCCCTTCTTTACCTGTGACTTTACATTTTTCGGTAGAAAGATTGAATTTCAGCTTACTGTTAGACGATTTTATGAAGCTGAACTTCAATATATAATTGGAAATATAATAATGAATTGAGATAGTCTGCAGCCTTTGATTCGGTGTATACTGTTCTTCCTAAGCGGAAACCAATCGTCTAAATAAGTTACTCAAGAATATAAATTAAAGGACGGCACCGATACTGAAAGGGGGGAAGCGTGGAGAATGGGTCGCTTTCTGGTGCCTTCTTCCTCATATTTAGCTCCATTAGTTTTCAGATGTTATGACGTTCGGCCCATTAGTTAGGCTATTTTAATACATTTTGACCCTTTTTTTGTCAATATTAAGACTGTTCGTGTCATTTAGGTGTCGATTTTTTCCTGGCGCGCGATAGCGAGCCTAGTAATTTGAGAGAACCCCGGCATTCGGCCGTGACATTGTTCTATCGAAAACATGTACACATTTATCTTGCAGGTGGGTCTTGGAGGTGTTCTCTGAAGCTTGATGGAGGGCTAGGGAGGAAACGAAATAAATGAGAAAAAGATACATAAATGATGTGAAAATAAATCCGGCCATCCCCCCTCAAGGAATATTAGCGTTAGGTGTGTTTCAGGGGGTGGGAAGGAGGATAGTTAATTACCTCGGCATTAATGATTGTTGGTAGTATTGTTAAACAAGAGCATAAATCAGTTTTGGTGATACACGAGAGAGAGAGAGAGAGAGAGGCATACATAATACATACATACATAAATACTGCACATATCTGTACATACTGTATATATATATATAATATTTTATATATATATATCTATATTATTAGATATATATAGAATATATAGCGATCTAGATATATATATACGGTCATATATAGAATATATATACTATGATATATATATATATCTATCATATATATATATATAGAGAGAGCGAGAGAGAGACATACATAATACATACATGCATAAATACTGCACATATCTGTACATACTGTATATATAGACACAAGAGAGAGAGAGAGAGAGAGAGAGAGAGAGAGAGATTGACGAGGAGAGGAGAGTAGAGAGGAGAGAGACATACATAATACATACATGCCGAAAACTGCACATAGCTGCTACCATTACTGTATATATAGACACAAGAGAGAGGAGCAGAGAGAGAGAGAGAGAGGCCTACATAATAAATACCATACATAAATAACTGCACCATATATGTACATACTGTATATATAGACACAAGGAGAGAGAGAACGAGAGAGAGAGAGATGAGCGAGGGAGAGAGAGAGGGAGAGGAGAGAGGATCGATTGGGAGAGAGAGGTATGCATAATACATACATACATAAATACTGCACATATCTGTACATACTGTATATATATATATATATACGGTATAAATATAAATATATATATATATATATATATAGATATATATATACTCATATATATATATATATACGGTCTATATAATAAATAATATAATATATATCTATATATATATATATATATATATATATATATATATATATAGAGAGAGAGAGAGAGAGAGGCATACATAATACATACATACATAAATACTGCACATATCTGTACATACTGTATATATAGACACAAGAGAGAGAGAGAGAGAGAGAGAGAGAGAGAGAGAGAGAGAGAGAGAGAGAGAGAGAGAGAGAGAGAGAGAGAGAGAGAGAGAAAGGGGCAGGGAGGTTATATAGAAGAATGATAAGCTGTGTATAAATAAATAATATCAAAGGGTTACTTGCGTCAATATGGTGTGGCGTCTCTCTCTTATTCTCTCTCTCTCTCTCTCTCTCTCTCTCTCTCTCTCTCTCTCTCTCTCGAGTCTATAAGTGTGTATGTGCAGTATTTATGTATGTATGCATTATGTATGCATGTGTGTTTGTTACGGGTGTCGTGGAATACAAAACAAAAGAGAAAAAACAGACAATACATACGTAATCGTATCTTCTAAAGGTTAATACGAACTTTTTTTTTCCCCAGCAACTTTCGACCTGCACCGTAAGTTAACTCTTAGAACGTAAGAACATAAGAAAATGGGAGTCTGCAGAAAGCCGATTGGCCCATACAAGGCAGATCCCTCTCACACCCAACTCCAAGTACAAGGCCTAATAGGCCCAACTCACTAATACCATGAGGACCGACCTCACCAAAACGCTCAGAGGTCAACACAGGAAAACGGGGGTCTGCAGAGAGCTGATTTACCCACACCCGGCAGATCCCCCTCACACCAACCCATATCGCTTTTGTTTTTGTTTTGTTTTTCTGGTTATCATGAGACAATTTTATTCAGATTGGAAGGGTATATGAAAGTCAGAGGGTTAATTGAGATAACCCGTACCCTTATGATTCTTACAGGGTCCTTCCTAAGCTGTATAGCCAGATTAAACTGTCAAAATGCGTCATAATCTTCAGAGAGTTGAGGGGGTAGAGTGCTTGGTTGTTGGTCTACATTTTTATTTATTAATTAATTTTGTATTTTCCTCGCTAGACCTCCATCAAGCTTAGAAAAACGCCCCCTAGACCCCCTTTCAAGATAAATTTGTACATTTTTTGGTAGAAGAATGTCCCGGCCGAAAGCCGGCTCCTAAAATTAGAGGCTGGCCATCGCTCGCCAGGAAAAACATCGATACTTAAAGGGCACGAAGGGTCTTGATTAATATTGACAACAAAATGAGGCGAAAGGTCTCAAAATCGCCAAACTAACGGAACGAACGTCTTAAATCCACAAAAACAAATATGCTAAACTTGCGGAAGAAGGAGGTCCAGAAAAAGCGAGTACTACCCCCTTAAGGCGAGGCATATCAAACTAAATCATTAATAGATAATTTTTGTCCAATACGTCATAATTTGCTCATACTCAGGACACCTATACCCTGTTCCAAGTAGGTAGGTCAGCAATAGTGAACCTTAACCTTTGTAACTCAAAAAGGGCTAGAGCAAATGGGCTGTACATTGGCACACGTTTTTCCTGGCTAACCCCTCTCAAATGGTAGAAATATTAGCTCGATTACTCTAGTAGTTTGGGAGTTAGAGTAGTTAATGTTTTGTACTACTTATTTGGAACAGGGCATAGATTTAAGAATGTTGTCATAATGTTCCAAAAGTTGTGTGAGAGACATGATCTTGCCGCTCTGAACCCAAGTTGACTCACAAAACCCTTGACGAATCGAGCTAATATTTCTACTATTATGGAAGAGTCAACCAGGAAATAGAGGTGCAAAACTATAGAGCCCATTTTTTCAAGGTCTTTTTGAGTTAAAAGAAGTTAATTGTCACGATTTTGGCCTACTTTTGGTGAATAAGTTATAGTTTTATAAACATTTTATTCCTCCATAGCAATCTAACGTCAGAATAGTAGTCAATATAAGAGCCTCAAAATGTCGCCAGAAACCAAAGACCAGTCACTCATATTTCATGGACCTCTCTTATTTTTAATTATGCAAGTATATACAGTATCTGGAACCTGATTTTGAATGTAATTATATAAACATAAAGTACAAAACCATATTTATATAATTCACTGAAAAACATGGAACGTAAGTATGATAGATGTAATTGCATGAACAAAAACAATGATAGTAAACAATTAAATATAAAAATACAAAAAACAAAAAATACAAACTAGAGGTCCAGCATTGTAGACATGTGGAACAAACTAAAGCCGGTATCACACGAGAGTTTTTATAGTCAACATTCGATGATCAACATATTTCTGGCAACATTTCTGGTGTATTTTGCTCTGGTATCGGAAACAAGACCAATGATGGATGAATTTAGGTAGCAGAAAAATATTTAATTTTTACCTCCTGAGCTGCCAGACCAGTGTTGAGGATAAATGTTGAGCAAAACAGCGCTCGTGTGATACCGGCTTTACGTAAACAACTCGTCACCACCTACACGGTATTATCTTAGTAACGATTTCACCCAAATGAAGGTTCCTATTTCACAGTATTTCCGATATGAAATGGTAGACCGGCGCCCAAATGATAGAGTAGAAAATTGGATTTTTCACTAAATTGAAATGTGACGGCCGCCAGGGGCAACGTAGGACTAAGTTATAGGCTGCGCACGAGGAATGTAGCAGGATAGTGCTTGGTTTTTGGGCTATATATTTATTTATTAACTTATTTTTGAGTTTTCTCGCTAGACCTCCATCGAGCTTAAAAAAAAAAACCCTAGACCCCCTTTCAAGATAAATGTGTCTATTTTTCGGTAGAAAAAATTCCCGGCCGAAGGCCGGTCCCGTTTAAAATTAGAGGCTCGCTATCGCTCGCCAGGAAAAAATCGACACCCAAAGGGCACGAATGGTTTTTATATTGACAAAAATAAAAAAATAAATGAGACGAAAGGTCTCAAAATCGCCGAACTAACGGAACGAACATCTTAAAACCTCAAAACAAATATGCTAATCATGAGGGAGAAGGGTGTCCAGAAAAAAAGAATAATACCCCCTTAACATGAACAAATAGAAATATAATATAAGCATAGGGAAAAACAACACGAAGGTCGGGTTCTTTCTTTATATAGGCCCAGGTAAATTTTGATTTTGTAGGATATGACACTGAACTGGATACTTTGTAAATAAACTTTCCTGTAAAACGAAAAAGACGAACAAAATCAGTTAGTGGTTTTCCATTAAATTAATGAATGCACTAAATAAATAAAAAAAAAATGCGTGTAAATAAATGAATTTATGTATTTATTGAAATCATCCATTAGAAACTTAAGGAACTTATATAGTATTCAGTTTAATATGTAGTACCGGAAGATTGGATTGCCTTACCAGTTAAGTTTGATGCGAGATATGTAAATTAGACGACTGTAGATTGAAATACATTAAATGAGGTCAGCTGAATAATATACATATGACAGTATGTGTGAGTAAATGAACGTAGCTATGGATTTGATTTGATTTGATTCTTTATTGAGATAGTACAAATATGGAGGGAGGGTGAGGAAAGAGGAGCGGTGGTGGAGGGTTTTCCTGGGCTACTAATTAGTCCACCAGATTCATATCAACCTTAGCCGGAAATACCTGGGTCCCTGCCTCACATAGCCCCCTCACCTGGCCTCCCCTAACCCCACCTGGCCGCTCACATAGCCCCATCATCTCGCCTCTCACAGTCCTATCACCTGGCGTTACCTAGTCCTATCACCTGGCCTTAGTGGGAAAGAATAGTAGAGATTGGGAGTTGAATCAGTTGCTGTTCGCTGATGACACAGCATTGGTGGCGGATTCTGATGAGAAACTGCAGCGGGTAGTCAAAGAGTTTGGTGTGGTTTGTGGAAGGAGGAAACTGAAGGTGAACGTCAATAAAAGTAAAATAATGGTGTGTAATAGGGGAGAGCATAGGGTGAATCTAGATGTGAGGCTGGATGGGGAAATATTGGAACAAGTAGAGTGTTTTAAATATCTAGGAGGAACAATAAGCAGGAGTGGAGGTATGGAAGTGGAGGTAAAACAGAGAGTGTGTGAAGGAAGGAAGGTTTTCGGAGCAATGGGAAGTATGTGGAAGACGAGAAATCTCGGAGTGAAAGTAAAAAGTGCACTGTATCAAGGAATTGTTGTGCCAACAGTGATGTATGGGGCTGAGACATGGGCTCTGAAGAAAAAGGAGAAAAGAGGGCTGGATGTGATGGAGATGAGCTGCTTGAGGAGTATGTGTGGAGTTACTCGTAGAGACAGATTGAGAAATGAAGAGATACGTAGGAGAGTGGGGCAGCAGGAACATTTGTCAGCCAGAGTGGACAGAAGGGTGCTGAGCTGGTATGGTCATGTTGAACGAATGGGAGATGAAAGGCTTACAAAGAGAATATGTGAGTCAGGTACAAGGGGAGATAGAAGGGCAGGAAGACCCCCATTGAGATGGAGAGACTGTGTAAGAAAGGCTTTGGATGATAGAGGAATGACTATAGATCAGGCAGGGGAAGTGGTGGTGGACAGGAGTGAATGGAGAATGCTTGTGAATAGTTGAGTGAACACGTGGTCATTTGGAGTAAGGGGTCGGGCGCAAGTTGGACTAGATAATAGTCCATCAGGCGCCTGGCCCGGGGAGACGATTAATATGAAGGGTGTGCCTGGAAGTGTGGTGGGAGGGCTTGTCGCTTTGGCTCCGCTGCATGTCTGCCTGCCGAGATCGGAACCTCTCCTGGTGGTCAGGGGCCGGGGGAGTGCTGGAGCGACCTTGGTAACCCTGGTCTCTGGGTCTTCTCCTGGGTGACCTGGATGTGTGAAAGTTTGTGTTTTTTATCTGTGTTTATTTTTTGTTTTATGTTGTTTTTGTGTTTTCCCTGTTCTTGCTCTGTCTTGAGTCGGCTACCCCCAAAATGGGGATTGGGCCTGAGCATATAGATAGATAGATAGATCACCTGGCCTCACCTATCCTCTCACAGCTCCCTCACCTGGCCTCTCACAGCCCCCTCACCTGGCCTCTCACAGCGCCCTCACCTGGCCTGTCACAGTCCCCTCACCTGGCCACTCAGAGCCCCCTCACCTGGCCTCACACAGCCACCTCATCTGGCCTCACATAGCCCCCTCACAGTCACCTCACCTGGCCTCACACAGCCCTCTCACAGCTCCCTCACCTTGCCTCTCACAGCCCCCTCACCTGGCATCTCACAGCTCCCTCACCTGGCCTCTCATAGTCCCCTCACCTGACCTCTCACAGTCCCCTCACCTGGCCTCTCACAGCTCCCTCACCTGGCCTCTCACAGCCCCCTCACCTGCCCTCATACAGCCCCCTCACCTGGCCTCTCACAGCTCCCTCACCTGGCCTCTCACAGCCCCCTCACCTGGCCTCTCACAGCCCCCTCATAGCTCCCTCACCTGGCCTCTCACAGCCCCCTCACCTGATCTCTCACAGCCCCCTCACCTGGCCTCTAACAGCCCCCTCACCTGTCCTGTCACAGTCCCCTCACCTGGCCTCTGAGAGCCCCCTCACCTGGCCTGTCACAGTCCCCTCACCTGGCCTCTCACAGCCCCCTCACCTGGCCTCACATAGCCCCCTCACCTGGCCTCCCCTAACCCCACCTGGCCGCTCACATAGCCCTATCACCTCGCCTCTCACCTGTCCTCACCTATCCTCTCACAGCTTCCTCACCTGGCATCTCAAAGCCCCCTCACCTGGCCTCTCACAGCCTCCTCACCTATCCTCTCACAGCTTCCTCACCTGGCCTCTCACAGCCCCCTCACCTGGCCTCTCACAGTCATCTCACATGGCCTCTCACAGCCCCCTCACCTGGCCTCACACAGCCCCCTCACCTGGCCTCTCACAGCCCCCTCACCTGGCCTCTCACAGTCCCCTCACCTGACCTCTCACAGCTCCCTCACCTGGCCTCTCACCTAGCCTCTCACCTGGTCTCTCACAGCCCCCTCACCTGGCCTCTCACAGCCCCCTCACCTGGCCTCTCACAGCCCCCTCACCTGGCCTCTCACAGCTCCCTCACCTGGCCTGTCACAGTCCCCTCACCTGACCTCTCACAGCCCCCTCACCTGGCCTCTCAGAGCCCCCTCACCTGGCCTCACACAGCCCCCTCACCTGGCCTCACATTGCCCCCTCACCTGGCCTCACATAGCCCCCTCACCTGGTCTCACATAGCACCCTCACCTTGCCACACATAGCCCCCTCACCTGGCCTCACATAGCCCCCTCACCTGGCCTTACATAGCCCCTCACAGCTCCCTCACCTGACCTCACATAGCCCCCTCACCTGGCTTTGCCTATCCCCACATAGCCCCTTCACCTGGCCTCACATATCACCCTCACCTTGCCTCCCATATCCCCACCTGGCTTCTCACAGCCCCCTCACCTGGCTTCTCACAGGACCCTCACCTGGCCTCACATAGTCCCCTCACCTGGCTTCTCACAGCCCCCTCACCTGGCTTCTCACATCCCCCCACTTGGCCTTTCACAGCCCCCTCACCTGGCCTCACATAGTCTCCTCACCTGGCCTCTCACAGCCCCCTATCCTGGCCTCACATGACCTCCAATAGTCCCCTCACCTATTCCCAACCTGGCCTACCTCACCCCCACATAGGCTCGATCTCCTACTATCCCCACCAAATCTGGCCTTCTCCTATCCTCACATAGCCCCCTCACCTGGCCCCCCAACCAAACTCACCTCGGTTTATGAAATTTGGGCACCAGAAACTTGGGCACTGGAAACTTGGGCACCGAATTTTCGGCACCAGAAACTTGGGCACCGCATTTTCGGCACCGTGATATTTGGGCACCTAGAATTTTGGGCAGCATGACATTTGGGCACCTAGAATTTTCGGCACCGTGATATTTGGGCACCTATAATTATGGACACCATGACATTTGGGCACCTAGAATTTTGGGCACCATGACATTTGGGCACCTAGAAATTTGGGCACCATGACATTTGAGCACCTAGAATTTTGGGCACCATGTCATTTGGGCACCTAGAATTTTGGGCACCTTGATATTTGGGCACCAAGATTTGAGGGCACCGTGATATTTGGGCACTTAGAATTTTGGGCACCTGGAATTGTGGGCACCAGGAATTTTGGGCACCATTAATTATTTGGGCACCAGGCATATTGTGGTGATGGAGGCAAAGATTCTAATAATAGTGATGATAGTAATGGCAGTAGTAATGATAGTCATGACAACAGTGATGATGGTAATAACAATAGTAATGATAGTGATGGTAATAGTGATGATGGTAATAACATTAGTAATGATGATGATGGTAATGACAGTAGTAATGATGGTGATATCAATAATGATGGTGATTATTATAGTAGTAATGATGGTGATGACAGTAGTCATGATAATGATAATAATACTATCAATACAGTAGTCATGATACGGTGCCCAAAATTCCTGGTGCCCACAATTCCAGCTGCCCAAAATTCTAAGTGCCCAAATATTACGTTGCCCTCAAATCTTGGTGCCCAAAATTCTAGGTGCTCAAATGTCATGGTGCCCAAAATTCTAGGTGCCCAAATATCATGGTGCCCAAAATTTTAGGTGTCCAAATGTCATGGTGCCCAAAATTATTGGTGCCCAAATATCACCGTGCCGAAAAATCTATGTGCCCAAATGTCATGGTGCCGAAAATTCTAGGTGCTCAAATATCACGGTGCCGAAAATTCTAGGTGTCCAAATGTCATGGTGCCCAAAATTCTAGGTGCCCAAATATCACGGTGCCGAAAATGCGGTGCCTAAGTTTCTGGTCCCGAAAATTCGGTGCCCAAGTTTCCAGTACCCAATTTACTGGTGCCGAACTTTCATAGAACCACTCACCTGACCTACCCTACTCCATCACCTTGACCTGGCCTCCCTCACCTTCACCTGGCCTCCCACACCTTGACCTGGCCTCCCACACCTTGACCTGGCCTCCCACACCTTGACCTGACCTCTCTCACCTTGACCTGGCCTCCCTCACCTTGACCTGGCCTCCCACACCTTGACCTGGCCTCCCACACCTTGACCTGGTCTCCCTCACCTTCACCTGGCCTCCCACACCTTCACCTGGCCTCCCACACCTTCACCTGGCCTCACCTTCACCTGGCCTCCCACACCTTCACCTGGCCTCCCACACCTTCACCTGGCCTCCCACACCTTCACCTGGCCTCCCACACCTTCACCTGGCCTCCCACACCTTCACCTGGCCTCCCACACCTTCACCTGGCCTCCCACCTTCACCTGGCTCACCCCACCTGGCCTCCCACACCTTCACCTGGCCTCCCACACCTTCACCTGGCCTCCCACACCTTCACCTGGTCTCCCTCACCTTCACCTGGCCTCCCACACCTTCACCTGGCCTCCCCCACCTTCACCTGGCCTCCCACACCTTCACCTGGCCTCCCCCACCTTCACCTGGCCTCCATTATAAATGTTATAGTTAACATTTTAGAAGACAACACATTCAACCATCAACCCTCCTCCCCCGCCAGACCTACCTACCGACCGACCAGGTGGGGCAGTGCGGCGAGACAATTAGAAGGCAGGTAAAAGTCGCCCCTTGACAATAGGAAGCAACCACTCTCCCTCACCCTTACCTCCTCTTCTATGTCTCTTTCCTTGATCCCCATCCTCTTTCCTCTCAATATATCTGTCCTCATCCTCTCCCTGATATCTCTTTCCTTCATCCCCATCCTCATGTCGCTATCCATCCTCCTCTCTCTCTATATCTCTTTCCTCATCCTCTCCCTGATGTCTCTTCCCTTCATCCCCATCCTCATGTCTCTACCCAATTGTCCATCCTCCTTCCTCTCAATATCTCTTTCCTCATCCTCTCCCTGATGTCTCTTTCCTTCATCCCCATCCTCCTTCCTCTCTATATCTCTGTCCTTCACCATTTTCCTCATGTCTCTACCCAACCTTCTGTTTCTCTATTTCTCCTTCATTTATCCTCTTCCTCATGTGTCTAACCATCCTCCTCCTTCTTTCCTTTGCCCTTTTCCTCATGTCTATCCATCCTCCTTCCTCTCGGTATCTCTTTCCTTACCTCCTCTTCTATGTCATTTCCTTCGTTGTTTTCCTCATGTCTCTAATCATCCTCTTACCTCTCTATTTTTCCTTCCTTCGCCCTATTCCCGGTGTCTCTTTCTCCCATTTTCTTCCTCATGTCTATATCCATCCTCCTTCTTCTCAACATATCTTTCCTTCAATTTGTTCCACTCATGGCCACTTCTGGAATATGCTCTGTAATTCTGGCCACCCGCATTTCAGGAAATATGTACAACGATTAGTTCCAACTAGGACTACGACCACCTATTCGATATTTTGTATTTATAGCTACGCGAATAACTTAAGAACTTTTAATTGGGAACTCGTGCGAGGTCAACTTATTGGAGTATTAGAGATACCAACGGATTTGCTATGAATATCACACACTGTCGTATATCATATAATCACATACAAAATTTAATATATATATATATATATATATATATATATATACATATACAGTATATATATATATATATATATATATATATATATATATATATATATATACAGTATATATATATATATATATATATATATATATATATATATATATATATATATATATATATATATATATATATATATATATATTTTTTTTTTTTTTGTTTTTTTTTAATTTGGCTCTCAATTTACTAAAAGCTACTTGGGATGGACAGCAAAGTGTTTTAGATACTAACTATTCCTTGTAATTCCTTCCCACTGACCATACCTCACGTTGCCTGGCCCTCTCCCCCTCAAGAAATGACCCAGTCACGTCCCTGGTGGGCCCTAACACCTTTACCCTACACCACTTACACACACTGTCACACAGTCATATACACAGTCTAACACACACACACACACACCATACACACACACACACACACACACACACACACACACACACCACCCACCTACCTACCACTCCGTAGTACTCCAGTCTGGTTCCTCCCAAACTCACCTGTTGAAAGATAGCAAATATTAGTAAAACACAAACAACAACAATATTGGTATTATAATGCAAGTTACAATATTGTACAGGCAGGGGACAATAATTAACCACTTGCGGTTTTCAGTCTATAAGGAAGTTGGAGCCATATACATCGATATTAAACAGAAATGCAATAATAATGTACGTTTATGATGGATAAAAAGTATGTTGATTTTGGTTTTATGTATTTATAAATGTACTACGACGCTATTTTATCTGTAAATTCGGCTAAATATCGTTGTCTACAGCTCCAACTTCCTTATAGAACGAAACTCGCAAGTCGGCAATTTGGAGGTCGGATCATGATAATAATACACTCTCTAGACTATCTCCCATGCGAGTCTCGGATGGGAAATAGTCTAGAATAGTCTATTATTTTTCACAGCTGACGGTAAATTGAATTCCTTAGCAGCTAATTTGTTGATATTAAATGTAAACACATGAAACCACCATATCTCTGAACATCATTATTAACCCCTTCACCACCATATCTCTGAACATCATTATTAACCCCTTCACCACCATTACGTAAATTTCATCATAATCTGGTTACCATTAGACAATTGTCATTAGTGTGTAATCTACCTATGTGACTCAAATGGGTAAATACGATCTCAATAAACCCTCTTAGTAATACAGGTCCTTCTTAAACTGCATACAATCATATAATATTAGACAGAATCAAAGGTAAATAGGCGTCATGGTACTGAAGGGGTTAACAACATATTTCGGCACAATATCTTGGTAATAGCTGAGTAAATAAGACGGAGACATGACAATTTACCGTCACTTGAAAACAAACATTGCAACAAGTACTCCTGATTTCTGTTGGACTTAAGGGGGTAGTGCTTGGCTTTTGGTCTCTCTACTGTATATGTACTGTATATATTAATTAATTTATTTTTGAGTTTCCTCGCTAGACCTCCATCAAGCTTCGAAAACCATCCCCTAGACCCCCTTTTAAGATACATGCGTAAATTTTTTCGGTAGAAAAATTTCCCGGCTGAAGGCCGGATCCTTTTAAAATTACAGGCTCGCTATCGCTCGCCAGGAAAAAATCGACACCTAAAGGGCACGAAAGGTCTTAATATTGACAAAACAATGAAGTGGAACGAACGAACGAACGTCTCGAAATCTCAAAAAACTAATATGCTAAACGTGAGGGAGAAGGAGGTCCAGAAAAATCGAGTACTACTCCCTTAAGTTGAGATACATGAACAAATAGACATCGATCTACCACAAGGGGCATAGGGTGTCCCATACAAAAAGAGGAAACAATATGATAAAGGTAACACGAGTACGGTGGCGCTAATAAGTCATGTCTCAGCTGTCCTCGCTCGGTGATGTATTAATGTATGTCAGATGTTGAATAAGATGGGTAAGTGTAGGCATAGGTTTGTATATCTCATTCGAAATTAATAAATCAAGCTTAGATATTGCTGATACCAATTATGGATCAAAATATACTTGGTGCCGAGACATCACTTATTAGGCCGATTGTACAGTGCATATATAGAGTATAAGGAATGCATTGGGCATGCAAGAATACTTGAGAATATACAAATGTATATTTGATGACTAATAGAAGTCTAGGTTGCGCAACAATACTGTAAGTTAGATATATGTGATATATACAGTATATGCAATATATGTGATATATACAGTATATGCAATATATGTGATATATACAGTATATGCAATATATGTGATATATACAGTATATGCAATATTCGCGTGGCAATGACTGCGCAAGGATAGGGATATTGTATTATAAAGTAGGCCTAATATGTGATATATAAAATGATAAGTTTGCCTATATTTGAAGCCCGTAATACATTAGAAAATTACTTTACGAAAATGTATCTTTTGACTCTTATACTAAAGTTTGAGTACCCGTATGTACCCTATTCAGTTTCGCATTTCTACAACATTCCTCCTAGTAATCAAGTAGATATATTAGTTTACAGTAAATTAGGCTTACCTACTGTATACTGTACATTAGATCAGTAACATTTTGATCACGTATCTTGTTTAATCTTACGTCTAGAGTGACTTTCAATGATCTTATTAACCGTATTAAATGTCACGTTAAGGGGGGTCACCGGCTTTGTTTTTTTATCTTTCTCTCCTTTGCTCTCTTTCCCTGGATTGTATCCATTCGGCCATATTCAGCCAACTGTTTTAAGACGTTTATCCCTATCCAGGTGTCGATTTCTTCCTGGCGAGCGATAGCGAGCCAGCATTGTATGGAGAAATCCGGCTTCGCCGGAGAAATTATTTCTATCGAAAAATGTACAAATTTAGCTTGCTGTCAAAACAAAAATATATATATGCTGGCTCGCTACCGCTCGCCAGGAAAATATTGACACCTGGATGAGGGTAAACGTCTTAAAACAGTAGGCTGAATTCGGCGGAATGGATAAAAGCCAAAGAGAAAAAAAGCGAGGTGGGCTCCCTTAAGCCTAGGGTATACCCTATACACTTAATGAATTGTGGGTATGAAAAGTGTAATTAAAGTGTCCATACTAATATACCCTTATATTGGTATATCGGTAGTAATACACGCATATTCTAATATATATATATACATAGGGGAGGTGTGGTGGAGTGGTCTTGCCACTGGACTGGTAATCCAATGGTCCTGGGTTCGAATCCCGATGTATCAATGTGAAGATATTATTGGGATGGAATTCGTGCTGTACTGTACCTAGTATCAGTGATTACCACAAAGCCCACCGAAACACCCAAAAAAAAACCCTCATCGTTCCCTGATTAAATAGCACTGTATGAATATTCCCATATTCAAAATATGCTATAGGGGGGCAATGCCTAGTGATTTAATTGCTCAATAGGTGGCGTTCTAAGAATGAGGGTCCGAGTCTTGGGGATGAGACAGTGAAGCATGAAGGTGAAGCAGCTCCATATATACGCAAAGGCAAGATGGCAAACGCTGGTTGCAGCTTCACATGTCTCACTCCCAAGACTGGAACGAGACCTCACGGGCTTCACCGTGTTGAACGGGCTCTCAGCCTATGCCCGAGAGGGAGCAAGTAGGAATATAGACAAAACAAAAAACCCCACAAACAATGGATAGAAAATGTAATCACTTTAAATATACGCACTGATTTTATGTATTTTTTATGCCTTTCTAGTCCCGATGTATCAATGGGAAGATATTATTGGGATGGAATTTGTGCTGTACCTGGTATCAGTGCATTACCACAAGCCCACCGAAACGTCAATAAAATACCCTCATTGTTCCCTGATTAAATAGCACTGTATGAATATTCACATATTCAAAATATGCTATAGGGGTGCAATGCCTGGTGAGTTATCTGCTCAACAGGTGGCGTTGTGTGTGTAAGTGTGAGAGTCCGAGTGTAGGGGGTGAGACAGTGAAGCACGGGAACGAGGTGGCTTCAGAGATGGGGTCGTTTCGGGCCATGAGTGAGCACCATGCCTCATGTGAAGGCAAGATGGCAGGTGCTCGTTGTACTCTACGTGATTCACATGTCTCACTCCCTAGACTGGAACAAGACCTCACGGGCTTCACTGTTCATTGTAAAGCGGTGAATGTTAAGGCTCTCAGCCTATGCCCGAGAGGAAGTAAGTTGGAATATAGAAAAAAAAAAAAAAAAAAAAAAAAAAAAAAAAACAGTGAATACATTGTTCAAAAATTAGATAAGGTTCAGGGGATATATACAGTATATATATATATATATATATATATATATATATATATATATATATACAGGATATTTATTTTTTAGTTTTTATTTATCTATTATTTTATTTAGTTTCCTCCCTATACCTCCACCAAACTTTGCGACTGTATTTCTCTGATTGGCTGGGATGATATATGAACAGAGAGAGAGAGAGAGAGAGAGAGAGAGAGAGAGAGAGAGAGAGAGAGAGAGAGAGAGAGAGAGAAAGAAAGAGAGAGAGAGAGCGAGAGTATGAAGGAATATGTAAGTGCAACATTAAATTAAGTAAAACTCAAATATCGCTATAGCTTAAAATAATAAACCTACATGAAACGGAAGGATAGTAATTTAAGGGGGTAGTACTCGCTTTTTATGGACCCCATTCTCCCTCGTGTTTAGCATATTAGTTTTGAGGTTTTAAGAACTTTGTTCCGTTAGTTTGGCGATTTTAAGACCTTTTTTTGAAAGGGGGTCTAGGGGGTGTTTTTCTAAGCTTGATGGAGGTCTAGCGAGGAAACTAAAAAATATAGGAATATATGAATAAATAGACCAAAAATATAGGAATATATGAATAAATAGACCAAAAATATAGGAATATATGAATAAATAGACCAAAAATATAGGAATATATGAATAAATAGACCAAAATATAGGAATATATGAATAAATAGACCAAAAATATAGGAATATATGAATAAATAGACCAAAAATATAGGAATATATGAATAAATAGACCAAAAATAGAGGAATATATGAATAAATAGACCAAAAATCCAGCCACTAGCCCTTAACTTTTCAAAAAATACCGGTTGAAAAGTAAAGTTAAAAAAGTGTAATAATTAGCTCTCATAAGGGTGTATTCAGGGTAACGAGAGAGGGGGCACTAAATAATAGGGGGCGCTGCTCCCCTTAACTCCCTCCACAGTCTAGGTGGAGGGTCAGAGGGAGGGGGCGGGGGGTAGAGGAGGTGGAGAAAGACAGGCGCAAAAGCACAAAGGAGTACAAAGGAAATCAAGCAACATCAGATCCAGCGACCCCTCAAGGCTGCTTGCCCTCCAAAACACTGATGGTCAAGTGTCCAAACAGTAGTTTAGAGAGGGTAAGGGAAAATGGAAAAGGAAGACTGCCCTGGGACAAATGTCCGTGGCAGGATTAGGAGTAGATAGGGGACATTTGTTAGTAATATAATAGAAGGCGGAACAGCGTATATCAGACTCTCAGAAGAAAGGGCCGAATCACACACCAACCTCAGACCCAAACTTATTTCGTCATAAATGTCTTCGAATAGTTACATCAGACAAAATGCGACAGAGAATAACCTGCTGCATTACCTCACATTTTGGGTCAGCCGTTCAAACTGCCGCACCAGAGTATGTCTGATATAATCTGGTGTGGTAGTGTGAAAGGTTCGCTCATAATGTGAAGTTATTGTATGTCGTTTGTCTCTGATGTAACTAATCGAACAATATTACGTCGGAATATGTCTGGTTCCTGGTGTGACTCGAACCTTATGCCCAAATAGTACACCATTCTCCACAGTAGGCCTATATTGGTATTCATATTTGTTTTCACCAACCCACCAATTATTTTACAAATAAACCTAACTAATGAAATCAATGAATGCAATGAATACATATGGTACACCAAGGACTCGAACCTAGGATACTCACACCGAAATTCCGCACTCTAAGCATTACGCTATCAAGACAGTTAAAAGGTTTATGCACAAGCCTACGATATATTATGCATTCTCGAATACTGCATATTAATTTAAGCATGTACAAACCCCCAACTGCTCTATGGTAGCCTAATGTTTAGACGAATGGAAGGGGTAATTAATGGGGCACTTAACCACACAGAAAGGTGTATTTTGATTCAATGCTTCATCATAAGCTTACCGAGACACTATAACCGCCCTCCCTTTTTCTTTTGCTTCTTATATAACACTATTGTAGCACGGGGCACACTTAACACATTGAGTAGGAGTCACTGTTTCAGCCTATCTAGATTGTAGTGTGTAGTGTGAATGTGTACAGTATAAAACACCAGTGATTGGTCTGACAATATACCTCGGGGCTTTGCAGAACTTTGTGAAACACTGTATTTATTTTTAGGTACTTTCCTGTTATCGACAGCCATTGTTTTTTTACTAAAGGATTAGGTTAGGTTAGGTTAGGTTAGATTCTAACCTAACCTAATCTAACCTAACCTAATCCTTTAGTAAAAAAATAAATAAACAAAAAATAGAAAATGGCGGTCGTTAACAGGAAAGTACCTATATTTATTTACTATATGACACTTTTTATTAAGAGGATGAGGGTTATATCATGAAGTGCTAAGTGTTCCTTAACCAATACCAACGGGAAAATGAAGCCCCTCCCCCTCCCTAACACACACACACAGACACACTCACACACACATACACGAACATATATATCCCTAGAGACAGAGGGGGACTAATTATTGCTATGTGTATGTATTGAATGTCGTGCGTGTTACTACCACCCAGTAAACGGTACCCCCCTCCAACAGAGGCCATTATGGGCCTATATTACCTACTATGGGTTTCAGAGGCCGTGTGGCATCGTTTATCGGGAATAACTTATTAACAAACAGTTGGATCAGTATGACATTTTGCCAGAGCCTGTTTCACACCATCCCCTAATTTTCGTCAATATAGTGCATTACCAAAAGTGGAGAATTAAGCCACTTGCCCCTGTGTTATGAGGTTAAAGTCACACCTGAATGACTAGGAAACGGACAAGGCTACCGTGGCGTACCTGTGAAAACCACCAAACCATTATTGCTCTTCCATCAAACACAGTCGTTATCACTCACCACCCAGCCTAACTATCGCCTTTACATTCACGTTAACTGTCACTATCATATATAAATATACGAAAATAACACATCATTTGTTTATATTTTTATTTGATAGTGACATATAACGTGATTGTAAAATAACACATAATTTGTTTATATTTTTATTTGATAGTGACATATAACGTGATTGTAAAATAACACATAATTTGTTTATATTTTTATTTGATAGTGACATATAACGTGATTGTAAAATAACACATAATTTGTTTATATTTTTATTTGATAGTGACATATAACGTGATTGTAAAAGCGATAGTAGGGTTGGGTGGTGAGTGATAATGACTGTGTTGGTGGTGTACTGGTTTAGTTGCTTAATTTCTGGGTGTGGTGTCCCGAGTTCGAATCCCGGGAGGACCATATTATGCTTTCATTAGTTTATTCAAGTACATTGGGGTTTGTAATTGATGATTAATGTTAAGAACGGGGTGTTACTTAAATGTATGAGGGGTGTATAAGGGAGGTATAAGGTGTATACAAGAGAGGTATAAGTATGTATGAGGGGTGTATAAGGGAGGTATAAGGTGTATACAAGAGAGGTATAAGGGTAATTATAAGGGAGGTATAAGGTGTATACAAGAGGGGTGTAAGGGTAATTATAAGGGAGATATAAGGGTAATATATGGGTAATATAAGGGTAATACGAGGGCAGTATAAGGCTAATATAAGGCTAATATAGGGGTAATATAAGGGTACTATAAGGGTACTTATAAGGGTAATACAAGTGTAGTACAAGGGCAATATAAGGGTAATATAAGGGTAATATAAGGGTAATATAAGGGTAGTATAAGGGTAATATAAGGGTAATACAAGGATAATATAAGGGTACTATAAGGGTAATACAAGTGTAGTATAAGGGCAGTATAAGGGTAATATAAGGGTAATATAGGGGTAATATAAGGGTAATACGAGGGCAGTATAAGGGTAATATAAGGGTAATATAAGGGTAATATAAGGGTAATATAAGGGTAATAAAGGGTAATATAAGGGTAATAAAGGGTAATATAAGGGTAATACATGTGTAGTATAAGGGCAGTATAAGGGTAATATAAGGGTAATATAAGAGTAATATAAGGGTAATATAAGAGTAATATAAGGGTGGTGTGAAAGGGTAATATAAGGGTAACATAAGAGTAATATAAGGGTAATATAAGGGTAATGTAAGGGTAATATGAGGGAAATATAAGGGTGACATAAGGGTAATACAAGGGTAAGATAAGAGTAATACAAGGATAATATAAGGGTAATATAAGGGTAATATAAGGGTTAGATAAGGGTAAGATAAGGGTAATATAAGGGTACTATAAGGGTAATATAAGGGCAATATAAGGGCAATATAAGGGTAATATAAGGTCAATATAAGGGTAATATAAGGGTATATAAGGGCAATATAAGGGTAAGATAAGGGCAATATAAGGGTAATATAAGGGCAATATAAGGGTAAGATAAGGGTAATATAAGGGTAATATAAGGGTACTATAAGGGCAATATAAGGGTAATATAAGGGCAATATAAGGGTAAGATAAGGGCAATATAAAGGTAATATAAGGGCAATATAAGGGTAATACAAAGGTAGTGTGGAGGGACAGGGTAACATAAAATTGTCACCATAATGAGTCGACTTCCTCCCTCAGCAGATGGTGTCCGCGTGTCTGTATGTCTGACCGCCCAGGTAGGTGTACACTACCCATACATACACGGTGTACACTATACACATACATACACGGTGTACACTATACACATACATACACGGTGTACACAGTGTATGTATTGGTATAGTGTACACCGTGTATGTATGTAAGTTATGTTAGGTTTGGTAGGGTAGAGTTAGGTTAGGTAAGGTCAAGTTAGGCTAGATAAATTAAACCTTTGACATTTATGACATTATTGAAGAGAACAGTTTGTTCTGGTTTAGATTATATACAGTTTAGGAAGGACGTCTAGCAACCAAACGAACAAACTTGATTTAACCCCTTCCGTACCAATGACGTAATTTTAACTTTATTTTGGCTACTATTAGACGATTTTAGTTGATTAAAAAAGGACCTCCAGCAATTAACAGGATTCGATCAATCTCACTTAACCCTTTTTACTACCTCATATATTTTTTAAACTGTACAAAATCGTCTAACCAAAGCAAGAATAATAATCTAAAAACGTCACCGGTAAAGAAGGGGTTAATTATATCCCTTTAAGGAACACAGATCCCTTCCAAGCTGTATAAAATAAAAATAAGAACTGTCCTGGAATAGTGAACGTGTGAAGAGTGTGTGAACCCAACCAAACTTCCGGAAGATCCACCCGTATCTCAATGGTTAAGGGGGTAGTGCTTGCTTTTTGGTCTATATATTTATTGATTTATCTATTTTTGGATTTTCCTGGCTCGTCTTTCATCAAGCTTAGAAAAACACCCTCTAGACCTTTTTCAAGATAAATATGTACATTTTTCGGTAGAAAGATGTCCCAGCCGAAGGCCGGACCCTTCTTAAATTAGAGGCTCACTAACGCTCGCCAGGAAAAAGTCGACATCTAAGGGGCACGAAAGTTCTTAATATTGATACAAAAAATTAGGCGAAATGTCTCAAAATCGCCAAACGTCTTAAAACCTCAAAACTAATATGCTAAACATGAGGGAGAAGGGGGTCCAGAAAAAGCGAGTATACTAAGCGGCCTTTAACGTCAATGTCCATGGATAGAGACACAGCCCCTCTGGTTCGAGGCTTGAATGACGTGACCCACAGACACACACACATACACACACACACACCCTCTCTGTGTACACATTATGTGCGTCCCTCTACGCACTGCAGCCATACATACTTCCTACTTTATCTGTGTACACCTACAGTATGTGTATGGTATTGTACACCTACAGTATGTGTATGGTATTGTACACCTACAGTATGTGTATGGTATTGTACACCTACAGTATGTGTATGGTATTGTACACCTACAGTATGTGTATGGTATTGTACACCTACAGTATGTGTATGGTATTGTACACCTACAGTATGTGTATGGTATTGTACACCTACAGTATGTGTATGGTATTGTACACCTACAGTATGTGTATGGTATTGTACACCTACAGTATGTGTATGGTATTGTACACCTACAGTATGTGTATGGTATTGTACACCTACAGTATGTGTATGGTATTGTAAACTGCCTCATAATTATGTGACATGATTTATTTTACTTTTATTTATCCTTCACAATATTCGAACTAGGGATCTTCAGTTACAACACAGTAACAGAGGCTAATCAAGTTGTCCTTTCAAGGGACTGGAATTCTCGAAAAGGGGCTCCAGTCCTGACGCTATTCTTGACTTGCAGTGTGTTGGCTTAACCCCTTCTGTACCGGCGACATCTTTTTAACTTTATTTTGGCTACTATTAGACAATGTTATTCAGTTTCTTAAGGGCCTCCAACATTTAACAGGCTTCGAACTATCTCACCTAACTCTTTTTACCACCACAGATCCTTCTTAAACTGCACAAAATCATCTAAATATAACTAGAGTAAAATTAAAAAGACGTTGCGGTACAGAAAGGGTTAATAATTCAAAAGGTTTGATAGCTTCTGTAGTTCTTTTTTAACTAACTAATATTGTCCTCTGCCCCTACCCTAATCTACCCTGTCCAGTAGTTGTTGTTGTTGTTGTTGTTCCCCAAGCTGCCTGGCCGAACAGCCCCAAGGCCCCGAGCAATTCCAAGGCCATAACCGAGCGCCCCCACAGAACCCTCCCTGCCGACCACAATAAAGCCTGGGTGACCGAAGCCACTCCATGGCGGGGAGCTGAGGAGGGTGCAGAAACGCCCGGGAAACCAAAGCCCCACCCAGGGCCCTGTGCCCCTCAGCAATTATGAAGAGAAAGTTGAGGGGCAAGGGAAAAATGTGACGCTTTGGCTTCCAATCTTGGTAGATTGGGAGGTCAATCCACGGAAAAGACGCCGTCACTTGAGATCTAGAAAACATATAAGTTAAAGGAACAGTCAGAGTAAGCTATGGGTATGGCAGAGATCGCTCAGTTCTCACTCTGATAGACCAGCCCATCACCACATGACTAGAACCCAGTCCAGTGGTTTAGGTACGACATAGCTCACTACTGTATATTCATCCACCATTACTCTACAGTAGATCTAGGTGATGGGCTAGTCTATCAGAGTGAGAGCTGAGCGATTTCTGCCATACCCATAGCTTACTCTGACTGTTCCTTTTACCTATATATTTTCCAGACCTCAAGTGACGGCGTCTCTTCCGTGGATTGACCTCCCTACTGCCAACCTAGAGGTTGGCAGATTGGGAGCCAAAGTGTCAAACTTTTTCCTTTGGCCCTCAACTTTCCATTCATAATTGCTGTGGGGCACAGGGCCTTGGGTGGGGCTTTGGTTTCCCGGGCGTTTCCGCACCTTCCTCACCTCCCCGCCTTGGAGTGGCTTCGGTCACTTGGGCTTTATTAGTGGTAAGCAGGGAGGGTTTAGTGGGGGCGCTCGGTTATGGCCATGGCCTTGCTTGGGCCCTTGGGGCTGCTCGGTCAGACAGCCTGGGGAACAGCAACAACAACAACAACAACAACAACTCTAGATCCATTCAAACCAACCATAATCCCTCACTATACTTGCCCACATCACGCACAACCATTGTCTATCTATCAACAGTAATCACGATCACTTTACCTATTCTGATATCTTAAATGTCTGTCAATTTCTTCCCGCCGGCAGTAGTAAGTTCGCGCGGGGATCTCATCTCAGTTATTTCGTCGCTCATACATTTAGCACAACACCGGAAATGCTTAGACTGGAATTGACCACTTGCGAGTTTCAGACTATAAGGAAGTTGGAGCTGTAGACATCGATGGTGAATAGAAAGGCAATAATTATGTAGGTTTCTAATGGCTAAAGAGTATGTTGAATTGGGTCTTATGTATTTATATATGTACTACAACCGCATTTTAACAATTAATTCTGTTGAATATCAATACCGACAGCTTCAACTTCCTTATAAAACGAAACTCGCAAGTGGTTAATTGGGGAAAAAAAATCCACATTATTTAATCCTGTGAGTGGTTGAGCAGGTTAGGCTTGTGCTAGGTTAAGGGGGCCCACTTCGCTTTTTTTCTCTTTCTCTCCCTCTCTCTTTGGCTTGTATCCATTCGGCCCCATTCAGCCTACTGTTTTAAGAAGTTTATCCCCATCCAGGTGTCAATATTTTCCTGGCGAGCACGAGCCAGCATATATATATATTTGTTTTGACAGCAAGCTAAATTTGTAGATTTTTCGATAGAAAAATTTCTCCGGCGAAGCCGGATTTCTCCATATAATGCTGGCTCGGTATTGCTCGCCAGGAAGAAATAGACACCTGGATGGGGATAAACGTCTTAAAACCGTTGGCTGAGTGGGTCCGAATGGATACAAGCCAAAGAGAAAAGGAGAGAAAAATAAACAAAAAAGCCGGTGAACCCCCCTTAACATGCGCTGTGGGTTCCTGGACATCTCAATCAGTAGACCATTTCAACCAGTAGCTCTCAACCAGTGCCAAATCAACCAAGACCAACCAAACCAGTGCCAAAATATAATACTAACATAACCTAACCTAACCTAACCGTATTGGTCGATTTGGTACTGGTTGAGAGCTACTGGTTGAAATGGTCTACTGGTTGAGTTGTCTGGTCATCTGCACTGTATATTGACCCCGGGCCTCTGTATAGTATGGATAGAAAGAAACACCATTTGAGGAGGAACACTTTATTAACAACATTTCGCAAGGTAGCTTCTTAACCCTTTGAGTACCAGCGACGTGTGTTATATTATATTCTAGCTATATTTTGTCGATATTACAGGATGTAGCTTAGGAAGGATCTGTGGTAGTTAAAAGGGTTGGTTGAGTTAGTATGAAGCCTTATTATTGCTAGAGGTCCTTCCTAAGCTGAATAAAACCGTCTAATGGTTTCCAGAATATGATGAAAAGGACGTCCCTGGTACTGAACGGGTTAAGGAGGGTACTACTCGCATTTTCTTGACCCCCTTCTCCCTCATGTTTAGCATATTAGTTTTGAGGTTTTAAGACGTTTGTTCAGTTAGTTTCACTATTCTGAGACCTTTCGCCTCATTTGATTATCAATATTAAGACCTTTCGTGCCCTTTAGGAAGTTTAGTTGTCTATTTTTACCTGGCGAGCGATAGCCAGCCTCTAATTTTAGAAGGAACCGGTCTTCGACCTGGAAATTTTTCTACCAAAAATGTACACATTTATCTTGAAAGGGGGTCTAGGGGTGTTTTTCTAAGCTTGATGGAAGTCTAGCGAGGAGATTAGAAAATAAATAGATAAATATTATATATAGAGCAAAAACCAAGCACTACCCCCTTCAGGTCACTGCGGCTGTCTGCGAAACGTTGTCAATAAAGTGTTCCTCTTCAAATGGTGTTTCTTTTCATTTTGTCAACTTTTCAAAGGTATGTTGAAATAACTTAGAAAAGTAATTTAACCCTGTGTATAGTATGTCGTGTCAGTAAAGAACTCTAGGTCGAATTTTAAGATGAACCATAGACTACAGCGAACATATATAATATAGAAATAATTATAATTGATCAGTATTATTACTACAATAATAATTATACGTCAATAACCTATCCAGGATGAATATCGCATCTGAATCGCAGGGGAGTATTAGCAAGGGTTGCATTACATTTAAGTACAATAGCTTTTTCTGCGTGACGAAAACACGTGTGTGTAACTATATGTGTGTGTGAGAGAGAGAGAGAGAGAGAGAGAGAGAGAGAGAGAGAGAGAGAGAGAGAGAGAGAGAGAGAGAGAGAGAGAGAGAGAGAGTGCATTTTATTAAGTCATACATCACTGTACACACATCGATAGTTCATTATAACCCTTACACGTCAATACATATTTATTCGAAAGAACACACACACACACACACACACACACACACACACACACACACACACACAAATATATAACACTGATATTCTTGATCTATGTAATTTCCTTCACTTCCTATGGTCCCCTCCCCCCCTTCCCTTCCTATGGTCCCCTCCCCCCCTTCCCTTCCTATGGTCCCCTCCCCCCCTTCCCTTCCTATGGTCCCCTCCCCCCTTCCCTTCCTATGGTCCCCTCCCCCCTTCCCTTCCTATGGTCCCCTCCCCCCCTTCCCTTCCTCCCCATGATGAGTAGATAATCCTCTACGTTTCAAGAGTAAATTATATTCCAACTATTATAATTATGTTGGTTTATACTATATATTTTCATATAAATAAAGTTACATAGTTCCATAGAATGTCGCCTCAGCCGATGCAGGTGAATAACTTCTATCAACTCATTTAACTCTTTCATTATATGATGCCGCATATTTACATTATATTCTGGCTATCATTAGATGATTTTATGCAATAATCTAATTTATTAATTCCACTCACAATTAAGGAAGTGTATCTAGCAATAAAATAGGTCAAAATTAAATCAACTCTCTAGCTCCTTCAAGTTCCTCCTAAGCTGAATAAAATGGTCTAATGACAGCCAGATTAATCTATACAAAAATGGGCCATAATGCTCAAGGGGCTAGCGCTTATCGTAACTCAGGAAACAACCATTTTAAAGGGGTAGTGCTTGGTTTTTGGTTTATATATTTATTTATCAATTTATGTTTTTAGTTACCTCGCTAGACCTCTATCAAGCTTAGAAAAACACCCTCTAGACCACCTTTCAAGATAAATGTGTAAATTTTTCGGTAGACAAATTACCCGGCCGAAGGCCGGTTCCTTCTAAAATCAGAGGCTCGATTTCGCTCGCCAAGAAACATCAATACCTAAAGGGCACGAAAGGTCATAATATTGACAACAAAATGAGGCGAAAGGTCTCAAAATCGCCAAACTAGGGAACGAACGTCTTAAAATCGCACAACCAATGTGTCTAAACATGAGGGAGTAGCCTACTACCCCCTTAAAGGATCAAAGATGGCAACTGACCACTTGCGAGTTACAAGCTATAATTAGGAAGTCGTAGACGTAAGCATCGACGGAAATACAATTATTATGTAGGTTTCTGATGGATAGAAAGTATGATGAATTAAATGTTATGTCTTTACTGTACAAATAAATGCACAACAACCGTTTTTTAGGTGGTAATTCTGCTAAATATCAATGACTACAACTACAAACTTTCTTGTTGAAATAACTTAGTTGACAGAATGAATATCAACACCATATGAGGAGGAGCACTTTATTGACAACGTTTCCTAATGACCTGAAGAAGCTATCTGCGAAACGTTATCAATATATTGCTCCTCCTCATATGGTGTTTATATAAACGTTATCAATATATTGCTCCTCCTCATATGGTGTTTATATAAACGTTATCAATATATTGCTCCTCCTCATATGGTGTTTATATAAACGTTATCAATATATTGCTCCTCCTCATATGGTGTTTATATAAACGTTATCAATATATTGCTCCTCCTCATATGGTGTTTATATAAACGTTATCAATATATTGCTCCTCCTCATATGGTGTTTATATAAACGTTATCAATATATTGCTCCTCCTCATATGGTGTTTATATAAACGTTATCAATATATTGCTCCTCCTCATATGGTGTTTATATAAACGTTATCAATATATTGCTCCTCCTCATATGGTGTTTATATAAAACTTTCTTATAGCCTGAAACTCGCAAGAGGTCAATTGCCGACTTGAGAGCTTCGTTCTATAAGGAAGTTGGAGCTGTAGACAACAATATTTAACATAATTTACAGCTAAAATACGGTCGTAGCACATACATGAATACACAAAACCCAATTCACCATACCATTTATCCATCAGAAACGTACATAATTATTGCATCTGTTTAATTTTGATGTTCACAGCTCCAACTTACTTATAGCCAGAAACTCGCAAGTGGTCAATTGGTGTATCCTTATATAAGTATGGCCATGACTGTAGCTGTCCCCCTATGTACAGTATGGCCATGACTGTAGCTGTCCCCCTATGTACAGTATGTGTGTTGTTGGTGTCGCCTTTGTACTGTTCAATACTAAGAGGACTTTCCTGGAACCGTAGTCATCAACAACACCCTACCTCCTTCCTACCTCGCTCTCCCTCACACACACACACACATACACACACACTCTCTCTCTCTCTCTTTCTGGTGGATGGGGAGAGAGCCTCTGCTAGCCTTACCTTCCATTTGGTAACACATTTGTTAGAATTAAGTCGGGACTGCCAAGTAAGGCCGCAAGGTCTGTGTATCGCAAGGGAACGAGCTGTCGCTTCAAACAGTCTACTGCACCAAATCACCACCCATAACGAGGGGCGTCGCGCTCCTTGGTGCCGCTAGAAGAGCGGCGAACACATCCAAAGGTATCCAAAGGTATCTATGTAACTCTTTCTTCTTCTTGCTCGCTCTCGCTCTCTCCCACTCTCTCTCTCTCTCTTATGCCAATATGCCCTGTGAATAATTATACTTGATGTCACTAAGTAGTGAAATTGATATAATTTAAATAGAAAACATAGTTTTAACTCTGTCTCTCCTTCCCTTCAGTTTTGCTTTACTTATGGCTTTGCTCAATCCCTCCTTCAAGACCTGACACTTAGGTTGAACGCAAGGTTTGTGTGGTAAGTGTATCTGTATAATTAAATGTATTTTTTGTCCTTGTTTCTTCTTTATACCCCTCCTCCATATTGTTGTTGGTGTTGTTGTTGTTTTTGTTGTTGTTGTTGTTCCCCAGGCTGCCTGGCCGAACAGCCCCAAGGTCCCGAGCAAGGCCAAGGCCATAGAGCGCCCCCACAAACCCTCCCTGCTTACCACTAACAAAGCCCGGGTGACCGAAGCCACTCTAAGGCAGGGCGCTGAGGAGGGCGCGGAAACGCCCGGGAAACCAAAGCCCCACCCAAGGCCCTGTGCCCCTCAGCAATTATGAAGGGAAAGTTGAGGGGCAAGGGAAAAATGTGATGCTTTGGCTCCCAATCTGCCAACTTTTAGGTTGGCAGTAGGGAGGTCGATCCACGGAAAAGATGCCGTCACTTGAGATCTAGAAGATATATAAGTAAAAGGAACAGTCAGAGTAAGCTATGGGTATGGCAGAGATCGCTCAGCTCTCACTCTGATAGACCAGCCCATCACCACTGTTGTTGTTGTTGTTGTTGTTGTTGTTGTTATTCTTCTTCCCAAACAGTAGCCCCTCATGACTCACCTATATTTCCTTCTCCCCGTCTCTCGTGTGATTCACCTTTCTTTCCCCACAGCCATAAACTCTAGGAACTATAATATCTGTTCAGGTAAAACCACACAACACGTGTCCAGCTCCCCCCCCCCCCTCCCCCTACCGTACACTCGTGATCAAAAGTCATGCGCTACCTTTACATATTCCTCACTGGCGATAATACAGTAATTGGCCACTTGCGAGTTTCAGACTATAAGGAAGTTGGAACCGGAAACATCGCTATTAAACAGAAATACGATAATAATGTGGGTTTCTGATGGATTAAAAGTATGATACATTTGGTTTTATGTATTTATAAATGCATAATGACCGTATTTTAGCTGATAATTCTGCTAAATATTGATGGTCACAGCTCCAACTCAATTATAGACCAAAACTCGCAAGTGGTCAATACCCCTCCACCTATCATCTATTTTTTTCTATGCCCATTTACTACAACAAATCACCTGTCCAACTCGTACACTCGCGATCAAAAGTTGTGGAGCACCTTAACATACTCCTCACTGGTAATAAGCAGTGATACACCCTCCACCTATCGTCAAATTTTTCTAAACACATTTACTACTACACATCACCTATCCAACTCGTACACTTGCGAGCAAAAGTCATGGACTACCTTTACATGCTCCTCAATGAGTCATAGGATGAATGAAAGATTGATTGAGGGGGAGAGCTTTTATTCGAGTAACTTTCTCCATGCAAAATTTGAAATATTTAGCCCACTGTGTTCTGGTTCTCACAGGATGACATTCTTAGGAGGGACTTGTAATATCCATTAGGTCTATTTACTCTTACCAGCTCTTCCTAAGCTGAATAAAATCTTCTAGATTTATGCAGAATATAATAAAAATGATAGCGCCATTTGTCATTGTATTTTAAATAAAAATCTATTCCCTGTTTAGCAATACAATTCTGGGCATGATCAAATAAATTCAAGTAATAAGTCAAAGTTTAAGGGCAAACAAACATTAAGGGAGCCCACCACGCTTTTTTTTTTTATCTTTCTCTCCCTCTCTCTTTGTCTTCTATCCATTCTGCCCCATTCAGCCTACTGTTTTAAGACGTTTACCCCCATCCAGGTGTCAATATTTTCCTGGCGAGCGGTAACGAGCCAGCATACATATATTTTTGTTTTGACATCAAGCTAAATTTGTAAATTTTTCGATAGAAAAATGTCTCCGGCGAAGCCAGATTTCTCCATACAATGCTGGCTCGCTATCGCTCGACAGGAATAAATCGACACCTGGATGAGGATAAACGTCTTAAAACAGTAGGCTGAGTGGGGCTGAAGGGATGCAACCCAGAGAAATAAGAGAAAAGTAGGGACAAAAAGCAGGTGACCCCCCTTAAGCGAAAGAAAACAGTAAGTGCATTATAGTGGTCATAGTGAGTATTTTATAGTTACAGTAAACCATAGAAAACAGTAAGTGCATTATAGTGGTCATAGTGAGTATTTTATAGTTACAGTAAACCATAGAAAACAGTAAGTGCATTATAGTGGTCATAGTGAGTATTTTATAGTTACAGTAAACCATAGAAAACAGTAAGTGCATTATAGTGGTCATAGTGAGTATTTTATAGTTACAGTAAACCATAGAAAACAGTAAGTGCATTATAGTGGTCATAGTGAGTATTTTATAGTTACAGTAAACCATAGAAAACAGTAAGTGCATTATAGTGGTCATAGTGAGTATTTTATAGTTACAGTAAACCATAGAAAACAGTAAGTGCATTATAGTGGTCATAGTGAGTATTTTATAGTTACAGTAAAACCATAGAAAACAGTAAGTGCATTATAGTGGTCATAGTGAGTATTTTATAGTTACAGTAAACCATAGAAAACAGTAAGTGCATTATAGTGGTCATAGTGAGTATTTTATAGTTACAGTAAACCATAGAAAACAGTAAGTGCATTATAGTGGTCATAGTGAGTATTTTATAGTTACAGTAAACCATAGAAAACAGTAAGTGCATTATAGTGGTCATAGTGAGTATTTTATAGTTACAGTAAACCATAGAAAAACAGTAAGTGCATTATAGTGGTCATAGTGAGTATTTTATAGTTACAGTAAACCATAGAAAACAGTAAGTGCATTATAGTGGTCATAGTGAGTATTTTATAGTTACAGTAAACCATAGGGATAAATAGGTATGGTGGATTTATAACCAATGACGCAGGTTGGTTCAGATCAGGGTTATTGATTATGAACACATGAATTATTAATGGTTATGAGAATGAAGAACTCCCCCCCCCCCTATCATCCCTTCCCTCTTCCCAGGCTCGCTCGCTCTCGCTGTCTCTCTCTCTCTCAAATTAATTGGTAAATCATGTAACTCACACGAGTCTAGGAATTTCTTCTTCAATCGAGTTGTCAACTTGTGGAATGGGTTTCCCCGAGATGTCATAGATTGCAGCACCGTTGATTCTTTTAAACTTCACCTAGACAAACACCTTGCCTTAAATTCACGACTGACTGCATTTGTAGTTGAATATTATTCTTGTCCCCTCTATTATATTACTAATAACAGTCCTCTACTAACATCTCCTAATCCTGCCACGGACATTTGTCCCAGGGCAATCTTCCCTTTCCATTTTTCCCTTACCCTCACTCTAAACTACTGATTGGACACTTGACCATCTGTGTTTTGGAGGGCAAGAAGCCTTGAAGGGTCGCTGGACCGGTTGTTGCTTGATTTTCTTTGTACTCCTTTGTACTCTCTCTCTCTCTCTCTCTCTCTGTCTTCTTTTCTATCCTTTCTTTCAACTTTTCTTTTCTATCGGATATGCCATCTCTTCCAGAATTAAGTCCTGACCACTTCGTTTGGATCGTAAGATCTGTGTGGCCAGTGTATCTATGTAAAGCTATGTAAATATATATCTCTCTCAGCACCCGTAGATACAGCCTACAGATAACACAACAGCAAGGCCTAATATCTATAAACAGTAGCCTGATAAGAGCCCCATACATAACACTATATAGGCATGTGTGTGCTAGCCCCTTCACAGTAACCACCCGCACACAGTAACCACTCTCACACGGTAACCACCCACACACTGTAACCACCCTCAAACGGTAACCACCCACACACAGTAACCACCCACACACAGTAACCACCCACACACAGTAACCACCCACACACAGTAACCACCCACACACGGTAACCACTCTCACACGGTAACCACCCACACACAGTAACCACTCTCACACGGTAACCACCCACACACAGTAACCACCCACACACAGTAACCACCCACACACAGTAACCACTCTCACACAGTAACCACCCACACACAGTAACCACCCACACACAGTAACCACCCACATACAGTAACCACTCTCACACGGTAACCACCCACACACAGTAACCATCCACACACGGTAACCACCCACACACAGTAACCACCCACACACAGTAACCACCCACACACAGTAACCACCCACACACAGTAACCACTCTCACACAGCAACCACCCACACACTGTAATCACCCTCAAACGGTAACCACCCACACACAGTAACCACCCACATACAGTAACCACCCACCCACAGTATCCACCCACACACAGTAACCACCCACACACAGTACCCACCCTCACACAGAACCACCCACACACAGTAACCACTCTCACACGGTAACCACCCACACACAGTAACCACCCTCAAATGGTAACCACCCACACACAGTAACCACTCTCACACGGTAACCACCCACACACAGTAACCACCCTCACACGGTAACCACCCACACACAGTAACCACCCTCACACAGTAACCACCCACACACAGTAACCACCCTCACACAGTAACCACCCTCACACAGTAACCACTCTCACACAGTAACTACCCACACACAGTAACCACCCTCACACGGTAACCACCCACACACAGTAACCACCCTCACACAGTAACCACACAGTAACACACACAGTAACCACCCTCACACAGTAACCACCCACACGCAGTAACTACCCACACACAGTAACCATCCACACACAGTAACCACCCTCACACGGTAACCACCCACACACAGTAACCACCCTCACACAGTAACACACAGTAACCACCCATACACAGTAACCACCCACACACAGTAACCACCCACACACAGTAACCACCCACACACAGTTACCACCCACACACAGTAACCACCCACGCACAGTAACCACCCACACACAGTAACCACCCTCACACGGTAACCACCCACACACAGTAACCACCCTCACACGGTAACCACCCACTCACAGTAACCACCCACACACAGTAACCACCCATGCACAGTAACCACCCACACACAGTAACCACCCACGCACAGTAACCACTCATACACAGTAACCACCCACACACAGTAACCACCCACAACACAGTTACCACCCACACACAGTAACCACCCACACACAGTAACCACCCACGCACAGTAACCACCCACACACAGTAACCACCCTCACACGGTAACCACCCACACACAGTAACCACCCACGCACACTACATTATAGGCCTACACCCACTTCAACTTTGGAGCTAGTGGCTGGATACATTTGGTCTTTAATAAATTAATTTCTTAGTTTCCTACTTGGAAAAACACCGCCTAGACCCCCTTTCAAGGTATATTTGTACATTTTTCGGTTGAAAAAAGTCCCGGCCGAAGGCCGATTCCTTTATAAATGTATCCTTTCTGGATCGAGACGCATTTTGACTGTAATCTGGCTATCATGGCTATGCCTCCTCTTTGTGATTCTGATGGCTCCATCTCTTTTGATCCATTATCGAAGGCCAATATTCTATCTAATATTTGTATTAATAAGCAGAGTAATCAGGAATTGTCTTTGCCATTGACATGTTTCCCTAGACCCAACCTCAATTCAATGGCATTCAAATCAGCTGAACAGAAAAGGTACTTGCTGGATCTTGATACCTATGGTGGCACAGACCCGGATGGGTTTTTCCCTCTCTTTTTTAAAAAGGTTGCAGTGGTCTTGGCACCTAAATTGGCTGTGGTGTTTAGGTTGCTTTTGAAATCAGGTAGTTTTCCTCTTTGCTGGCGTAAGGCTATTATCACTCCTATTCCAAAGGGAAATACTGCCTCATCATCTCCTAATGACTATCGCCCTATCTCCATTACACCTATCCTATCCAAGCTCTATGAGAGGCTTTTGTCCAGACGCCTTTCCTCTTATTGTAATAGTCATAATTTGATACCATGTGATGCACTTCTGACACTCACCCATGACTTGCAATCTTCATTGGACCAGGGACATGAGTCTCGTGTCGTGTCGTGGCTATTGACTTTAGTTCTGCTTTTGATTTAGTCAACCATAAAGCACTTCTGTTTAAGTTACAGCTCATTGGTATTGGTGGCAATTTTTTAAGGATCTTTGAAGATCTTTTGGCGAAAAGATCTCAGTCTGTGGTCATTGATGGGTGTCATTCCCCTTCTGTTACTGTTGTTTCTGGTGTTCCACAAGGCAGTGTCCTTGGGCCTTTGCTTTTTATTATTTTTACTGCTGACCTGTGTTCCGAGCTTGAAAATAAACTAATCTCCTATGCTGATGATACAACTTTATATGCGTCAATTCCATCACCAATAGATCGACACATAATTGCTACTGCTCTGAATAGGGATTTAGCCAAAATTACATCATGGTGTGAACTTTGGGGCATGAAACTTAATGCTAGTAAAACACACTCCATTATCATCAGCAGATCTCGTACCTTGGATCCTCCCCATCCTTATCTACAAGTTTCTGGCGAGCAAATTGAGAATGTGGATACTCTGCGTTTGTTAGGAGTTACTCTTGATCCCAAACTTACTTTTGAAAAGCATATTCGTTCTTTCTCCTCTTCCACATCCCCAAAAATTGGTCTGCTTCGCAAGGTTTATAAAACATTTGCTTGTGACGCCATAGTTATCAAGTCTTTTTATGCTTTATTTTGCCACATTTCGAGTACTGCTCACCTGTCTGGTTGTCAGCAGCTGACTGCCATCTCAAGTTGTTTGACAGGTCGCTAAATTCCATCAGTTTTATTCTACCTCATTTGTCTCTTGATCTGTGTCATCGACGTAAAGTTGGTGCCCATAGTCTTTTATTTAAAGCTTTTAACAACCCTCAGCATCCCTTACATGGGGGGCCCTATGTCTGGGCTCGTGCAACTAGATTCACAAGCAATCTTAATAATCTTGCCATGAGCCGTGTTAATTTTTCTACTACACAGTTTTCACGGTGTTTTGTGCCGGCCATGGTTGACTTG
>CM064569.1:13556537-14094037 GCA_032716605.1 Paralithodes platypus | reverse complement strand
AATAGTCCGTTCATTCTAGGTTGGGCAGAAATCGTAACCCCTAACATCTCATAACTCAAAAAGGACTGGAGTAATCGAGCTACTATTTCTACCAATTAGGAAGACTTAAGGCTAGGGAATATGTATCTAAATTGCCAGCTCATTTGCTCTAGCCTTTTTTGAGTTATAGAGGTTAGAGGATACGTTTCTGGCCAACCTAGAATGAACGGACTATATTGTGCAATTTGCCTTGCGAATGTGTTCACAATCTACGGGTTCTGCTCTTGTCATTATACTAGGTCTAACATCTCTCTCTCTCTCACTCTTACTCACTCACTCACTCACACTCTCACTCCCTCTTACTCTCACTCACTCACACTATCTCTCTCTCTCTCACTCACACACACACACACACACTCTCTCAATCTCACACACATACACACCCACACACAAATATATAGGCCTAAAACCAAGCACTACCCCCGGGGAGATCTCCACTTGAGGGATTTTTTTCTTGACCCCTTTCTCCCTCATGTTTAGCCCCATTGCTTTTGATATTATAAAACGTTTGCCCCATTAGTTTAGCGATTTTAAGAACTTTCACCCCATATTAAGACCCTTCGTGCAATTCAGGTGTCGATTTTATCCTGGCGAGCGATAGCGAGCCTGTAATTTAAGAGGAACCGGCCTTCGGCCGGGACATTTTTCTACCGAAAAATGTATAAATTTATCTTGAAAGGGACTCAAGGGGGTGTAATTTTAAGCTTGATGGAGGTCTAGGGAACACACTAAATACCTCCCCTTAAGGTTGAATGGTCCAATTATCGTATCTGTTAAATGAGAAACTTTACCATTGTTTTAGCAGATACCAGAAACTCTATAAATGTTAACATATCTGCAACACAGTGTTTTGAGTTATACGAAACATTCCTGTGTGAATATATTAAAGTTTACGCTTGTTGGTGATAGTAGAGTGTCAAGTATTACAGCCAATGGTAAAGTTTACGCTTGTTGGTGATAGTAGAGTGTCAAGTATTACAGCCAATGGTAAAGTTTACGCTTGTTGGTGATAGTAGAGTGTCAAGTATTACAGCCAATGGTAAAGTTTACGCTTGTTGGTGATAGTAGAGTGTCAAGTATTACAGCCAATGGTAAAGTTTACGCTTGTTGGTGATAGTAGAGTGTCAAGTATTACAGCCAATGGTAAAGTTTACGCTTGTTGGTGATAGTAGAGTGTCAAGTATTACAGCCAATGGTAAAGTTTACGCTTGTTGGTGATAGTAGAGTGTCAAGTATTACAGCCAATGGTAAAGTTTACGCTTGTTGGTGATAGTAGAGTGTCAAGTATTACAGCCAATGGTAAAGTTTACGCTTGTTGGTGATAGTAGAGTGTCAAGTATTACAGCCAATGGTAAAGTTTCTCATTTAACAGATACGATAATTGGACCATTCAACCTTAAAGGGGTAGTGCTTGGTTTTAGGTCTATATATTTCTTTATTAAGTCATTTTTAGTTTCCTCGCTAGAACTCTATCAAGCTTAAAATTAAACCCGCTAGACCCCCTTTCAAGAAAATTTTTGTACATTTTTCGGTAGAAAAATGTCCCAGCTGAAGGCCGGGTTCTTCAAAATTAAAAGCTCGCTATTGCTCACCAGGGAAAAATCGACACCTAAATGGCACGAAAGGTCTTAATATTGACAAAGAAATGGAGCAAAAGGTCTTATAATCGACAAAGTATTGGAACAAACTTCTTAAAATCTCAAAACTAATATGCTAATTATGAGGGAGAAGGGGGTCCAAAAACAGCGACTACCTCCCCTTAATTTACTGTTTAAGTTACTGTACACATTATTGTGAAAATATTTAACTGTAGTGGAATCCTAAAATATTTAACTGTAGTGGAATCCTAAAATATTTAACTGTAGTGGAATCCTAAAATATTTAACTGTAGTGGAATCCTAAAATATTTAACTGTAGTGGAATCCTAAAATATTTAACTGTAGTGGAATCCTAAAATATTTAACTGTAGTGGAATCCTAAAATATTTAACTGTAGTGGAATCCTAAAATATTTAACTGTAGTGGAATCCTAAAATATTTAACTGTAGTGGAATCCTAAAATATGTTGCTGATCCATTTTTATTAATTTCACTCCAATATCAAATACCTCCCAATTAAATTAATGAAAGCAAGCATGTGATCCACCGGGATTCGAACCTAGGTTACCACATACAGTTTTGAACACTCTTTATTCATGTACTACACCCAACTACAAAACTATCTCACTCATTCCTCTGACTCCCATAATTTCATCCTAAACTGATTAAAATCGTCTAATGATAGCCGGATTAAACTGTTAAGGGGGTCACCTGCTTTTGTTCTCTCCTTTTTTCTCTTTCTCTGGCTTGTATCCATTCGCCCCATTCATCCTACTGTTTTAAGACGTTTATCCCGATCCAGGTGTCGATTTCTTCCTGGCGAGCGATAGCGAGCCAGAATTGTATGGAGAAATCCGGCTTCGCCGGAGACATTTTTCTATTGAACATTTTTACAAATTTAGCTTGCTGTCAAAATGAAAGAACAAATATGCTGGCTTGCTACCGCTCGCCAGGAAAAAATCAACACCTGGATGGGGATAAACGTCTTAAAACAGTAGCACCCTAGGCTGAATGGGGCCGAATGAATACAACCAAGAAAGATAAAAAAAAAGCCGGTGACCCCCTTAAAACGTGTGGTAATACAGAAGGGATTAGTCTGACATTCCTATAGTCTGTTCCTTTTCAACTGGCAGTAAATTGCAAAGCTTCCACAAAGATTTCTCAGTTAATTTGAAGATATAGTAGTGAAATAAAGTGCTAATTATAAAAACTTGGTCTTAATATGATGCAGAGACATAGTGGTTTCACATTAATATGATGCAGAGACATAGTGGTTTCACATTAATATGATGCAGAGACATAGTGGTTTCACATTAATATGATGCAGAGACATAGTGGTTTCACATTAATATGATGCAGAGACATAGTGGTTTCACATTAATATGATGCAGAGACATAGTGGTTTCACATTAATATGATGCAGAGACATAGTGGTTTCACATTAATATGATGCAGAGACATAGTGGTTTCACATTAATATGATGCAGAGACATAGTGGTTTCACATTAATATGATGCAGAGACATAGTGGTTTCGCATTAATATGATGCAGAGACATAGTGGTTTCACATTAATATGATGCAGAGACATAGTGGTTTCACATTAATATGATGCAGAGACATAGTGGTTTCACATTAATATGATGCAGAGACATAGTGGTTTCACATTAATATGATGCAGAGACATAGTGGTTTCACATTAATATGATGCAGAGACATAGTGGTTTCACATTAATATGATGCAGAGACATAGTGGTTTCACATTAATATGATGCAGAGACATAGTGGTTTCACATTAATATGATGCAGAGACATAGTGGTTTCACATTAATATGATGCAGAGACATAGTGGTTTCACATTAATATGATGCAGAGACATAGTGGTTTCACATTAATATGATGCAGAGACATAGTGGTTTCACATTAATATGATGCAGACACATAGTGGTTTCACATTAATATGATGCAGAGACATAGTGGTTTCACATTAATATGATGCAGAGACATAGTGGTTTCACATTAATATGATGCAGAGACATAGTGGTTTCACATTAATATGATGCAGACACATAGTGGTTTCACATTAATATGATGCAGAGACATAGTGGTTTCACATTTTTCCATTAAGTATCGAGAAATTAGCTGCTAAGAAATTCAATTTACCGTCAGATGAAATGGAACAGAGTATAGTTACGTGAGGTTGTATGGATAAGCAATATATTTGAAAAGTTACACCTCAAAGTTTTGAACATAATTTTGTACATGAATTCAGTCACATGAAATGTTCCACCTTCAGTTCAATTACGGATCTCTATGCATTAAGGGAGCTCAGACGGTAATGTGCAGCATAATTTACTGGTTCGGCTCAATGGTTTGAGGAGGGGGTTTAGTTTGTTCTCTAAACTTCTATCAAACTTTAACAAAAAAAACACCCACAAGACCCCTTCGACATAAATTGTACATTTTTCGATAGAGAAATGTCGCGGTCGAAGGCCGATTCCTCTTCAATTACAGGCTCGCTATCGCTCGCCAGGAAAAAAATCGACGCCTAAATGGCACGAAAGGTCTTAATATTGGCAAAGAAATGGGGAAAAAGGTCTGAAAATCGCCAAAATAATGGTGCGAATATCTTGAAATCTCATAGTTAATAGGGCTAAACATGAGGGAGAAGGAGGACTCGAAAAACCAACTGCCTCCCCTTAAGAGTCGTGAAATAAACACAGAAAATAACCAATAGAAAAATTAAAAAAAATTCCTTCTCTTTAACTAATAGGTGTAATTAGGTATATGCTAAACACAGAAATAGACATGGATCTAATATGACGAAGGAGATGATCCAAATTATCCTGTACAATCAATAATACTCAAGTAATAAGCATAAGGGAATGTTAGAGTACTCCTTGAGGGTTATGACAGTTTTAAGGGGAATGGCCGTATTTATTTTCTCATTTATATACATTTTTTTATAATTTATGTTTAGTTTCCTCCATAGACCTTCATCAAGCTTAAAAAACACCCACCCAAGACCCTCCTTCAAGATAAATTTGTACATTTTTCGATAGAAAAATGTCCGACCGAAGGCCGGTTTATCTTTTATTATAGGCTCGCTATCACTCGCCAGAATAAAATCGACACCTAAATGACATTAAAAGTCTTAATATGGACAAATAAATGGGGCGACAAATCTTAAAATCGCCAAACTAATAAGCCGAACGTCATAAAATCTGAAAACTAATGGGGCTAAACATGAGGAAGAAGGGGGACCAGAAAAAACGACCCATCCCCCTTAACAGTTTAATCTGGCTAACATTAGACTATTTTATGCAACTTAGGAAGGATCTCTAGCAATCAAAGGGGTAAGCTATATCTCAATTACCCCCTAACTACCAACTTAGGAAGGATCTCTAGCAATCAAAGGGGTAAGCTATATCTCAATTACCCCCTAACTACCAACTTAGGAAGGATCTCTAGCAATCAAAGGGGTAAGCTATATCTCAATTACCCCCTAACTATCAACTTAGGAAGGATCTCTAGCAATCAAAGGGGTAAGCTATATCTCAATTACCCCCTAACTACCAACTTAGGAAGGATCTCTAGCAATCAAAGGGGTAAGCTATATCTCAATTACCCCCTAACTACCAACTTAGGAAGGATCTCTAGCAATCAAAGGGGTAAGCTATATCTCAATTACCCCCTAACTACCAACTTAGGAAGGATCTCTAGCAATCAAAGGGGTAAGCTATATCTCAATTACCCCCTAACTATCAACTTAGGAAGGATCTCTAGCAATCAAAGGGGTAAGCTATATCTCAATTACCCCCTAACTACCAACTTAGGAAGGATCTCTAGCAATCAAAGGGGTAAGCTATATCTCAATTACCCCCTAACTACCAACTTAGGAAGGATCTCTAGCAATCAAAGGGGTAAGCTATATCTCAATTACCCCCTAACTATCACAGATGTTTCCTAATCTGAATATAATCGCTTATTATTTTGTTCATCATTTTATTTCATAGCCCTGCCTTGATAATGGAAAATAACCCATACGTAAGAAATATGAAAAGGGTTTGACTTTGTTGTTTTGTGCCATTGGTTTATTTGATCTAATACATATAATACCATGACGTTAGAACACAACCATAGAATAGGACTGTGCATCAGTCTCATTTCTTCACCAGACCCTCTATTCTTAAGGGAGCCCACCTCGCTTTTTTTTTCTCTTTCTCTCCCTCTCTCTTTGGCTTCTATCCATTCGGCTCCATTCAGCCTACTGATTTAAGACGTTTACCCCTATCCAGGTGTTAATATTTTCCTGGCGAGCGGTAGCGAGCCAGCATACATATATTTTTGTTTTTACAGCAAGCTAGATTTGTACATTTTTCGATAACAAAATGTCTCCGGCGAAGCCGGATTTCTCCATACAATGATGGCTCGCTATCGCTCGCCAGGAAGAAATCGACACCTGGATGGGGATAAACGTCTTAAAACAGTTGGCTGAATGGGGCCGAATGGATACAAGCCAGGGAAAGAGAGAAAAGGAGAGAAAGATACAAAAAGCCGGTGACCCCCTTAAGTTAGAACACAACCATAGAATATCACTGTGCATCGGATTCTCATTCCTTCACCAGGCCCTCTATTCTTAAAAAAAACAAAAAACAAAAAACAGAAACAAAATATCCACACCCCTTTTCCTCACCTGCCTCATATGTAGGCTACTAATCTATATATTTGTTTATATACACGTTATCTATGGAAACATTCTATACTATTATATTCTCAGTATATACTTATAAATTCTATCGTCTATACAATACTGTTTCATTTCATCTGACGGTAAATTAAATCCCTTAGCAGCTAATTTCTCGATACTTAATGGAAACATATTAAACTACTATGCGAATATGTTTCTAACTATACACACACTCTCTCTCTCTCTCTATGTATGCATGTATCTACTGTATGTCTATATACCATATTAAGACCAAGTTTATATAATTATCATCATATTTCACTACAAAATCTTCAAAATATCCGAGAAATCTTGATGGGAACTTTGCAATTGACCACTTGCGAGTTCAGGCTATAAGGAAGTTGGAGCTGTAGACATCGATATTTACCAGAATTACCAGCTATAATGCAGTTGCAGTACATCTATAAATACATAAAACCCCATTCAACACACTTGTTTATCTATCAGACACCTACTGTACATTATTATGGTATTATTATTTGATATCGATGTTTACAGCTCCAACTTCCTTATAGAACGAAACTCGCAAGTGGTCAATTCATCGTCAGATGAAAATAAACCTGATATAGTCAATCTATGTATGTGTTGACTGTAGGTAGAGAGTCTTGTACAGTATGTAAGGTCTATTATACTGTATGTGTTGACTGTAGGTAGAGAGTCTTGTACAGTATGTAAGGTCTATTATACTGTATGTGTTGACTGTAGGTAGAGAGTCTTGTACAGTATGTAAGGTCTATTATACTGTATGTGTTGACTGTAGGTAGAGAGTCTTGTACAGTATGTAAGGTCTATTATACTGTATGTGTTGACTGTAGGTAGAGAGTCTTGTACAGTATGTAAGGTCTATTATACTGTATGTGTTGACTGTAGGTAGAGAGTCTTGTACAGTATGTAAGGTCTATTATACTGTATGTGTTGACTGTAGGTAGAGAGTCTTGTACAGTATGTAAGGTCTATTATACTGTATGTGTTGACTGTAGGTAGAGAGTCTTGTACAGTATGTAAGGTCTATTATACTGTATGTGTTGACTGTAGGTAGAGAGTCTTGTACAGTATGTAAGGTCTATTATACTGTATGTGTTGACTGTAGGTAGAGAGTCTTGTACAGTATGTAAGGTCTATTATACTGTATGTGTTGACTGTAGGTAGAGAGTCTTGTACAGTATGTAAGGTCTATTATACTGTATGTGTTGACTGTAGGTAGAGAGTCTTGTACAGTATGTAAGGTCTATTATACTGTATGTGTTGACTGTAGGTAGAGAGTCTTGTACAGTATGTAAGGTCTATTATACTGTATGTGTTGACTGTAGGTAGAGAGTCTTGTACAGTATGTAAGGTCTATTATACTGTATGTGTTGACTGTAGGTAGAGAGTCTTGTACAGTATGTAAGGTCTATTATACTGTATGTGTTGACTGTAGGTAGAGAGTCTTGTACAGTATGTAAGGTCTATTATACTGTATGTGTTGACTGTAGGTAGAGAGTCTTGTACAGTATGTAAGGTCTATTATACTGTATGTGTTGACTGTAGGTAGAGAGTCTTGTACAGTATGTAAGGTCTATTATACTGTATGTGTTGACTGTAGGTAGAGAGTCTTGTACAGTATGTAAGGTCTATTATACTGTATGTGTTGACTGTAGGTAGAGAGTCTTGTACAGTATGTAAGGTCTATTATACTGTATGTGTTGACTGTAGGTAGAGAGTCTTGTACAGTATGTAAGGTCTATTATACTGTATGTGTTGACTGTAGGTAGAGAGTCTTGTACAGTATGTAAGGTCTATTATACTGTATGTGTTGACTGTAGGTAGAGAGTCTTGTACAGTATGTAAGGTCTATTATACTGTATGTGTTGACTGTAGGTAGAGAGTCTTGTACAGTATGTAAGGTCTATTATACTGTATGTGTTGACTGTAGGTAGAGAGTCTTGTACAGTATGTAAGGTCTATTATACTGTATGTGTTGACTGTAGGTAGAGAGTCTTGTACAGTATGTAAGGTCTATTATACTGTATGTGTTGACTGTAGGTAGAGAGTCTTGTACAGTATGTAAGGTCTATTATACTGTATGTGTTGACTGTAGGTAGAGAGTCTTGTACAGTATGTAAGGTCTATTATACTGTATGTGTTGACTGTAGGTAGAGAGTCTTGTACAGTATGTAAGGTCTATTATACTGTATGTGTTGACTGTAGGTAGAGAGTCTTGTACAGTATGTAAGGTCTATTATACTGTATGTGTTGACTGTAGGTAGAGAGTCTTGTACAGTATGTAAGGTCTATTATACTGTATGTGTTGACTGTAGGTAGAGAGTCTTGTACAGTATGTAAGGTCTATTATACTGTATGTGTTGACTGTAGGTAGAGAGTCTTGTACAGTATGTAAGGTCTATTATACTGTATGTGTTGACTGTAGGTAGAGAGTCTTGTACAGTATGTAAGGTCTATTATACTGTATGTGTTGACTGTAGGTAGAGAGTCTTGTACAGTATGTAAGGTCTATTATACTGTATGTTGACTGTAGGTAGAGAGTCTTGTACAGTATGTAAGGTCTATTATACTGTATGTGTTGACTGTAGGTAGAGAGTCTTGTACAGTATGTAAGGTCTATTATACTGTATGTGTTGACTGTAGGTAGAGAGTCTTGTACAGTATGTAAGGTCTATTATACTGTATGTGTTGACTGTAGGTAGAGAGTCTTGTACAGTATGTAAGGTCTATTATACTGTATGTGTTGACTGTAGGTAGAGAGTCTTGTACAGTATGTAAGGTCTATTATACTGTATGTGTTGACTGTAGGTAGAGAGTCTTGTACAGTATGTAAGGTCTATTATACTGTATGTGTTGACTGTAGGTAGAGAGTCTTGTACAGTATGTAAGGTCTATTATACTGTATGTGTTGACTGTAGGTAGAGAGTCTTGTACAGTATGTAAGGTCTATTATACTGTATGTGTTGACTGTAGGTAGAGAGTCTTGTACAGTATGTAAGGTCTATTATACTGTATGTGTTGACTGTAGGTAGAGAGTCTTGTACAGTATGTAAGGTCTATTATACTGTATGTGTTGACTGTAGGTAGAGAGTCTTGTACAGTATGTAAGGTCTATTATACTGTATGTGTTGACTGTAGGTAGAGAGTCTTGTACAGTATGTAAGGTCTATTATACTGTATGTGTTGACTGTAGGTAGAGAGTCTTGTACAGTATGTAAGGTCTATTATACTGTATGTGTTGACTGTAGGTAGAGAGTCTTGTACAGTATGTAAGGTCTATTATACTGTATGTGTTGACTGTAGGTAGAGAGTCTTGTACAGTATGTAAGGTCTATTATACTGTATGTGTTGACTGTAGGTAGAGAGTCTTGTACAGTATGTAAGGTCTATTATACTGTATGTGTTGACTGTAGGTAGAGAGTCTTGTACAGTATGTAAGGTCTATTATACTGTATGTGTTGACTGTAGGTAGAGAGTCTTGTACAGTATGTAAGGTCTATTATACTGTATGTGTTGATTGTAGGTAGAGAGTCTTGTACAGTATGTAAGGTCTATTATACTGTATGTGTTGACTGTAGGTAGAGAGTCTTGTACAGTATGTAAGGTCTATTATACTGTATGTGTTGACTGTAGGTAGAGAGTCTTGTACAGTATGTAAGGTCTATTATACTGTATATACTCAGGCCCAATCCCCACTTTTCCTTTTTTTTTTTTTGGGGGGGGGGGGACTTAAGACAGAGCCAGAATAGGGACAACACAACAGAAAACAATGAACACACAAACACAGAACACAAATTCACACACATCTGTAAATAACTAAATATAGCCGATGTCCTCACAACCGAGCTAAAAACAATAGCCACCCCCGCCATTGTTGTCTATTGCTTGCGACACATACAGTTAAGGGGGTAGTACTCGCTTTTTATGGACCCCCTTCTCTCTCATGCTTAGCCCTATTAGTTTTGAGGTTTTAGACGTTCGTTTCGTTAGTTTGGCGATTTTAACACCTTTCGTCTCATTTCGTTGTCAATTTTAAAACCTTTCGTGTCATTTAGGTGTCGATTTTTGCCTGGTGAGCGATAGCAAGCCTATAATTTTAAGAGGAACCGCCCTTCGGCCGGGACATTTTCGACCGAAAATTTTTCACATTTATATTGAAGGGGGGTCTAGTGGGTGTATGTTTGATTGAGGTCTAGCGAGGAAACTACAAAATAAATGAAAACATTAATTAATAGACCCCAAAAACGGCCACCATCCCCTTAAAGTTCCCTTCATCCCCTTCTTCGTATAAACTGCTTATCCTTAATCAACACCTTCCTCTTTCTCATCGCATCTGTATTTCCAGTCTTCTTCCTCATCGTTATATATAATTATGGTTTGCCTCCTTACCGGCACATTCTATATCCTCCTTTTCCGACCTTCACTCGACCCTCCCCCTCCCCTCAACCCTACCCCCCTCCTCCCTCCCCCACCCCGACAGTTGCCATAGAAACGGTAGTGATGGCGGCCCGGCTTACATAAATACAGATAACTAACCCACATAGACACCTTGATAACGTCCACGTCTCCTTGTCACCTCCACCTCTACATCACTACCAATGCCATGTCAAACTGTACGTGTCAAACAGTAGTCCATCTCAACTATACTCTGTTTCTTTTCATCGGACGGGAAATTGAATCTCTTAGCAGGTAATTTCTCGATACTTAACCCATACAGTATTGGTGACGTCTCTTTTATTTGATTTCAGCTACATTTAGACGATTTTATGAAGATTAGGAAAGATAATAGTAGCTAAAAGGATTAATTGAGATAGTCTGTAGCCTATTAATGTGTACACTTCCTTCTTAGGCTGAATAAACTCATCTAATAGTTGCCCGAATATAATGAAAAAGACGTCGCTGGTACTGAACGGGTTAATGGAAAAATATGAAACCAACTAATCCTCACTAACTTTACCTAGTATAACTCAACCTATCAGTATTGTTGAGATGTAATGATATGCTGATTAAAGGGCATAGCTCATGAGGTCAGCTATCCTCATTATCATAAATGTTAGTTTACAATATACCTCCTATGTGCAATAATTGTAGTCCGAGTTTCTTATCAATGTAAATATATATAAAATAAATTTTAGATTACAATTTATGGTAAACCAAGATAACTGTGAAGTATCAATCATTCTTTAACATGTTTTATAGTGATAATATAGAAAGGGATATTGCATGAGCTATGCCCTTTAAATTTGTATGTACCTAGATAACTCAGTTCTATGGTAAATCAACTATTTGACCATTTTAACCAATACATGTCCGCTAATACCAACTAACCTTCCTTAAATCAAACGATATTGGTTCTGTTGGCACTGGTTGAAATGCTCTACGGGTTGAGATGTCTTATATCTACGTAACCTTTTCAGTATTATTGTGGGTTTCTACAGTTTATTCTGGCTAACATTAGACGGTTCTACTCAGATTTAGAAGCCCCTCTAGGAATCAAAGGGGGCAAAATATCTAACACATAAACAACTGACTTCCAAAATTATTTCTAAGCTAAATACAATCGTCTAATGATAGCCAAAGGAATTAAGGAAAGAGACCCTCGAGTTCTGAAGGAGATAATGCACTCACCCACATAAACGTTTCTGACTATCCAAAATATGTGGACAGATTGTTTAAGGGGGTAGTGCTTTGTTTTTGGTCTATATATTTATATATCTAATTATTTTTGAGTTTCCTAGCTAGACCTTCATCAAGCTTAGAAAAACACCCCCTAGATCCTTTTTTTTAATTTTTCGGTAGAAAAATGTCCCGACCGAAGGCCGATTCCTTCTAAAATTAGAGGCTCGCTTTCGCTCGCCAGGAAAAAAATCGACACCTAAAGGGCACGAAAGGCTTTAATATTGAATAAAAGATGAGGCGTAATGTCTCAAAATCGCCGAACTAACGGAACGAACTTCTTAAAACCTCAAAACTAATATGCGAAACATGAGGGAGAAGGGGGTCATAAAAAGCGAATTTTCCCCCCTTAACCCACTCACCCACACAAACGTTTCTGACTATCTAAAATGTGTGGACAGATTGTTAAACGTGGGTGGCCAATAGTAAATATAGATCATGTGAAAATGTGAATGCATGGGGGTAAAAGAGCATCTATAGTACATTGGTGCACACAACTATACTCTGTTTCTTTCCAGCTGACGGTGAATTGTTTTGTATTCATCTTGATTACTCAGCTATTATGCAGTTTTTGTAGCGAAACCTGTTGTAAATTATGAAAACTTGGCACTAATGTGAAGCAGAGACGTAGTTGTTTCTTATTTTTCCGTTAGTTATCGATACATCAGTTATTAAGGGATTCTATTTACTGTCGGATGAAATGAAACCGAGTATAGGTAGATGTCTTTTGAATTTATCGATATGTAATGGAAAAATATGAAACTACTATGTCTCTGCATCATATTAAGACCAAGTTTATATAATTAGCACCACATTTCACTACAGAATCTTCAAAATAACTGAGCAATCTTGATGGGAACTTTGTCAGTTGAAAAGAAACAGTATAGGTAGATGTCTTTTGAATGATGATTGACGATGCTATTGGCTGTTGATTGTAAGTACGAGGCTAATATGTTTGAATGGGTGAGTACATGTATGGATGCATGAGTATAGACTTAAGCATGCAAGAATGTACTTTTTACATTGGCGCATAGGAGTAAAATTATTCTTATAAAGGTGTATATGTTCAATGATGAGATAAATGTACTCCCTAAATGTATGAGTTGAGAGAGTGGACAAAAAACATTCACAGTATATGTACGGTACCGTACTGCCTAAATGTATGGGTGGAGAGAGTGGACAGAAATAGAATCGGGATGGTTCTCTCAAGATGAACAATCCAATAAGTTACAATAGATGTAGGGACACGTAATTAAGGAAGTATGGTTGACATTGTGAAGCAGTTAGAGTAATGAATATGGAGTTAAATAGTCATAGAATAATGAATATGGAGTTAAATAGTCATGGAGTAATGAATATGGAGTTAAATAGTCATAGAATAATGAATATGGAGTTAATAATCATGGAGTAATGAATATGGAGTTAATTAGTCATAGAATAATAAATATGGAGTTAAATAGTCATGGAGTAATGAATATGGAGTTAAATAGTCATAGAATAATGAATATGGAGTTAAATAGTCATGGAGTAATGAATATGGAGTTAAATAGTCATGGAGTAATGAATATGGAGTTAAATAGTCAGAGAATAATGAATATGGAGTTAAATAGTCATGGAGTAATGAATATGGAGTTAAATAGTCATAGAATAATGAATATGGAGTTAAATAGTCATGGAGTAATGAATATGGAGTTAAATAGTCATAGAATAATGAATATAGAGTTAAATAGTCATGGAGTAATGAATATGGAGTTAAATAGTCATAGAATATTGAATATGGAGTTAAATAGTCATGGAGTAATGAATATGGAGTTAAATAGTGATAGAATAATGAATATGGAGTTAAATAGTCATGGAGTAATGAATATGGAGTTAAATAGTCATATAATAATGAATATGGAGTTAAACAATCATGGAGTAATGAATATGGAGTTAAATAGTCATGGAGTAATGAATATGGAGTTAAATAGTCACGGAGTAATGAATATGGAGTTAAATAGTCATGGAGTAATGAATATGGAGTTAAATAGTCATGGAGTAATGAATATGGAGTTAAATAGTCATGGAGTATTGAATATTGAGTTAAATAGTCATGGAGTAATGAATATTGAGTTAAATAGTCATGGAGTATTAAATATTGAGTTAAAGTCGTGGAGTAATGAATATGGAGTTAAATAGTCATGTGTGAGAGTGGATAAGTGGACTGAGCCATTTAACCCTTTCAGTATTCGAGGATCCGTTCATTTGGGCTATCATTACACTTTTTTCTTTAGTTTAGGATAGAATTATAAAGCTCAGAGGGTCAATTGAGATAAACCTTACCTCTTTGAATTCCAAAGGGCATTCAGAAACTGAGTAAAATCGTCTAATGATAGCTAGATAATAAGGAAAAAAAAACTCCCTAATACCGAAAGGTTTAATACGGAAGACTGGACAAGTTTATGCCTATGTCCCCAACTTAGTTAGTTAGCTATTACGAAGATTAGCTAGCGACATATGTGGTTAATTATGAAAATGTAACATCAATATGCTGCTGAACAGTTCATATTTGTTTTCTCCATTAAGCACTAATAAATCAACAATCAACAGGTAAGTTTTCTGAGAGAGAGAGAGAGAGAGAGAGAGAGAGAGAGAGAGAGAGAGAGAGAGAGAGAGAGAGAGAGAGAAAACAAAAACTGTAGTGCATTACCTAAATTAGAATGGCAAAATTGAATGGACTGAATGGATAACATCCATTGCCAGATAATCAGATTGTAATAATTGGAGGACACTGCAAGCCAACGAAGACTACTTTAATCAGATTTACTGAATGAAAGGAGTAAATTGAATAGCTGGGTGTTTGGTATAAGATAACTAAAGGAAGTATTTGGGAAACAGGGTGAGTAATTGACCACTTATGAGCTATGGTCTATAAGGAAGTTGGAGCTGTAGACATCGATAGTAAATAGAAATACAATGATAATGTAGGCTTCTGATGGCTAAAGAGTATGTTGAATTGGGTTTTATGTATGTATATATGATCTACAACCATATTTTATCTGGTAATTCTGCTAAATATCGATGTCTACAACTCCAACTTCCTTATAGAACGAAACTCGCAAGTGGTCAATTGGAAAGTGGATAGGTGTAGGCAGGTAAATAAGAGTGAATTGATTGATAGGCTGTGCTAAGTGTATATAAACCATTAATTGGATGGATGGATGGTTGGATAGATGGCAGGTTGAGTGGTTGGCTACCGATAAGTATGACTAATTTAATTGGCTGTTAGTTGGGAGGTTGGTTTGAGTGATAGATGGCTCAAGATATGTTGGGTGAAGGAAGAGAGAAAAAGTCTTGGCAAAACATTATTATATAAGTAACACCCCGTTCTTAACATTTATCATCCATTACAAACCCCAATGTACTTGAATAAACTAATGAAAGCATATGGTCCTCCCGGGATTCGAACTCGGGACACCACACCCAGAACACAAGCATCTAAACCATTACACCACCAACACAGTTTACACCTGATTTATGATCGGGAATAAAACTAGAAATGATTGAAAAATGTGTGTAAAAAAACTTAGAATAAGTTGGAAAACAGTAATGATGTGGATTAAGGGGAGACAGACTGTTTTTTCTAGACCCCTTTCTCCCTCGTGTTAAGTCCCATCTGGTTTGATAGTATAAGACGTTCGGCCCATTAGTTTGGCGATTTTAACACCTTTCGCCCCATGTCGTTGCCAATTTTAAGACCTTTCGTGTCATGTAGGTGTCGATTATTTCCTGGTGAGCGAAAACGAGCCTGAAATGTTAAGAGGAACCGGCCTTCTGCCGGGAAATGTTTCTACCGAAAAATGTACAAATTTATCTTGCAGGGTGGTCTAGAGGGTGTTTTTCTAAGCTTGATGGAGGTCTAGAGAGAAAACTAAGAAATAAAGGAATACATTAATTAATAAAAGAACAAAAAAGGTCCGTCTCCCCTTAATATGGTTTGTTGGTTAGAGTACAACATGGCCTTGTAAATCTGATGAATACATATCAAACAATAGACTTAGGCAGGAGTAAATTTCATAGTTATAGCTATATATTCATGGCATATATTTTGAAAATATTTATGTATGATGCGCAGAATGAATCTATTAACATACACAGTAGTTTAATGAAATATTTAAATAAAGTTAATTTAATAGGTATAATCTAATATCAACAAAATGTCTTCTTTGACTTGCCCATCAAATAGCCAGGACTCGTATAATTTTGTCTGATGAACAGCATGAATAATATTAACTTTATATCTCAGATGGACAAAATCAAGTTTGTAGTCATGCTGAGTACGGTAGCCTAGTTTGAGGATCTTAAGTGGCAAAATACACATGATGTTAACCATACCAACATTTAAAGGGGGGGTGACCGGCATTTGTTATCTCCTTTTCTCTCTTTCTCTGGCTTGTATCCATTCGGCCCCATTCAGTCTACTGTTTTAAGACGTTTATCCCCATCCAGGTGTCAATTTGTTCTTGACGATGATGATAATGATGATGATGATGTTGAGGGATAGCCTTAAGTATCGGCCCCTTGTTGGTCTTCTTACACCTTCCCCAATTTTCTTTCTTCACTGTAGATGTATTATTTCTTCATCTTCTTACGAAAAAATTCGACACCTGGATAGGGATACACGTCTTGAAACAGTAGGCTGAATGAGGCCGAATGGATACAACCCAGAGAGAGAGAGAGAGAGGGAGAAAGAGAGAGAGAGGGAGAAAGAGAGAGAGAGGGAGAAAGGAGAGAGAGAGTAAAATGAGGTGGCCCCCTTTAATATACAGTATATCATGAAAATGTTATTGATATGGTGAGCATCAATGTTTAAGTATTAAGATAATTTGTCAAATAGTATAAGCTAATATAAACATAAATAGCAACAAGAAATATATACTATTAACACTGTCCTCTGAACATTAAAACATATCATAATTTATAAACCATCATTAGAACAACTTACATACATTGCTATCAAACTAAAAACGTTGTAATAAACAGATAAATGTGTTATTAACAAATCCTTTACAGCCTTTCCCTTGTGGCAGAAAACCAAATAACAAAACATGATATAGTATTTATATTTGTTTTCACCAACTCACCAATTAACTTACAAATAAACTTAACTAGTGAAATCAATGATATTAATGAATACATGTGGTACGGTACTCCAAGGACTCGAACCTACATACATCTGATCAGCCTTTCTTTAACAAAACACAGACTTGGCACCCAGCTCAAAGTTCAGTATAGTTTATCATTAATTTCATTTAGATTCCAATACCATGTCGTAAAATCTGAATCTAAGTAGGCCTACACACAATTTAACATATACTTTGCTATATACAGTGAATATATATAATAATTTAACATATAGTTTGCTATATACAGTATACGGTATATATATATATATATATATATATATATATATATATAATAATAATTTAACATATACTTTGCTATATACAGTATATATATATATATAATAATTTAACATATACTTTGCTATATACAGTATATATATATATAATAATTCGACTTACTAATGAGTCAGTAAATTTGAATTTGTATTGTTCACAAATCTAAAACTTTGAGATTGGAATATGGCGATATACAAAATGTAATCAAAACCATACAAATATAATATATCGTAGTTAATGGATAGTATACTGACTTGGCCTAGCTCAAAGAAAACAGGGAGAGGAGTGGTCACTACTTAATAACCAAAGATGGAGAACGAAATTAAAGGGGACACTAAGCCAGAATATACTGTAGATATCTGTACAAACATATGGTATTAAGAACATTAGTTAGTATATAGATAGATAGCTTAATGGATATATTGTTATTCAAATACCACCGAAAATATAAAATAACAAACCCCACCGATTTATCTTGTAGTTGTTCTCATATTAAATAGTTGAACTTGAAAACACAAAACAAAATATAATAATAGGCACCAAATGAAAAACACAAACTGCAACAAGCTGCACTAATATTCTCCTCTACACCATTTTCAAGTACATATATCAAAAACATAGGTTGATATTGTAGAAATTAAATTGTACATTTACAAAGGCAAGCTTTTACTCAATTGGGCAACATTTGTCTAGGCCCATGTTATGGGAACATATATCTTGTAAAATTGTCCCATTAACACTTTGACTCTGATTGGCATGTTGAATATAATTGTCTGCTATGATAATATACTGTATACCGGTATGTATTTATGTATGTATGTATTTACTCAGGCCCATTCCCCATTGTTCTTATTCTTTTGTTTTGTTTTTCCTGGGGGTGGCCGACTCAAGACAGAGCCCGAATAGGGACAACTATATGATATGTACATGATCAGTAAAATTATGAAACATCCAAGTTAGAATATATTAAATCTATTCTACACCCCCCCCCCCCAAGCCAGTATAGATAATTTACAACAGCCATAGCCTTCCAGTTTTGGGAATGGTAATCTAATACAGGTCTTATATACTTTACACGATTATCTTGAACATATTGAGTTACTTGTCTTTGACGATATCTACATAATTAATTTTCATACTAATCTTAATATATTGATATCCAAAATTCGAAAATGAAAACAGCTTCTTGTGACTTACAGGACAAAGCAAGGGGAACTATTAACACTGATATGCAAATATGGCAATAGAGAGCTTCACAAAACTACCAATGTCTATTGATGTAGTTTGTTTAATGCCTACCATGTGTAAATGTATCATTAAAGCAACCAATAAAAGTAATACAAGTTGGAAGAGAGATAAGATAATATTTATATAAATAATATAAAGATCGCACACTATTCCATAAAGGATATTATATATGATATAATAGGATCATATTGTTGTTAATGGTGCACAAATAGCCATGGAATTATTAACTATGTATCATGAGAACAATCATTAATCAGTTTGGTGGTCATTATTACCTAGTCACCGAGGACAACTTCAATTCAATTCAGTAATTGTCTATTCTAAAACATAATACCTATATTATAACGAAATATATATAATATGCATACATGTGCAAATAATCGGTTGCAAAAAGCGTTCAATAAATGTGTTGTAATATTGAATTAATTTGTAAAATTGATTTGTTAACAGTAAAACTATCTGATTCCAAAAATATATCTTGTATACTGCCTTACAATTACACCATAAATATGTATTACTACCATAGTAGATTCTGTATTAAATTATAAATGCCTGTTTAGTATTTGCTAGATCAAGATGCACATCCTGAGAGTGTTTTCAACTCACTAAGAGATTTGTTTTTAATTAATGGAATAACGGAATTGCCAGCAGGAATGAGATCAAATTCTATGATATTATATAAAAACATGTTATCAAAGGATATGCATATACTTGAAAGAAGTGGATTTTAACCTTATATGTAATATTTGTTGTGGATGCTAACAGACAGATGGCAGATTTCTTGAGCAAGGCAAGTCTAGGAGGTCATTTATCGAAACACAAAACAAAAACAAACACTTTTTCTTGCATTATACAAGTTCAGTAAAATAAAAGTAAATCAATTTATCAGTCTATAAATTAAACCAGACATCTATTTGTGTAATGTAACATATATTGGGATTTTTTTTTACACAACTATCAATTACCAAATTTCACATTAGTCATAATTAACGATTCATAATATTATTATTTTTATTAATCTCACCACCACACCCCCAATGAAATTAATTAAAGTATATATATGATCCACCGGGATTCGAACCCGGGTTATCACACACATATTTTTGCCACCTTAACCATTACACCACCAGGACGGTTAAAGGTTTATGCACACGCCTACGACTTATTATCCATTCTCGAATACTGGATATTAATCTAATCATGTTCATATTCCCAACCGCACTATGGTATAGTGCATATGTATATGTATGCATATGTATTTACTTTTAGATTTTCCACTATTAGTCAAAATCAATGATTCATACTATTTAAGATGCATATGTATTTAATCTTGAATTTTCCACTGTAAGCCAATGCTAATACTATATTATATTGGGAATAATTATGTTCATGTTCAAATATTGCAAGGTAGCATGTTGTGCAGTGCTCTGTTTCATATACAAATACACACTATTTGACACCATGCCTTGATGGTGTAGTGGTTAGAGTGTTTAAAATGTGTGTGTGGTAACCCAGGTTCAAATGTGTGTGTGGTAACCCAGGTACAAATGTGTGTGTGGTAACCCAGGTTCAAATGTGTGTGTGGTAACCCAGGTTCAAATGTGTGTGTGGTAACCCCGGTTCAAATGTGTGTGTTGTAACCCAGGTTCAAATGTGTGTGTGGTAACCCAGGTACAAATGTGTGTGTGGTAACCCAGGTTCAAATGTGTGTGTGGTAACCCAGGTTCAAATGTGTGTGTGGTAACCAAGGTTCAAATGTGTATGTGGTAACCCAGGTTCAAATGTGTATGTGGTAACCCAGGTTCAAATGTGTATGTGGTAACCCAGGTTCAAATGTGTATGTGGTAACCCAGGTTCAAATGTGTGTGTGGTAACCCAGGTTCAAATGTGTGTGTGGTAACCCAGGTTCAAATGTGTGTGTGGTAACCCAGGTACAAATGTGTGTGTGGTAACCCAGGTTCAAATGTGTGTGTGGTAACCCAGGTTCAAATGTGTGTGTGGTAACCCAGGTTCAAATGTGTGTGTGGTAACCCAGGTACAAATGTGTGTGTGGTAACCCAGGTTCAAATGTGTGTGTGGTAACCCAGGTTCAAATGTGTGTGTGGTAACCCAGGTACAAATGTGTGTGTGGTAACCCAGGTTCAAATGTATGTGTGGTAACCCAGGTTCAAATGTATGTGTGGTAACCCAGGTTCAAATGTGTGTGTGGTAACCCAGGTTCAAATGTGTGTGTGGTAACCCAGGTTCAAATGTATGTGTGGTAACCCAGGTTCAAATGTATGTGTGGTAACCCAGGTTCAAATGTGTGTGTGGTAACCCAGGTTCAAATGTATGTGTGGTAACCCAGGTTCAAATGTGTGTGTGGTAACCCAGGTTCAAAAGCCGATGGATCACACGCTTTAATTAATTTCGTTGGGAGGTGTTTGGTGTTGGAGTGAAATTAATACAATAGATATTCAATAAATGGTTATTAGATACATTATCAATGGCTAAAATAATAGTTAAGCACCAAGCCAAGGTGAATCTTTTTGTTGAGATATTTTACTGTAGGTTGATGGTATTGGTCTATTGCCAAACTACTCAGTGGGATAATTGTTGTAAGAATAGGAGTAAACTCATGCTTACTGCAAAGTTAGTTAGTTATAATAGGACTTCAGAGGCTATCAACCCTATTGGATTATTATGCCAGCACACTGTAAGTCAAGAATAACGTCAGAACTGGAGCCTCTCTGCAAGAACTCCAGTCCCTTGTACTGCAAAGTGTTTTTTTAGTTGTTAATCCTAAATTACTGAAGAGTTTGTAGCTTAAAATGTTTCATATAAATTTAAGTGATTATTATGACATCTATAACTTATAATTATAATGGCTATGGTACCGGTAACATAATTGTTTCTGCTGTATTGTACGCTGTGCATTCATGCTGGTAGGTAAACAATAAATTTGCTTAATAGTAAAGTTAATCATGCCCAATATTCGGGAGAAAGATGTGGGCTGTTATATTTTCATTCAATGTATTAGCATCACAGTAGGTATATTTCCAGTATAGAAAACTATTAACTTTTAAAATAATTTTGTTCTTAATCCAGAATATAATTTTGTATAAGAAATATTTATATATTCAAATTTCGTTTTACAATTTCAGTTGATTCTTCCCAATCTTCAGCATGGCCTCTTATGCATATAATAAACAAATAGATAATCACTATCCAGCCTTAGATATCTAAACACAATTACCTAATTCATTACTCCATAGTTTTCAAAGTACATTATATGTATGTAATGTCAGCGCTGAAGAATATACCGGTACTCATTATATTTTATTGTCATGCAGATTTATACATTTTAGACTTTTCATAATATAATTAATTGCCTTCCATTGCTGCCCTTCAAACCCATTTCACACCTATCAGAATCAGTACTAATGTTGATGTTCTCAGAGTCTTAAACTTTGCAGATAATTATTCAAGTTCTAGTATTATACTAAAGGTAAATAAACCCATTCTTATGTTAGTTACACCTTGTTTCTTTGCAACTGACGGTAAATTGCAAAGTTTTCATCAGGATTTCTCAGTTATTTTGAAGATTTTGTAGTGGAATATGGTTCTAATTATATAAACTTGGTCTTAATATAATACAGAAACATTGTGGTTTATTTTTTTCCTTTAAATACCGTCAGATAAGTAGAACAAATCAACCAAAGACACTGATAAGAAAAAAAAAAAAAAAAAAAAAAACTTTCCTAATAATGGCCCATCCTTACATGCTGCCTTTCTTGCCATGTCTTAAAACCTAAAAACTCATCTGCTAAACGTGAGGGAGATGGGGGGGGGGGTCCAGAAAAAGCGAGTACTACCCCCTTAAGGGGAGATATCCACTTGAGGGATTTTTTCTTGACCCCTTTCTCCCTCATGTTTAGCCCCATTGCTTTTCTCATTTTAAGACGTTGGCCCCATTATTTTGACGATTTTAAGAACTTTGGACCCATTTCTGTCAATTTTAAGACCTTTCGTGCCATTTAGGTGTCGATTTTATCCTGGCGAGCGATAGCGAGCCTGTTATTTAAGAGGAACCGGCTTTCAGCCGGGACATTTTTCTACCGAAAAATGTACAAATTTATCTTGAAAGGGACTCAAGGGGGTGTAATTTTAAGCTTGATGGAGGTCTAGGGAACAAACTAAATACCTCCCCTTAATCAACGAGGAAGCAGTAACCTTTTGAATCAGGAACTTGGTGATGGGTGTGGTGGTTTAGGAGTGGAAGTAATTGTGGTTTGTGATGATGGTGTTTATATGGTAGTGTTGGTAATTGAGGCACTTGGCGGTGATCATTGTTATAGGGGTGGATATGGTGGTACTGTTGGCGATGGTGGTGGTGGCAGAAGAGAATGACTGAACTCGGGTGATTGAGAGTAAGGAAAGTCAAATGGATCCTGGTTTTTCATACTGCCTCACACAGGTATGGTAGCTATGAATTGTTAGTTGTTGGACTATATTGTGAAGAGAATGACTTGGTGATTGGAGTAATGAATGTAAAATGGATCCTGGTGTGTTCACTCTGACTGACACAAGTATGGTAGCTATCAGTTGTTATTTGTTGGACTATATTGTGAATTTTAGGTGTGAATAGGGAAGTTCTAGTAACGTGGATGGAATAGTGATGATCTTTGATTGATGTAAGTCATATAGCTTTAGTTGTTATGGAAAAAATGGTGATGTATTAGTGAGCTGGTCCTGTAATTAGGGTTGGATGTGAGAGAGATCTGCCTTGTTTGGGCCAATCGACTTTCTGCAGACTCCCATTTCCTTATGTTCTTATATTTGGAAGTGAACATAGTGGTTGTGGAGAGTTGTTGGTTGGTGATATTAGCTGTAGTTGCAAAGGTAATTCAGGATTTTAGAATTAAGCATATTTGTTTAATACCATAAGTTGTAGTAGACATGAAAAACAGGGATATACAGCTATTGATTGCTTATTATAGCAATATTAGTGGTACCATTCCATAACTGCTAAATACAGATACTGATTATATAATATAGTGCTGCTTAGTAGGCTGATAGTGTTGGGAATTAAGATAAATGGGTATGTGAAAGAAAGGCTTGATAATATGTTTAACCCATTCAGTTCCAGGGATGTCATTTCCATCATATTTAGGCAACTATTATACGATTATGTTCAGCTTAAGAAAGACTTCTAGCAATAATAAGGCTTCAAACTATCTCAGCCAACCCTTTCAACTACCACAGATCCTTCCTAAGCTGCATAATATCGTCTAAATATAGCTACAATGAAATATATCACACGTCGCTGGTAGTCAAAGGGATAATGTAGATACTGTATTCTTTCTAACCTATTTGATAATGGAGTGATTTTCAAACAGATGTAAGGTGTAGATTTGTGAAAATCTTAACAGAAGATATTTTGTAAGAGTAACTTATATTGTTATATTGTTTCTTGGTAACCCTTATGTTATAGTTCGTTCATTCTAGGTTGGGCAGAAATCGTAACCTCTAACCTCTGTAACTCAAAAGGGGCTAGGGCAAATGATCTGTCAATATATACACCTATTCCCTAGCTAAATTTTCCTATTTGGTAGAAATATTAGCTCGATTACCCTAGTCCTTTTTTAATTATGAGAAGTTAGGGGTTACGATTTCTGCCCAACCTAGAATGAACGGACTATAATATTCCGATATAAAGATAGGACAATTTAGAAACTGTAATTGTTAGACACAATTGTACTAGTTCATTAGTATTGGAAAATTGAAATATTGGTCGATTGATGGTGGTAGGTCTTTAGTAATTGTGGTTGCTTCCTTGAACTTGAAGAAACTAAGAATACATTTGTATATGCTTAAGTGGATTACAATACCAATTCTAATGTTATACGAATATCTACCTATTTTTCTATTTATCTCTCTGCTTACCTAATTAGCTATCAGTCTTAATTTGGTTTATCTGGTAGCTATTACATTTCATAATAGTGCAATGTCATTATTAGTTTTTATGATCAATGTAGATGTAAGTTGATAATAGACTACTTATAACGTATAATGGTAAGTCATAGGTGTTGCAGTGTATCAGATGTGTATCTGAACTATGCATAATGGTTGAGTATTCATATATCTGAAACAATACTTGGCAACTTCATATTGAAGCTACAATGTAAATGGTGATTACAATTAGCAATTTTTCTAGTATTGGTAAATCTACAACATTCGTATCATATTTTCTGATACAGAGAAGTTGGAAGCCTACAGTAAATGTTTGGGGATAACATAATTAGTCTTATAATAATGTATATTGTATTAATTTTATCCCAACACCGAACACCTCCAATGAAATTAATGAAAGCATATATGTGATCCACCGGAATTCGAACCTGGGTTATCACTCACAGATTTTTAAACACTCTAACCACTACACCTCCAAGACGGTAATAAGCCAGTAATTGATGTATTTTTTTTTACAATGTAGTGTAGTAAATTTAAAATATGAAAAAGATACTTAGATAATAAACTAAGGACCATCAATATGGAGAATACATATTGGAGAAATATTGTTGTTTTGATAGGTAACTAAGGGTCTGCAAAGATAGAGCATACATTTACTTGAGCAAAAGTGGAACCATTGCAATAGCTACATATCAAAGTTACTTTATTACATGTAGGGTAACTGTTGGAATTGTAACTATCACAAGAAGATGACATGAGCAGCTAAAATAAGACTAACTGATCCGCAATAAGTATATTCCATTTACACCCAACCCTCATCAATCATGGAATTAAGTATTATTAGCTTGAAATTCTCCATTGCATTAATGCTGTTCACAACCAACTGAACTTAGCAGTTTGTACATGTAAGACTGATGTAAAATAATGACTGTACATACTAATACTAATGACATACATACTAATAACATAGCAACATTAATTATATTAATGACAATTAAAGTTAGTGGAAGGCAAACTTTAATATGATGATTAAAGCAAATTCAAAGTCGAGGGAGAATAGACAGGTTGGGGGAGAGGTCTCTAAAAATCAGAAAAAAAAAGAAATGTGGAGGGCTGTCCTTACTAGCGTTTAATCTATAAGACATTGGTTAATATTAGCAATATACTGATGACAACCGTATTACAGTAACCACGAAACGATAATAAGGTGTAATTTGTCGTATGATATAGTAGAAGTACATGGACACTGGATTGACGGCATATAATAGCCCCCCCTAAAAAAAAAAAATATATACTGTATATATACAGTATATATGGCAGTAGCGACGGTATGCCCAATAGTAATATGGCATAATGTAGATGAATGAGAGTTTTGGCTATGGTGAATCGTAGTTAATTAGACCAATTTGTATTTGACCTATCATAATAACAATGTTTGATATATTACAACATAAACAAGTACAACAGTAGATATAATAGGTTTAAGGTAACGACGGTTGAAGCTATATGGGCTGGCATAAGCAGAAATGCCGGTAAGATAACGGTAGATGCCAAGTAGATACAATATCTATGATAGTAGAAACAGTTGTGATAGAGCTGATATAAGTGGTAATAGTGGTAGGAATGATGCAACAAATCAAAGTTATATAAAAAGTAAATAAGAAATATAAAAATAAATAGAAGGTGATATGGTAGCATAAACGGTGGAAGGAGTAGCAGCAACGGTATAAACAGTTGCGGCAGTGTTGGTAGGCGTATGGAAGGCCACAGTGGTACCAACCCTCCCGACGACCTTACAGCCCAGCCCCATCTAGGCGCCCTATCACGTGGTGTACTTTAGGCCTAGCGACGTGCCGGCTCCCAGTTCATTCCACCCTATTTTCCGAGCCTCCCTGCCCTGCCCTGTAGCCCTTGTAGCATGAGGCTCAAGGTTAGGGATACATAGGGTGGGTGGGTCAGGGCGGATGGGCCTATGGTAATTACGATTCACCGAGGCGATCAATTCATCTATTGATTTCCTCGGCACCGCAGATCACAGAAGGATAACAAAAGAGTTAAAAAAGAAGTTTCGCTTCCTATATAATTTACCATTTAGATGAGTGCTGGGTACTAATTAGGCCTACACCGCACTGACCACACTTGAACAAGCCAAAATCAATAGGCTTATTCTTCCCTGACTATTTTCAAGCAAAGAGGGCTGATCTGAATTCTATATATGACATTTCATTAATATTCGCTACCATATAGAATATAATTGTATTGAATTTCGTAAATATACTCATATTCAGGATAAAATACAATAAATGGTGTTAAAGAAATAGGTAGAACCACGGTGGCACCACGCAGCAAGAAAAGCCGGTGGGTCTAGGCCTGTCTGCTTGCGGCTGCCATGCGCGGGTGGGTTACGCCCTTTTGGAAACCCCGCTAAAACTGCTTCAATTAATTAGTATAGATAACCTACCAACCAAATATTCGATAATATGAGTTTATACTATGAGTCAATGTAATCATGAGCGCTAATAACATTCTAGGCTACCTTGAATGCGAATAAAAGCATAATTCAAACTTCACTCAAACGCAGTGCTTCGCACATAGCCATCCGGTAGGCCTAAATACCCCACTTGTGTTTTCCCGCTTTCTTAGGCCTATCTAGGTACGTCCTGCCTCCACACTACTTCTACGCCATCACTGAATATACTTGTATGATATAAAACCCTCAAAATTGCTTAAAAACAGAGATATCCGCAATGTTTACACTGGAGGCCCGCCCCTTTAGGAGGAGGCCATGTTGGAATCGGCTTGGTGTTACCCCCACCCGGGTTCATAATTTCGCTGCTCACGCTGACGGTACGATTCTACAGCTAGCTTTAACACCATAACTAGGTACTATAACTATTCCTACATACCGTTCAGCTCCTGGATGGCCCTGTCGATCCCGGTTTGGTCCTGGCAGTCGACGAAAGCGTAACCTCCGCGTTTGACAAGCACATTTGTAGCGTTTAGTCCCTGCTCGGAGAATAATTGTCGTAATGTACCTTCGTTCACGTCTGTGGGCAGGTTCCCAACGTACAATTTTGACATCATATTGGATAAACTATTGCGGCACTGCACTGTTTAATGGATTCACTTGTTTGGGTCTATTGCAAGGTGAGGAAAGGTCAAGTTAGGACTGAGTAGTGTTGTCGCTACTCACTTCTTTCCTCTCCCTGCTTGCCGGCTCGGGGTGACTTATCACGTGGGCGGGACCGGGGGAGGAGCTGGGCGGGGCTAACAGGCAATGGGGGCGGATTCTCACACCGATACGGCTCTCTCGTTGGCTACATCCACCAGCCTATACTATTATTGGTTACTTTCCCTGCCAGCTTGTCCCGATTGTAACCAATGGTGATGGTAAACACTCGGCCACGTGACCAAGGGTGAATTACTGGCCTAGTCCTCATTGGCGAGGGAGCCTCCAAAATCGTAAAAAATGATAAGATTCTGAGCGAACGCGGCGGCCTACCTACGCCTACCAGCCTATAGGCCTTAGTAATAATTCAGTAAGTGTTGGAGAGTGAGCAGAAGTTACAAAAAACACCTGCAACAACCTGAAACGTAACCAAAACCAAGTGTCAGAAGGCCGCCATTCTCAGTACCTATCACATCACATTATAAAACTCAGATGAAAGAAGGCGTGACATCACCAACAGGCCTTCTGGATGAGATCAATAGAAACGTCAATGTATAATCTTGACCTGGTGACCTGGTTTAGTAAAAGAGGTTAGGTCAAATAGGAGTGAAAATCTTGGGAGCTTCTTCTTTTGTTAATGTGCATATAATCAATTAATTATCCATTCCGCATTATCAACATCCACATACTTAATGCACTCAATCTTTTGCTCCATTTCTCGGAAAACTCCACATCTAGGTCGATGTTCACACAGTATTTGATTATTATTATTATTATATATACTGTATATAATTTATATATATATATATATATATATATATATATATATATATATATATATATATATATATATATATATAATATTCATATTTCAAGTAACTACCTTTACTAATATATATATCTTTATTTTGCATCTTCACTGAGCTATAACTGATAATTCTTTATACCTAACAATGCATTTCACAATTCAATATTAACACTATTTGAATACATAGCCTTTAAATATTTCACAATTACCATCCTATTACATTCATATTTCCTGCAACATGCACCAGCAATATTCCATACTTACGATTTTTTTCTAAAGTCATAATTATATTATTTTGAATACTTGCACAAAATTAGCATTCACTGATTCCACACCTCATGCTTCTGTTGATTATCTAAATTCGTCCACATCGTCTGGTTCTACATTAATGCCATATTCACATCCACATTCGTACTACACCAATAAAATTTGATTTTACATCCTCTTACTAACATTTTACCTTACCTTCCCCGTAAATTATTTAGACACAATATGCATCATCCATCGCTCCACATAGTTAACCATTTTAGACACCATCCACCTCTCCACATAGCCATTTTAGACACCATCCATCTCTCCACATAGTTAGCCATTTTAGACACCATCCACCTCTCCACATAGCCATTTTAGACACCATCCACCTCTCCACACAGCCATTTTAGACACCATCCACCCCTCCACATAGTTAGCCATTTTAGACACCATCCACCTCTCCACATAGCCATTTTAGACACCATCCATCTCTCCACATAGTTAGCCATTTTAGACACCATCCACCTCTCCACATAGCCATTTTAGACACCATCCACCCCTCCACACAGCCATTTTAGACACCATCCACCCCTCCACATAGTTAGCCATTTTAGACACCATCGACTCCTCCACATAGCCATTTTAGACACCACCCACCTCTCCACATAGCCATATTAGACACCATATACCCCTCCACATAGTTAGCCATTTTAGACACCATCCACCCCTCCACATATTTTGTTCCCATTTATTTACCATCCGGGGTACCCCTTCAATATATTCCCCAGGCCTATATATATAATTCAGTAATCAATTTGTCCACATAATTATTTAGTAATTATATACACTTTCCACCTATTTAGCCAATTACACACACATCATCCACCTTTCCACTTATTTAACTACTTTACACACCGTTCACTTACTTAATTCATATTTTTTCACCAACCAACTAAATTTACTTCTAAACTCAATTAATTAAATCAACAAATACATGTGGCACTCCAAGGACTCGAACCTAGGATACTCACACCGGAGACACACGAGCGCAATTTCGAGAACTTTTTACGGGCAATTATGGTCCGAAAGCTTAAAAAATTACACTTTATCAGGATTCAGCCGCCTAACATAATCTACCTCCAGTTTAATTGCCGATACCAATGCGCAAAAAGTCCCGAAATAGTACGAGAACAAACTTGGTCATAGAAAATTGCCGGAAAAATCGCTCGTGTGATAGCGGCTTTATACATGACTATATAGCATCAAGTGTTCCACATTCAATTATAGACACCATGCCCATTATAGCCATTATATTCACCTTCGCCATATTTAAGGGGCTGGTAGTCGCTTTCTTTGGACACCCTTCTCCCTCATGTTTATCATATTAGTTTTGATATTTTAAGACGTTCGTTCCGTTAGTTTGGCGATTTTGAGAACTTTCGCCTCATTTCTTTGGCAATATTAAGACCTTTCGTGCTATTTAGGTGCCTGTAATTTTAGAAGGAATCGGCCTTCGGCCAGAACATTTTTCTACCAAAATGTTTACAAACTAATCTTGAAAGGGGGTCTAGCATGATGAAGATCTAGCGAGGAAACTCAAAATAATAAATACATTAATATATAAAACAAAACAAAAAAACAAGCACTACCCTCTTAACCATTTTATTGACCATCCACATATTGAGACATTTATTCATGCTCCACACAGTTAGCCATTTATTCATCCTCCACACAGTTAGCCATTTTTTCATCCTCCACACAGTTAGCCATTTATTCATCCTCCACACAGTTAGCCATTTATTCATCCTCCACACAGTTAGCCATTTATTCATCCTCCACACAGTTAGCCATTTATTCATCCTCCACACAGTTAGCCATTTATTCATCCTCCACACAGTTAGCCATTTATTCATCCTCCACACAGTTAGCCATTTATTCATCCTCCACACAGTTAGCCATTTATTCATCCTCCACACAGTTAGCCATTTATTCATCCTCCACACAGTTAGCCATTTATTCATCCTCCACACAGTTAGCCATTTATTTATCCTCCACACAGTTAGCCATTTATTCATCCTCCACACAGTTAGCCATTTATTCATCCTCCACACAGTTAGCCATTTATTCATCCTCCACACAGTTAGCCATTTATTCATCCTCCACACAGTTAGCCATTTATTCATCCTCCACACAGTTAGCCATTTATTCATCCTCCACACAGTTAGCCATTTATTCATCCTCCACACAGTTAGCCATTTATTCATCCTCCACACAGTTAGCCATTTATTCATCCTCCACACAGTTAGCCATTTATTCATCCTCCACACAGTTAGCCATTTATTCATCCTCCACACAGTTAGCCATTTATTCATCCTCCACACAGTTAGCCATTTTAAGCATCTATATATTTATCCATCTTATACAATATTCCCCGTCCACTTAAGGGAGCCCACCTCGCTTTTTTCTCTTTCTCTCCCTCTCTCTTTAGCTTGTATCCATTCGGCCCCATTCAGCCTACTGTTTTAAGACGTTTATCCCCATCTAGGTGTCGATTTCTTCCTGGCGAGCGGTAGCGAGCCAAAATTGTATGGAGAAATCCGGCTTTGCCGGAGAAATTTTTCTATCAAAAATTTACAAATTTAGCTTGCTGTTAAAACAAAAATACATATATGCTGGCTCGCTACCGCTCGCCAGGAAAATATTGACACCTGGATGGGGGTAAACGTATTAAACCAGTAGGCTGAATGGGTCCGAATGGATACCAGCCAAAGAGAAAGGGAGAGAAAGAGAACAAAAAGCGAGGTGGGCTCCCTTAAACATCATATTCACCCTCCACTTATTTAGCCATTGTAGTCACCCTCCACTCCTCCATCTTTTCTAGCCACTTTATTCATTATTCACCCCTTTATTAATAGTAATTTTATTCACTATACTCTCCTCCACTTTATTAAGGGGACAGTGACTGTTTGTTTGGTCTATTAATTAATTTATTCATGTATTTTGTTTTACTTTCCTCCCTAGACCTCCATCAAGCTTAGACAAAACAAAACCTAGACCCATATTTCGGTAGAAAAATGTCCCGGCCGATGGCCGGTTCCTTCTAAAATTAGAGGCTCGCTATCGCTCGCCAGGAAAAAAATCGACATCTAAAGGGCACGAAAGGTCTTAATATTGACACAAAAAATTAGTCGAAAGGTCTCAAAATCGCCAAACTAACGGAACGAGCTTATTGAATTATAAACATAATTAATTTTCAGGGTGAAGTAATGTAAATAATATTCCCTTAATACACCGTTTACAGCTCAAATTATTTTATGTTAATTATTTTTTTCTTTCAACATAGGAAAGACCTTAAAATGTCAAAACTAACATGCTAAACACGCGGGAGAAGGGGGTCCAGAAAAACGGTCTGTTTCCCCTTAACCCTTTTGCTCACTATCCTCCCTTCCACCTATTAAGTTATTTTGTTCACTATCCTCCCCTCCACCTAGTAAGTTATTTTGTTCACTACCCTCCCCTCCACCTAGTAAGTTATTTTGTTCACTACCCTCCCCTCCACCTATTAAGTTATTTTGTTCACTACCCTCCCCTCCACCTATTAAGTTATTTTGTTCACTACCCTCCCCTCCACCTATTAAGTTATTTTGTTCACTACCCTCCCCTCCACCTAGTAAGTTATTTTGTTCACTACCCTCCCCTCCACCTATTAAGTTATTTTGTTCACTATCCTCCCCTCCACCTATTAAGTTATTTTGTTCACTATCCTCCCCTTCACCTATTAAGTTATTTTGTTCACTATCCTCCCCTCCACCTATTAAGTTATTTTGTTCACTATCCTCCCCTCCACTTATTTTGTTAATTATCCACCCTCCACTTATTTAGCTATTTTGTTCGCTATCCACCCTCCACCTACTTAACCACTATACCCACCATCCACATATTTACCCATGTTATTCACTATCCACCCCTCCACTTAGTTAGCCATTTTATCCACCATCAACTTGATTCATCCAGTTAATACATCATCCACATATTTACCCATCTTATACATAAAACACCCCTTTACAAACTTAAGGGAGCTCAGACGGTATTGTGCAGTATAATTTACTGGTTCGGCTCAATGGTTTAAGGAGGGGATTTAGTTTGCTCTCTAAACCTCTATCAAACTTAAAAAATCACCCACAAGACCCCTCTTCGATATAAGGATGTACATTTTTCGGTAGAAAAATGTCCCGGCCGAAGGCCGATTCCTCTTCATATACAGGCTCGCTATCGCTCGTCAGGAAAAAACTATACCTAAATGGCACGAAAGGTCTCAATATTGGCAAAGAAATGGGGCAAAAGGTCTGAAAATCGCCAAACTAATGGGGCGAATGTCTTGAAATTTCATAACTAATAGGGCTAAACATGAGGGAGGAGAAGGACTCGAAAAAAAAACTGCCTCGCCTTAAGCCGGTATCACACGAGAGCCTTTTTAGTCAACATTCGATAATAATTTGTCTGGCAACATTTCTGGAATATTATACACTGGTATTGGAAACTAGACTGATAGTAGATGAATTAAGGTAACCGAAATACTTAAAATGCTGACCTCATAAGCTGCCAGACCAGTGTTGAGGGAAAAAGTGCTCGTGTGATACCGGCTTTAGCAATTTTAATCCACTTCTATTTATTTGGCCACTTAAGGGGGTAGTGCTTGGTTTTTGGTCTATGTATTTATTAATTTATATATATTTGAGTTTCCTCGCTAGACCTCCATCAAGCTTAAAATAGCACCCCCTAGACCCCCTTTCAAGATAAATTTGTACATTTTTCGGTAGAAAAATGTCCCGGCCGAAGACCGGTTCCTTCTAAAATTACAGGCTCGCTATCGCTCGCCAGGAAAAAATTGACACCTAAATGGCACGAAAGGTCTTAACATTGACGAAGAAATGGGGCGAAAGGTCTTAAAATCAACAACCTAACGGCATGCACGCATATCTTAAAACCTCAAAACTAATATGCTAAACATGAGGGAGACGGGGGTCCATAAAAAGCGAGTACTAGCCCCCTTAACCCCCACCATCCACCCTCCACTTATTGAGCCACTTTATACCCCCATTAGTAGTTAACATTTGAGTACCAGGGACCTAATATAATTCATTCTAGCTATATTTATACGATATTATGCAGCTTAGGAAGGATCTGTGGTAGTTAAAAGGGATGGTTGAGATAGTTTGAAGCCTTATTATTGCTAGAGGTTCTTCCTAAGCTGAATAATATCGCCTAATAGTCTGCAGAATGTAATGCAAAAGACGTCACCGGTACTGAATGGGCTAACCACTTTATATTCATCATCCACATATTTAGCTTTATGATGTCTGGCTTCACGTCTTTAGCATATCTCCAATGTAATCAGGCTGTAGGTTCCATAGGGATTGGGCCCATACGGGATTGGAACCTGACCTAACCTAACCTAAGTGGGCCCAATCCCGTATGGGCCCAATCCCGTGGTTACCCAGGTTGTACATTATTAAGGGGGTAGTGCTTGGTTTTTGGCCTATATATATGTATTTATTAATGTATTATTTAGTTTTCTCGCTAGACCTCCATCAAGCTTAAAAAAACACCCCCTAGACCCCCTTTCAAGATAAATATTTACATTTTTCGGTAGAAAAATGTCCCGGCCAAAGGTAGCTTCCTTCTAAAAAATAAAATATAAGGGATCCATTTTTGTTTTAAGCTTGATGGAGGTCTAGCGAGGAAACTCCAAAATAAATTAGTAGATAAATATATAGACCAAAATCCCAAGCACTACCATCTTATGGCATTTTTTTAGTTTGCTCTCTAGACCTCCATTAAGCTTAAAACAATACCCCCAAAACCCTCTTCGATATAAATGTGTGCATTTTTGGAGCAGAACAATTCCCCGTCCGAAGGCTGGTTCCTCCTACGTTACAGGCTCACTATGACTCGCCAGGAATAAATCGGCACCTAAATGGCACGAAAGGTCTAACAATAGCCAAACAAATGAGGCGAATATTTAAAAGTCTATAAACTAATGGGACTAAGCATGAGGGAGAAGAGGTCAAATTGACCCCCCCCTCCCCCCCCACCCCCCCCACCTTAATGTTTCACGACATGCTCACCCGCTATAGTACGACTAACTAATTTGTACGAGGGGATCCAATCAGTGCGCGGTGAAAAATACTCAATTCTACGAGCAAACTTGAGGTAGTGTCACACGAGTGCTTTTACCGTCAATTTTTACGAGCAAGTGAAGTCTGACAACTTCAAAATTTAAGCGGTAGAAATCCCGGCCATCTAGCATATTCTATCTTGAGTCTAGTTTCTTAAGGGGGCCCACCTCGTATTTTCTCTCTTTCCCTCTTTCTCTCTGGTTTGTATCCATTCGGCCCCAATCAGCCTACTGTTTTAAGACGTGTATCCCCTTCCAGGTGACGATTTTTCCTGGCGAGCGGTAGCGAGCTAGCATATTTTTATGTTTTTGACAGCAGGCTAAATTTGTACATTTTTCGATACAAAAAATGTCTCCGGCGAAGCCGAATTTCTTCATACAATGCAGGCGCGTTATTGCTCGCCAGGTTGAAATCAACACCAAGATGGGGATAAACGTCTTAAAACAGTAGGCTGAATGGGACCGAATGGATACAAGCCAGAGAAAGAGAGAAAAGGAGAGAAAAGAAGCAGGTCACCCCCCTTAATCCAATGCGAAAGAACCTCAGAATACTATGAACAAGAACCTCAGAATACTATGAACAAGAACCTCAGAATACTATGAACAAGAACCTCAGAATACTATGAACAAGAACCTCAGAATACTATGAACAAGAACCTCAGAATACTATGAACAAGAACCTCAGAATACTATGAACAAGAACCTCAGAATACTATGAACAAGAACCTCAGAATACTATGAACAAGAACCTCAGAATACTATGAACAAGAACTTGTTCTTTGAAAATTGGTGGAGAATGTGTTCGTGTGACTCTGCCCTTAGCTGCATGAATATCAATGCTCAAAATGTATAGTTCCATCCATATACCATCCATAAAATAAGGCCCAATCCCCACTTTTCCTTTTTTTTTGGGGGGGGGATTCAAGACAGAGCCAGAATAGGGACAACACAACAGAAAACAATGAACACACAGTACAGTTGGCTACATGAATTTGCATAAAATCCGACTTTTTGGTATAGAAATAAAATGAGTGTGTTTGACTGACAAGAATTATTCGCTATTTAAGGGGAGACGGTCGTATTTCGAGTCCCCTATCTCGCTCGTGTTAAGCCCCATTTCTTTTGAGATTATAAGACGTTCGGCCCATTAGTTTCGCAATTTTAACACCTTTCGTCCCATTTCGTTATACATTTTAAGACATATTGTGCCATTAGGTCTCGATTGTTTCCTGGCGAGCGACAGCGAGCTTGTAATTGTAAGAGGAACCGGCCTTCGGCCGGGAAATTTTTCTACCAAAAAATTTACACATTTATTTTGAGGGGGGGGGGGGGGTCTAGGGGATGTATTTCTAAGTTTGAGGGATGTCTAGCGAGGAAACTAAGAATTTATGAATGAATGAGTTTATAGGCCAAAAAAGCAGTCAGTGTCCCCTTAACCGTCAATTGGTCATATTATTTAAGTATAATACTGCATGAAAAATATATTTCTAATCCAATCATAATATTTGTCCTTCCATACTGACAATCACGGAGTGTATGTTAATGTATGCGACCAACTATACCTTAATATACCATTCACACTTATCTCAACACCAACGCCTAACTCTTATTTAGTATGATCACATTTTAAATTAATATATGTTTAATTGCAAATATAAATACACATATTAATAAAATACATATAGATAACCATAGATATTCTTTAACTTCCATATGGAGTTTCGATGGACTTAGGTAAATTAAATTAAATACAGATAAATTGTTAATATAAATAGCAAAACTGTATAAAACTGCCCCCCCCCCCCCCCTCCACACACACACAGTTGTAGGTCGAACTCCCGTTAGACAGAATTCCCTTTGTAAAAATATACAATTAGGTTCAAACAAAGATAATACTACTACTAATGACAAAAAGTGAAATATAGAAACCTGCTTACAAAACAATTCCCTTGCACAAGCAATACATTTACAGACTTAAAAATCCATTGCCTAACCTAGCATGACTACCCCATAACCCAACTTTTTCTCCTTCTTCCAGCCGATCAAAATTCAAGAGAATCTAACGTTATATATACAGTACAGTATATATATATATAAGAACGAGAGAGAGAGAGAGAGAGAGAGAGAGAGAGAGAGAGAGAGAGAGAGAGAGATACTTAAATAACCATTATACCAATAGTTAATATATAATATTGTGCTGATGACCCATCCTCCATATTGTATTCATTTTTTTCTAATTCACTTTATACAGCATAAATACTGTTAAGATAAATCCTGTTGTTGAATATAATTAAACAAATGCCTGATACCTATGGTTGTATTACAACCTACGATGTATGATGCTAAAACAATACATTTACACAATAATTCTACTGGATTATACACAAATACATGATTATACACAAATACATAATTATACACAAATACATAATTATACACATATACATAATTATTATCATACAGATGTGATGTTAGCAGATAAAACATTGGTGTCAACAGACATGGTACATTGGTGTCAACAGTCATGATACAATGGTGTCAACAATCATGATACATTGGTGTCAACAATCATGATACATTGGTGTCAACAATCATGATACATTGGTATCAACAGTCATGATACATTGGTGTCAACAGACATGGTACATTGGTGTCAACAGTCATGATACAATGGTGTCAACAATCATGATACATTGGTGTCAACAGTCATGATACATTGGTGTCAACAGTCATGATACATTGGTGTCAACAGTCATGATACATTGGTGTCAACAGTCATGATACATTGGTGTCAACAGTCATGATACATTGGTGTCAACAGACATGATACATTGGTGTCAACAGTCACGGAACATTGGTGTCAACAGTCATGATACATTGGTGTGAACAGTCATGATACATTGGTGTCAACATTCATGGTACATTGGTGTCAACAGTCATGGTACATTGGCGTCAACAGTCATGGTACATTGGTGTCAACAGTCATGATACATTGGCGTCAACAGTCATGGTACATTGGTGTCAACAGCCATGGTACATTGGTGTCAACAGCCATGATACATTGGTGTCAACAGTCATGATACATTGGCGTCAACAGGCATGGTACATTGGTGTCAACAGTCATGGTACATTGGCGTCAACAGTCATGGTACATTGGTGTCAACAGTCATGATACATTGGCGTCAACAGTCATGGTACATTGGTGTCAACAGTCATGGTACATTGGTGTCAACAGCCATGATAAATTGGTGTCAACAGTCATGATACATTGGCGTCAACAGTCATGGTACATTGGTGTCAACAGTCATGGTACATTGGTGTCAACAGTCATGATACATTGGTGTCAACAGCCATGATACATTGGTGTCAACAGTCATGATACATTGGTGTTAACAGTCATGGTACATTGGTGTCAACAGTCATGATACATTGGTGTCAACAGTTATGGTTCATTGGTGTCAATAGTCATGATACATTGGTGTCAACAGTCATGATACATTGGTGTCAACAGTCATGATACATTGGTGTCAACAGTCATGATACATTGGTGTCAACAGTCATGGTACATTGGTGTCAACAGTCATGATACATTGGTGTCAACAGTCATGATACATTGGTGTCAACAGTCATGATACATTGGTGTCAACAGTCATGATACATTGGTGTCAACAGTCATGATACATTGGTGTCAAAAGTCATGATACATTGGTGTCAACAGGTCTGTTATTGGTGTGAGCAAATGTGGTGTTGGTATCTGCAGGTGCAGTGGATGTTGTTAGCAGGAGTGGTGTTGGTGTCGGAAGGTGTATGGTGTTGGTGTCAGCATATGTGGTGTTGGTGTCAGTAAGTATGGTGCTGGTGTCAGTAAGTGTGATGTTGGTGTCAGTAAGTGTGGTGTTGGTGTCAGTAAGTGTGGTGTTGGTGTCAGTAAGTGTGGTGTTGGTGTCAGTAAGTGTTGTGTTGGTGTCATCAAGTGTGTTGCTTGTGTAAGCAGATATGGTGTTGGTATCTGCAGGTACGGTGGATGATGTTAACAGATATGGTGTTGGTGTCAGTAAGTGTGGTGTTGGTGTCAGTAAGTGTGGTATTGGTGTCAGTAAGTGTGGTGTTGGTGTCAGCAGGTGTAAGCAGTATGTGTCAGCATGGGAAGTGCGCCATTTTCCCCAAGTGTGGTGCAGTAGACAATGACAGGACAACTCAATTAGTAGAGGTCCATTTCATCCAGTGCTTCCTCAACCAGTTCTGTCATGCTAATTAGTTAGTTAGTAGCTAACATAGGGCTTCAGAGGCTATCAACCCTTCTGGATTATTAAGTCAGCACACTGCAACTCAAGACTAGCATCAGGAGTGGAGCCCCTTTTCGAGAACTCCAGTCCCTTGTCAAGCTAGTTTAGGCTAAGACTTTACACAGGAGCAATAGATCCACCAGCACTGATTGGTTAAAAAAAAATAAAAATAAAAAAAAAATAAAAAAAAATAAAAAATGTTGGGCTGGGCATTTATGTTTTAGTGCCAAGTCACCAGTACTAGTAGGTGGAGTCTTTATATTAACCCTTTCAGAATTAGGACGCCTTTTCACTTTATTAAGGCTGTCATTACAATATATTATTTAGCTTAGCAAGGCCCACTAAGGATCAATTGGGTAAAGTATACATTAACAATTATTCCTTGGACTTTTACAATTCCCCAAACTAAACAAAATTGTATACTGCTAGCCAATATAACAGAACAAATACGTCCTCAAATACTGAGTGGGTTAAACTCACAAAAGGCCTCCCTTACTGTTGATTCGGCAAGTAGTGTGGCTCGATGGGGGTGATGAGTATACTGTTCCAAAGAAGTAGGCCAACACTCTTCAATATTAACCCCTGTAACTCTTAAGCGACTAGAGTAATGCAGCTTATATTTCTACCATATGGGAAGGGTCAGCTAGGGAATATATGTGAACATTTTACAGCCCATTTGCTCTAGCCCTTTTTTGAGTTGCAGAGGTTAAGTGTCATGATTTCTGGCCTACCAATTTGGAAGAGGGTATATTATGGTGAGGTGGGCGTGATGATGTCAGTATAGGTGTATTAGTGGCCTCAACATCTGTGGTACTCTGTGGTCAATAATATATATAGTCTATCTGGTGCGAGGAGGGTTTTTTTGGTCCCCCTTTGCTGTATTCCATTAGTTTGGAGATTTTATCTTTTCGGTATCAGTCATGTTTGTTATGGTTTGTTTTTTCTATATTTAGACGATTTTATACAACTTAAGAACGATCTGTGGGAGTTAAACGGGATAAATGAGAGAGTTGGAGATCTTTTAATTGCTAAAGGCCCTTTCTGAACTGAATAGAATCGTCTAATAGTTGCCAGCATATAATGACAAGGACGTCACCGGTACTGTAAAGGCTAAGATATTAATTTTACCTAATTTATTTAGCGATTATAAGACATTTGACTCCATTCAGATGTTTTTATTATTATTTAAGATTTAATTATTATTATTTAAGTTTCTTCCATAAACCTCCATCAAGCTAAAAATAAAATAAAAATAAAAATAACACATATATATATATATATATATATAAATTAATAATTTTTTCGGTAGAAAAATGTCCCGGCAAATTACAGGCTAACTATCGCTCGCCAGGAAAAAATCGACACCTAAATGGTGCGAAAGGTCTTAATATTGACAAAGAACTGGGGCGAAAAGTCTTAAAATCGCAAAACAAATGGGCCGATTGTCTCAAAATCTGAAAACTAATGGGGCTAAACATGAGGGAGAAGGGAAGGGTGGGGGAGGGAGGGGGAGGCAGAACACCAACCATCTCCCCAGAAGGCTTGTGTGCTCGTGTTATTATAGTCCATTCATTATGATTAGGCCAATAGTCTTCACCACATTCTATAGCTAAACAAAAGTGACTAGAGTAATCGAGCGAATATTTCTACCATTTGGGAAGAGTCAGCCAGGGGATATATGTAGAAATGTACAGCCCATTTGCTCTAGCATGTATGAGTTACAGAGGTTAGAGGTCAAGATGTCTGGCTTAGTTATAGTGAATAGATTATAGTTATAGGTAAATCAACACAATATGGTGCAGTACTGTCGACGTTGAAGTAAAAAGCAATACTTAATAATAGGGAAATACGGCAGAACTCTTTGGCGTCAGACCTAACAAATTTATTTCCAGTAAGGGGAGGTTTGTATGCATTTGTTTAATTATTTATTATTATTAAATATATAAAAAAAAAAAAAAAAAAACACGAGATAAATGGATCCGTCTAAATCAGGTTCCTCCTAAATTGCAGGTTCGCTATCGTTCCCCAGGTACAACTCGACACCTAAATAGCACACAAGGTCTTATAATTGCCAAACTAAGGGGAGAATGTCTTTCGATTTCAAAACTAATGGGGCTAAACATGAGAGAGAAGGGGGTCCAGAATCCCCTCCCCCGAATCCATCTCCCTATAAACTTGAAAATTCCATTGTCCACACCAAATTGCAGATATTGGTAGTATTTCAATATGCTATATTATCATGAATTATATATCACATGAAATTATATAGTGATTTTTTATTTATTTTTTCTATGTTTTACTCTTGGTACTTTACTTGTGTCTCCTTAAAAAGTCTATGTTATTTTTTTTGTTTTCAATTATTTACCCTTACAGTACTTCCCCATGTAAAATCGATGTTAATTTTGAAGGTATTACAATATTTCTATTTTATATATATTGTTTTTGTTAATTCTTCACTCTTAATACCCCATTTATGTCTCCTTGTAAAGTCTTCGTTCATTTAAGCTCTTCAATTATCTCATCCAACTCTGCGGCTTCCTATGAATACAAATGACCCCTAATATCAGTCTGTGTGGCTCAGTGGTGTCAGTAGTGGTAGTGGTGTTAGTAGTAGTGGTGGTGTTAGTAGTGGTAGTGGTGTTAGTAGTAGTGGTGGTCTTAGTAGTGGTGGTGGTGTTAGTAGTAGTGGTGGTGTTAGTAGTAGTGGTGGTGTTAGTAGTGGTAGTGGTGTTAGTAGTAGTGGTGGTCTTAGTAGTGGTGGTGGTGTTAGTAGTAGTGGTGGTGTTAGTAGTAGTGGTGGTGTTAGTAGTGGTAGTGGTGTTAGTAGTAGTGGTGGTGTTAGTAGTGGTAGTGGTGTTAGTAGTAGTGGTGGTCTTAGTAGTGGTGGTGGTGTTAGTAGTAGTGATGGTGTTAGTAGTAGTGGTGGTGTTAGTAGTGGTAGTGGTGTTAGTAGTAGTGGTGGTCTTAGTAGTGGTGGTGGTGTTAGTAGTAGTGGTGGTGTTAGTAGTGGTGGTGGTGTTAGTAGTGGTAGTGGTGTTAGTAGTGGTGGTCGTGTTACTAGTGGTAGTGGTGTTAGTAGTGGTAGTGGTAGTGGTAGTGATGGAGTTAGTAGTGGTAGTGGTGGTGTTAGTAGTGGTAGTGGTGGTGTTAGTAGTGGTAGTGGTGGTGTTAGTAGTGGTGGTGGTGGTAGTAGTGGTGGTGGTGTTAGTAGTGGTGGTGGTGTTAGTAGTGGTGGTGGTGGTAGTAGTGGTGGTGGTAGTAGTGGTGCTGGTGTTAGTAGTGGTGGTGGTGGTAGTAGTGGTGGTGGTGGTAGTAGTGGTGGTGGTGTTAGTAGTGGTGGTGGTAGTAGTGGTGCTGGTGGTGGTGTTAGTAGTGGTGGTGGTGTTAGTAGTAGTGGTGGTGTTAGTAGTGGTGGTGGTGCTAATAGTGGTGGTGGTGTCAGTAGTGGTGGTGGTGTTAGTAGTAGTGATGGTGTTAGTAGTGGTGCTGGTGTTAGTAGTGGTGGTGGTGTTAGTAGTGGTGGTGGTGTTAGTAGTGGTAGTGGTGTTAGTAGTGGTGGTGGAGTTAATAGTAGTAGTGGTAGTGGTGTTAGTAGTGGTGGTCGTGTTACTAGTGGTAGTGGTGTTAGTAGTGGTAGTGGTGGTGGTGTTAGTAGTGGTAGTGATGGAGTTAGTAGTGGTAGTGGTGGTGTTAGTAGTGGTGGTGGTGTTGGTGTTGATAGTGGTGTTGTTAGTAGCGGTGGTGGTGTTAGTAGTGGTAGTGGTGTTAGTAGTGGTGGTCGTGTTACTAGTGGTAGTGGTGTTAGTAGTGGTGGTGGTGTTAGTAGTGGTAGTGATGGAGTTAGTAGTGGTAGTGGTGGTGGTAGTGGTGGTGGTGGTGGTGTTAGTAGTGGTGGTGGTGCTAGTAGTGGTAGTGGTGTTAGTAGTGGTGGTCGTGTTACTAGTGGTAGTGGTGTTAGTAGTGGTAGTGGTGGTGGTGTTAGTAGTGGTAGTGGTGGTGTTTGTAGTGGTAGTGGTGGTGTAAGCAGTGGTAGTGGTGGTGTTAGTAGTGGTAGTGGTGGTGTTAGTAGTGGTAGTGGTGGTGTTAGTAGTGGTAGTGGTGTTGGTGTTAATAGTGGTGGTGGTGTTAGTAGTGATAGTGGTGTTAGTAGTGGTGGTGGTGTTAGTAGTGGTGGTGGTGCTAGTAGTGGTAGTGGTGTTAGTAGTGGTGGTCGTGTTACTAGTGGTAGTGGTGTTAGTAGTGGTAGTGGTGATGGTGTTAGTAGTGGTAGTGGTGGTGTTAGTAGTGGTAGTGCTGGTGTTAGTAGTGGTAGTGGTAGTGGTCGTGTTAGTAGTGGTGGTGGTGGTGTTAGTAGTGGTAGTGGTGTTAGTAGTGGTACTGGTGTTAGTAGTGGTAGTGGTGGTGGTGTTAGTAGTGGTAGTGGTGGTGATAGTAGTGGTAGTGGTGCTGTTAGTAGTGGTAGTGGTGGTGTTAGTAGTGGTAGTGGTGTTAGTAGTGGTAGTGGTGGTGGTGTTAGTAGTGGTGGTGTTAGTAGTGGTAGTGGTGGTGGTGTTAGTAGTGGTAGTGGTGTTAGTAGTGGTAGTGGTGGTGGTGTTAGTAGTGGTGGTGGTGTTAGTAGTGGTAGTGGTGGTGGTGTTAGTAGTGGTAGTGGTGGTGGTGTTAGTAGTGGTAGTGGTGTTAGTAGTGGTAGTGGTGGTGGTGTTAGTAGTGGTAGTGGTGCTGTTAGTAGTGGTGGTGGTGGTGTTAGTAGTGGTAGTGGTGTTAGTAGTGGTAGTGGTGGTGGTGTTAGTAGTGGTGGTGGTGTTAGTAGTGGTAGTGGTGGTGTTAGTAGTGGTAGCCAATCAATCAATCAATCAATCAGTCTTTATTTCATAATATACATAAATTTACATATATTACATATGGAGGGGAATCAGTCAGAGTAGAGTAATAAAAATGTGGTATAATTATTTACAAATCGACTATAAAAATAATAAAAAACAATAAAAATAATACCCGCTGTACATCCGGCGGGCATTAATATCAAGCTCATTGGCACACTCGACCAAAAAACAATCCTCACACCGGCGAGCCACAAAAAATCCAGTGTGAACGGAATGAATCGGGGAAACACACGTCTGTGAGGCACCACCACAAGACTTCGACCCACCTTCAGAATGTTCAGAGCGCCAGTGCAAAGACCACTTCTCGGTCGAGTGTACATCTCTGGCACAAATTCATACTGTTCTACTATTAAACAGCAGAAGTGTAAGCATTTACAAGTTACAGCAAAATGTCATTATGCTATCACATGAACTTGGGCAAGTATCTTACTTACACGCACATTGTAACATTTGACATGTATAGCCATGGTATTGCGCATGGATAGATCATAATATGTTAGCCCATATCAAACAATTACAAACCTGTCTACCTGATTATAATATCACCGGGATTCTTCGTTCTTCATGGTTTTGGATCCAATTTATCCTAGAAATAATAATATCTAATTCTTCAAACGCAATGCTCACATTATAATCTTCCCTCATCAATTTGAGTACATAACTATAAAAGTAACCTGTTTTTAAAAGTGGCATACTGCTTCTTATTATGTAGTTGGCAGATTTGTCAAGTCTTTTTGCGTACGGACAATGTATCAGTGTTACTTGATGGTTCAATAATAACAGGTTACATGCATTGGCTGATTCATGGCTGCTAGCATAAACAGGTGCACCAGCATATTTTTCATGGCTTTACTATATGCAATATTTAAAGTTTTGAACATACATGATTTTTTGGTTTTAGAATGGTTCCATAGAGATAATCCGAAATCAGGCTTACAATATGAATTAAACAAGAAAATAAGAGTATCTAAATCTACGTAAGTAAAATCCCTCTTGACACTGTTAAAACTTGCATACAAATTATTAAGTCTATATTTTATGTCCTCGGTATCTTCAAAATTACTGCTTACGAAGTGACCTAAATATTTAAAAGAGGTTACTACATCCAAGGTATCGCCATTCATTGTAATAACATCAATAGGATTAGTGATTTTTTTTATCAAATATATTGGTGTCAAAGGTAGTGGTGGTGGTGGTGTTAGTAGTGGTGGTGGTGGTGTTAGTAGTGGTAGTGGTGGTGTTAGTAGTGGTGGTGGTGGTGTTAGTAGTGGTAGTGGTGGTGGTGTTAGTAGCGGTAGTGGTGGTGGTGTTAGTAGTGGTAGTGGTGGTGTTAGTAGTGGTAGTGGTGGTGGTGTTAGTAGTGGTGGTGGTGGTGTTAGTAGTGGTGGTGGTGTTAGTAGTGGTGGTGGTGGTGTTTGTAGTGGTAGTGGTGGTGTTAGTAGTGGTGGTGGTGGTGTTAGTAGTGGTGGTGGTGGTGTTAGTAGTGGTAGTGGTGTTAGTAGTGGTAGTGGTGGTGTTAGTAGTGGTAGTGGTGGTGTTAGTAGTGGTAGTGGTGGTGGTAGTGGTGGTGGTGTTAGTAGTGGTAGTAGTGGTAGTGGTGGTGGTGTTAGTAGTGGTAGTGGTGGTGGTGTTAGTAGTGGTAGTGGTGGTGTTAGTAGTGGTGGTGGTGGTGTTAGTAGTGGTAGTGGTAGTGGTGGTGTTAGTAGTGGTAGTGGTGGTGTTAGTAGTGGTAGTGGTGGTGGTAGTGGTGGTGGTGTTAGTAGTGGTAATGGTGGTGGTGTTAGTAGTGGTAGTGGTGGTGGTGTTAGTAGTGGTAGTGGTGGTGTTAGTAGTGGTGGTGGTGGTGTTAGTAGTGGTAGTGGTGGTGGTGTTAGTAGTGGTAGTGGTGGTGTTAGTAGTGGTAGTGGTGGTGTTAGTAGTGGTAGTGGTGGTGGTAGTGGTGGTGGTGTTAGTAGTGGTAGTGGTGTTAGTAGTGGTAGTGGTGGTGTTAGTAGTGGTAGTGGTGGTGTTAGTAGTGGTAGTGGTTGTGGTGTTAGTAGTGGTAGTGGTGTTAGTAGTGGTGGTGTTTGTAGTGGTAGTGGTGATGTTAGTAGTGGTAGTGGTGGTGGTGTTAGTAGTGGTGGTGGTGTTTGTAGTGGTAGTGGTGGTGTTAGTAGTGGTATTGGTGGTGGTGTTAGTAGTGGTATTGGTGGTGGTGTTAGTAGTGGTATTGGTGGTGGTGTTAGTAGTGGTATTGGTGGTGGTGTTAGTAGTGGTGGTGGTGTTAGTAGTGGTAGTGGTGTTATTAGTAGTAGTGGTGGTGTTCGTAGTGGTAGTAGTGGTAGTGGTGGTGGTGTTAGTAGTAGTGGTAGTGGTGGTGGTGTTATTAGTGGTGGTGGTGTTAGTAGTGGTAGTGGTGGTGGTGTTAGTAGTGATGGTGGTGTTAGTAGTGGTGGTGGTGTTAGTGTTAGTAGTGGTGGTGGTGTTAGTAGTAGTGGTGGTGGTGGTGTTAGTAGTGGTGGTGGTGTTAGTAGTGGTGGTGGTGTTAGTGTTAGTAGTGGTGGTGGTGTAAGTAGTTGTGATGGTCAGTAGTTGTAATGATGTCAGTTTTATGTCAATAGGTGTTTGCTTGGTGATGTCAGTATAAGTAATATGATGTCAATAGGTGTAGTTTGATGTCAGTAGGTGTACCTTTTTGTAAATGGGTGTAGTTTTTTAATCATTAGGTCATTATTTGGTATTGTAAATATGTGTAACTTGATTTCATAGGATTTTGCTTAGTGTCAATAGATGTTTGCTTGCTCTTATCAGGTGTAGCTTGATATCAGTGGCGTTATCTTGCGAAATTTGGTGTAAACTGGCATATGTTAATGGATGTAGGTGTGTGAGGAGTGTAGGTGAAAAAATAAAACAGGTTCTAAAAAAAGCCATAAGCAATTGGAATGCCTAAAAAAACCAACCTAACCCATCCTATGACAATAAAGAGAGCTACTCTTATGACGGACATTGGCAGTTTATTCTGGTTATCATTAGGCAATTTTATACAGCTTAGGAAGGACCTGTGGGCGTCAAGGGGGCAAAGACTATCTCAATTAACCCTCTGACTTTCATATACCCTTCCTAATCTAAATATAATCGTCTAATAATAGCCAGAATAACTGTTATAATACGTCATAATCCCCAAGGAGGTAATTCCAGAGATAATTTTTGTTATGCCATATTTCCCTGTGTACATTCTTCCGAGTGTGGTGGGTGAAATGATAGGAATAGTGTATCAGTGATCAACGATAAACGCTTGTCAATACAATAATTCCATTACAAGGGACTGGAGTTAAGAACATAAGAACATAAGAAAATGGGAGTCTGCAGAAAGCCGATTGGCCTAAGCAAGGCAGATCCCTGTGTTCTCGAAAGGGGTCTCCAGTCCTGATTACATACATCCCCTTAAAATTATCCCTTGGTCAAGGACTTAGTGTTATGAATGTATAGTTGGCCACATTAATTTTATGTGGGGAAGGACAATTGAGTATGAGTGAATTATAAATATTGCTGATGCAATAGTTAAATAATATGACCAATTAAAGGTATTCAGGCAAATTATTCGTGTAAGTCAATATCATTATGTTTCCTTCCATACACTATAATTATCATGGCGAGGATTTAATTTCAACTGACGGTATATTGAATCCCTTCCAACTGATTTTTCGATAACTAACGGAAACATTAGAAACTACTATGTCTCTGCTTCATACAATAGTCCGTTCATTCTAGGTTGGGCAGAAATCGTAACCTCTAACCTCTGTAACTCAAAAAGGGCTAGAGCCAATGAGCTGTTAAATTCCACACCTATACCCTGGCCAATTCTTCCTATGTTGTATTTAAATTAGCTCGATTACTCTAGTCCTTTTTGCGTTATGGTTGGTTATAGGTTACGATTTCTGCCCAACCTAGAATTAACAAATTATAGTGCCAAGTTTCCATAATTGATAAAACATTTCTCGCTCAAAATCTGCATAATAGTGGAGTAATCAAGATGAACACATAATAGTGGAGTAATCAAGATGAACACATAATAGTGGAGTAATCAAGATGAACACATAATAGTGGAGTAATCAAGATGAACACATAGCAATTTACCGTCAGCTGGAAAACAAAGAAGAGTATAATGTGGCCAACTGTACGGTCGCGCTAATAAGTCATGTCCCAGCTGTCATTACGTTTGGCTTGCCCTGTGCTGTATTTATGTCTGTCAGATGTTGAATAGGGTGGGTAAGTGTAGGAACATGTTTGTATATTTCACTCAATAGGAAGAAATGAAGCTTAAATATTGCTGATACCAATTATTGATCAAAACATACTTGGTGCCAAGACATCACTTATTAGCGCGACTGTACACTCCCGCCTTGACCATTGCACCACTCCACTCCTCTCCTCATAAAGGACACAAAGGTTAGTCAACTAAGCTATAGAGACAATATATCTCCTCATAAAGGACACAAAGGTTAGTCAACTAAGCTATAGAGACAATATATCTCCTCATAAAGGACACAAAGGTTAGTCAACTAAGCTATAGAGACAATATATCTCCTCATAAAGGACACAAAGGTTAGTCAACTAAGCTATAGAGACAATATATCTCCTCATAAAGAACACAAAGGTTAGTCAACTAAGCTATAGAGACAATATATCTCCTCATAAAGGACACAAAGGTTAGTCAACTAAGCTATAGAGACAATATATCTTAGATGGGCCAAGTTTCCATCTATTAAGGGATGATATTTTTTTCTGGACACCTTCATTCCTCCCTAATGTTTAGCTCCATTATTTTTGAGATTTTAATACATTCCCTCCGTTAGTTTGGCGATTCTAAGACCTTTTGTGCCATTTAGGTGTCGATTTCTTTCCTGGCGAGTGATAGCGAGCCTGTGATTTAGAGGAACCGGCCCTCGGCCGGGAAATTTTTCTACCGAAATATGTACAAATTTATCTCGAGGGGGGCCTTTGATGTATTTGTTAAGCTTGATGGAGGTCTTGGGAGGAATCTAAGGCATATGATGAATAAATAAATTAACAAATATATACAAAACAATCTCCCCTTAAACCTCTTCTACCCTGCACAACCCCCGAACATCATGCCGTCCGTGAGCGACCCCCTGTGAGTCATAAAACTACTACTTTGATATGTTTGTCTATGGTAGATGTACTTTTAATACAATATATTTATTTATGTGTTGACATTGTAGAAATCGACTAAGACTTTGATCATGACTGTGCTTAACTATGTTCACCAACACTGTTAACTAGTAAAATGGCTATTTTCAAGAAAATTGGTTTTATTTATATTATACATACTAAACTTACCAAGATGATGATTATAATGATGGTTCTTTTTATAGTCCTCATATAATTTGTTTAATACATTCCATTGAATTAATTATAATACAGTATTGCATTATTTTAGCGCCAAGTGATCTTCAATTTTGATCGTGTCCCTTGAAACCACAGTACTGAGAATTACATACTAACAAAATGTGTAACAAAGAATATCCCTTGGGAATCTGTTTTAGTAGACTTGAAAATATATAGATTTATGTGTATTTTTTAGTGTATTAAACACGAATATTTGGAACCAATTCCAGTAAAGAAACTATAATGGTTAAAATGCCCCAAGACTGGTCATTCTATATTTATAATCTAGTTATTAAATGTGTTGCAGTACTTATTACACAATGACAAATTTACTCATATGTATAGTGTCAAAATGATTCAATTAGTCATAAAAAGTTCAGTGTGAGTGTACTTTATAATTGCGAACAAAATGTACATTAACAAATCAATTATAAAGCAAAGATCACTAAACATAATTATAAACAATCAAATACTGTACAGTACATAGCATTTGAATATGTGATTTGCTTATAGCTGAAGTAATATATAAAATTAGAGAGTATTAAACTAGAGGAATGAAAGTGTAAGCTCCTGTGTATGGTGGTGGCAGGGGAGGTGAGTCTTCATTTCTCCCACGTCTTGTACTGCTCGTAGGCCTACTTCTGTCCCCTCCCCCCTCCTCCTCCCTTATCCACCCCTCCCCGCTGCCAACAGTATGCCTACGATGCTGGCAGTGGAGGTGGTCCCTCTAGGTATATAGGGTCCATGAAAGGGTCCCTCTACCCCTCCTCCCAGACCTGGCACCACTATGACTATAATGTTGGCAGTGATAGTTCCTCCTTGGTCTAAAAGGGTCCCTCCTCCCAGACCTGGCACCACTATGACTATAATGTTGGCAGTGATAGCTCCTCCTAGGTCTAAAAGGGTCCCTCCTCCCAGACCTGGCACCACTATGACTATAATGTTGGCAGTGATAGTTCCTCCTAGGTCTAAAAGGGTCCCTCCTCCCAGACCTGGCACCACTATGACTATAATGTTGGCAGTGATAGTTCCTCCTAGGTCTAAAAGGGTCCCTCCTCCCAGACCTACCACCACTATGACTATAATGTTGGCAGTGATAGCTCCTCCTAGGTCTAAAAGGGTCCCTCCTCCCAGACCTACCACCACTATGACTATAATGTTGGCAGTGATAGTTCCTTCTAGGTCTAAAAGGGTCCCTCCTCTCAGACCTGCCACCACTATGACTATAATGTTGGCAGTGCTAGTCCCTCCTAGGTCTAAAAGGGTCCCTCCTCCCAGACCTGCCACCACTATTGAGACTGAAATATGTTTCCCACGACCACCTTGAAGCTAAAATTGTAAATTTTCCGGCTGAAAAATGTTCCTAAATTGAGAGCTCGCTATTACTCGCCATGAACAAAATCGACACCTTAATGTAGAGAAAAGGTCTTATTATCATCGAATTAAATGGCCGAAATGTCCAAAATTCGCCAAATTAATGAGGCAAAACAGGGGCTCCAAAAAGACAATTCTCTGAGTAGATAGTTAAATCAGGAGGAGGTAGGGAGGAGAGGCAAGAATCCCTATTTATCCTATGAGCGAGTCGGTGGTCTAGGGGTAGAGAGTTATGCACAGTTTCCCACATACATTCTGTTCCTGATCGTGATCTTAAGCATGAAAGTGAAATAGCATTAATGAATTACGAGTGTGGTTTCTTTTAACTATCAGTAGACTAATCAGTTGAGTTAGCCACTGCATTAAAACTACATTCGTAATAATTCAATCATGCGTATTCTAATTCTATTATTAAGATTACGGAGAGGAACAGAGCTTATGTGGGCAACTGTACATTGACCTGGGTAATAGGTGGGACCAAGGTCCATAGATTTATGGACCTTGTGTGGGGCGGGTTCGATTCTCTGTGCCACCGGGATTTGCCAAGGTGGCTATCACATAATAAGCCTAGCTTGAAACCACAAACACACAAATTAAACAATAACACTGTTCCCTCCCAGTATCTTCTGTTTCACCTCCTGCACCTTGTCTCTGTCCAAACCCTGAGGTAGATATATTATACCTTCATCACTTACTTCTGTACCAATATGTGAGCCTAGACTCTGTTTCATTTCAACTGGCGGAAAATTGCAAGGTTCCATCAACATTTCTCAGTTATTTTGAAGATTTTGTAGTAAAATATGGTGCTAATTATATAAACTAAATCTTAATATGATACAAAGACATGGTATATATATACAGTATATATATATATATATATATATATTTTTTTTTTTTTTTTTTTTTTTTTTTCTATATTCCAACTTACTTCCTCTCGGGCATAGGCTGAGAGCCTTAACATTCACCGCTTTACAATGAACAGTGAAGCCCGTGAGGTCTTGTTCCAGTCTAGGGAGTGAGACATGTGAAGCACGTAGAGTACAACGAGCACCTGCCATCTTGCCTTCACATGAGGCACGGTGCTCACTCATGGCCCGAAACGACCCCATCTCTGAAGCCACCTCATTCCCTTGCTTCACTGTCTCACCCCCTACACTCGGACTCTCACACTTAAACACACACAACGCCACCTGTTGAGCAGATAACTCACCAGGCATTGCACCCCTATAGCATATTTTGAATATGGGAATATTTATACAGTGCTATTTAATCAGGGAACAATGAGGGTATTTTATTGACGTTTCGGTGGGCTTGTGGTAATGCACTGATACTAGCTAGGTACAGCACAAATTCCATCCCAATAATATCTTCCCATTGATATATCGAGATTTGAACCCGGGACCTTTGGATTACCAGGCCAGTGGCAAGACCACTCCACCACACCTCCCCTAATATATATATATATATATATATCTTTCCAATAAGTATCGATAAATTAGCTGCTAAGGGATTCAAGTTTTCGCCAGCTGAAATGAAACAGAGTATAAGTGAATATCATGACCTCAAATACATCACATTGTTATTTTTGGAGAGGGGGACGACTGACGACTGGGGGTGGTGGAGAGGGGGTAGGGGTTATTGGGGTAATATTTTTGTGAATATAAGTGAAAATACCAAACCGCGAAAAATCTGGCCAAATACTGTATGTTGTACGTAAATACACAAACCCACAAATATACTAATAAACACATTATCTCACATAATCTTAACTCACACGCGTCGGCCGCTGTGGTTTAATGGTTTAAGGCGCTGTGTTTTAGCGCTGACTGCGAGGGGCCAGAGCGAGGGTTCGAGCCACCATCAGAATATTAAAAATGTTCTCGGCCATAGCGACGGAGAGAATTGTATCATGGTTCCTGCCTAACCAACCTGGTATCAGCCTGTGTTAGCCTACACATCTTCTCACCAATACAAAGTGCATCTGGTATGTACTTGGTGGGAAGCCAGGCACCTCACGGTTGCCAAAGGACGCATGTGACCTCCTAGTTAAGGTAGAATAAGTATTGTACTGTCCCTAGGTTTAAGAAAAACTTTTGATGTTCAGCCTTAGGGCTGCAATGAACAATATACCGACAATTATTATTATTGTTATTTATCATTATAATCTTCAGCCAACACCGGTCATAGGGATAGTACAACACACATACACAAGGAGAACAGCACGATTTTAAGTAAATGTGGTAGGGCGTAACAATTAAAATATTAACATGTTAAACTACTTGTGATTACATGCAACTTCTTCATGGAGTAGGGAGGCACAATTGTGGAACTCTGACATGTTGGAAATGTATTCTATAATGTGGCTAAAGCTACGGAAGTAAGGGTCGCGGGAACGCGCAACCTAATATACCGTCTCCCTCACTTCATCTATCTATTATGGACAGCAAATAGAACCAGTGCAATGCATATTAATTACATGTGCATACCATGACAAAAGGGAATTTACCTGGTTGTTTGGTCAGGTAGAGAGGAGGATAGACAGATGAAAGTGTTCTGAAAGAGCAGAGTGAAGAACAGTGTTTTTTTTTTCCTATGAGAGTGAGGGAGACAAAAGGCAGAACTGCCTGCAGCGAGTGCCTCCCCTAGAGTTGAAAGAGTGACAGGGCCAAAATCAAGGGACGTTCGAGCCAAAATGCCTGGACGCACGGAGTTTGAATCAATTTATGTCATAGGAAGAGGGAAAGACTGATTCTGGGAGAGAGTTCCAGAGCTCGGCTGTTGAATAGAAGAACAATTGAGAATAGTGTTTCACTCTTGGGTTGGAGAGCTGCACAGAGTAGGGGTGGGATTGTGTTGCAAGACGGGTGCTACGTGCTCTACGAAGAGGGGGTAGTAGTTGCCTTGGTATAGTCACACGAGAGGACAGGGGACCTGATATTTGTACGGCCGCGCTAATAAGTCATGTCCCAGCTGTCATTACGTTTGGCATGCTCTGTACTGTATTAATATCTGTCGGATGTTGAATAGGATGGGTAAGTGTAGGAACATGTTTGTATACTTCACTCGATAGGAAGAAATCAAGTTTAGATATTACTGATACCAATTATTGATCAAAACATACTTGGTGCCGAGACATCACTTATTAACGTGAGTGTACAGGAAAAAGATAATCCATCAAATGTACATAGAAATACACTGAACCACAGAGTTTACATCGCAGGTCCTCATCAGCGTTTGTGTGAAACGGAACATCGCGGGGAAAGATGTTGTTTGCTACTCTTCATGGACTTCACCCCTTCAGCACGATGGCGCCTTTTTACCTTGGATTCTGGCTAAATTTAGACGATTTATGCAGTTTAAGAAGGACCTGTGTTGTTCAAAGAGGGTTAATTGAGATCCTATTTATCCCCTTTGATTCCTAGAGGTAAATTACAAGTTTAAAAAATCGTCTAATATGATGAAAAGTACGTCATTGTGCTGACGGAGTTAACGGGGGTCACCGGCATTTTTTTATCTTTCTCTCTTTCCCTGGCTTGTATCCATTCGGCCCCATTCAGCCAATTGTTTTAAGACGTATATCCCCATCCAGGTGTCGATTTATTCCTGGCGAGCGCTAGCGAGCTAGCATTGTATGGAGAAATCCGGCTTCCTGGAGACATTTTTCTACCGAAAAATATACAAATTTAGCTTGCTGTCCAAAGGAAAAAATATATATATGCTAGCACGCTACCGCTCGCCAGGAAAATATTGACACCTGAAAGAGGGTACACGTTTTACAACAGTAGGCTGAATGGGGCCGAATAGATACAAGCCAAATAGAGAGGGAGAGAAAGAGAAAAAAGTGAGGTGGGCTCCCTTAATAGTGTGTATTTGGGGCATCTGGATTTGAAGGTTGGGGTGGCGAGGATAGTTATCCATCTAATTACTACCCCACAACCACACCACTTGCAAGCAACATAGGCATGGTCGACAAGAAAGGAGTACAAAGGGTACACAGGAAATCAAGCAACAACAGGTCCAGTGACTCCTCAAGGCTGCTTGACCTCCAAAACACTGATGGTCAAGTGTCAAATAGCTTATAGTGGGTAAGGGAAAAATGGAAAGGGAAGACTGCCCTGGGACAAATGTATGTGGCAGGATTAGGAGATGATATTAGGGAACAGTTGGTAGTAAAAAAAAAAAAAAAAAAAAAAAAAAAAAAAAAAAAAAAAAATAATAATAATAATAATAATAATAATGTAACTACTTTATTCATTAACCCCTGATTGGATCCCACAACAATCTGCTTACTTCGAGTTTCTATTTATATTGACCAGTTCAAAAATAGGAACAGTGATGATTGGGCTTGAGTAAATAGATAGATAGAAAAATAGTGAAGAGAGACACAGGTTGTTTGGAAACTTACACAAACCTCTTGCTGTAAACAGGTCACACGGAATGCCCCCCCCCCCTTTTTTTTAGGCAGCGAATAAATGTATTATATATATGAGAATTCCCAATACGACCCATGAATTTGTTATCATTCGATTGAACGTTCTAAATTAAGCATCCATTAATAATCCCCTCCCCACTCTCTTTCTCCCTCCACCTCCTCTCACCTCTCTCTCTCTCTCTCTCTCTCTCTCTCTCTCTCACTGTAATGTATGGACCTACTAACCCTCCCATCTTCAATGTAAGGTCTAAGTCTTTTGATGGCCTCCCAAGTGACCTCTTTCTTCATTTCCCCTGACCCTACTTTTATCCTGTGTGTGTGTGGTTTTTTTTGTGTTTTTTTTTTTTTTTTATGTGAATAAGGGAGACAAAAGGCATAGCTGCCTGCAGCGAGTGCCTCCCCCAGATTTCAAAGAGTGACAGGGCTGAAATCAAGGGACGTTCGAGCTAAAATGCTTGGACACACGGAGTTTGAAGCAATTTGAGTCATAGGCAGAGGGAAAGACTGATTCTGGGAGAGAGTTCCAGAGCTCAGCAGTTGAATAGAAGAAATTCTGAGAATAACGTTTCACTCTTGGGTTGGAGAGTTGCACAGAGTAGGGGTGGGATTGTGTTGCAAGGCTGGTACTATGTACCCTACGTAGAGGAGGTGGTATACACTGGGAAAACTCCGAGGAACACTGATTATTGTAGTAGCGAGAGAGATGCAACACTGCGGCAAAGAGAGAGAGATTGCAGAGAGTTGGTGAGTGGACGGGAGTTAATGATACGAAAGGCTTTCCTTTCTACTTTATCTAGGAGTGCGGTGTGAGAGGATCCTCCCCACGCATGTGAACAATACTCAATAAAAGGACGCATTGTGCCCCTGTACAGAGCAAGAAGCTGCGCAGAGGTAAAGAACCCCTTGAGGCGGTTGAGCACACCCAGTGTGTGTGTGTGTGTGGTGTGTGTGTGGTGTGATGTGTGTGTGTGTGTTTATTTAAGTTGATAGGGAGTGTATTATTTTGCCCCCACCTCTTTTTTTTTTTTTTCTCTATCTCTCTCCTCATGAATATATATAATTTCATCATCAATATTACTATTCTTCTGTTAATTTATTCTCTCGTTTGTCCTGTATTGTACTGTCATTCTTCCTATCGACTTAATTATGTTTGATATGCTCACTCTTATTTGTTATCCTCTCTTTCCTTTAAACCTCTCTTAAATATTCAATTAATATATTTCCTCTCAATTACACTTCGTTAAAAAAAGAAAAGGAAAACAACAACAACAACAACAACTCCATCTACTGTATGTATTGAGGAAAGCCTCATTACTAACCTTTTAATGCTAAGTTATTAACCCTTTCAAGATCCGATTACGCATTTCGTTTCAGTTTTCTTGCTTTTATTAGACGATTTTACGCAGATTAGGAAGGGTATATGGAAGTCAGAGAGTTAGTTGAGACAGTCTTTACCCTTACAATTCCCACAGATCCTTCCTAAACGGCATAAAATCGTCTAATGATAGCCAGAATAAACTGTCGAAATGCATCATTATCTTCAAAGAGTTAACCGTTTGCATACCTTTGAGATGCTTTTTATTTGTTTTCAGATACAGTTAGATAATTTTATGAAGCTTAGGAAGGATATACAGTATGGTAGCTAAAAGGTTTGACCAATAAACTTTCAGACCGTCCAACTCCAATATATTTATATGTATATTTTTAGCACTATTTTTCTACAGGGGTGTGCGGCTAGTCCATCCCCTAACATGCTTCACTCTAGGGTAAGCAGTGCGGATTTGAATGAGGCTTACTCTCCTAGACAGGTTGTCGACCAAGGCTGACGAGTCCCATCCACCCGGAGTTCTACAAAGTTGTCTCCCCTAGATGGAATACCGACCAAGGCTAACGAGTCCCATCCACCGGAGCATCGATCGTGATCATCCAAATGTTGTAATGGCTCTTCATGGTCATCCACAATTCATACCTTGCTATATACACTGAAGGCTTATTTGTAAACAAGAACAAGAAAAAAATACAAGATGTACATAAGTGTTCCCGTCGTCGTGTTAATATTAGCACACATAAACGATAAAATAAATATTACGAGTATACATAAATATTACGAGTATACATAAATATTTACTTAAACGTTCAATGTTATAGTGTACCTGTCGATCTTTGAAAAGCCAGACGAACACAAGTGCTGCGTCCCAATCCATTAACCAAATGATCGGACACAGGGCTGCTTTCTCAGTCAGTATACAGTACTGCACCCTTCCCGACACTGATTACTAGTTATCGTATTTACGAGGCGTATGGAATGATAGTCTAGTAGAAGAGGGGTCTGGTCTGGTCTGATGATTGTTTATCGTTAAGGAGGGTCACCTGCTTTTTGTATCTACTTTTCTCTCTTTCTCTGGCTTGTATCCATTCGGCCCCACTCAGCCTACTGTTTTAAGACGTTTACCCCCATCTATGTGTCTATTTCTTCCTGACGAGCGATAGCGAGCCAGTATGTATGAAGAAATCCGGCTTCGCCGGAGAATTTTTTCTATCGAAAAATGTACAAATTTAACCTGCTGTCAAAAACATTTAAAAAATATATGCTGGCTCGCTACCGCTCGCCAGGAAAAAAATAGACACCCGGATGTGGATAAACGTCTTAAAACAGTAGGCTGAATGGGGCCGAATGGATACAAGCCAGAGAGAGAGGGAGAGAGATAGAACAAAAACGAGGTGGGCCCCCTTAACACCTTTTCAATTTCCCCTCTCCCTCCCCCCCCCCCTCCCCCTATTTGTTATGGGATTGATCTCTTAGCTGATTTACAAGATTGTCCACTTTTTGTTTTGCCTTTATATCGACATACTTTCTTTAATTCGCATTATTTTTTCTCTATTTACATCTATATATAATAGATCAGCAAAGTTAATAATTTGAGTAAGGCCCGTGTCATTCTGATTAGCTGGTCATGAAGCTGCTAGCAAGGTTGTCAACATGTACAAATTGGATTATAAACCAAACCAATCTCTTTCATGTAGTACAGGTTCATAAATTCACTTCTACGACGGTGTTCCTGATCGAGCGGAATGTTTGTCGACTGGTAAATACGGCCCACAATATCCACAACTATACTAGGGTCACGCCTACTGTACTGTATAATTATACTGTTGATAGTGCTTTACCCTTCAATTTCTAGTGGTTCTTTTGAAAGGGCCTTCCTAAGTTGAAACCGATCATTTCATGATAGCTAGATTTATGAAGATAAATTGTGCCCTTGTCAGAATCAGTTAATGGGTAGATCTATATCTAAGTGTATCTCTGCTGCTGTGTTATCATACATATGTGAAGGGAAAAATATACTATTATGAATTCATCAACACTGCATGTCACCAGAATATTAATTAATACACAGTTAAATTGATGACTTATAAGCATAATTGCAAGTTTTCTATGTACTAATATAATTCCATACTAATTATTACATTATCCCACACAACCCACTTGGGATTGAACACTGGACCAAGTGACCAACAGGCATACCTGCTACTTACCACACTATAAGAGTTGTTGCAACCTGACAGCCAACTGGTGTGGAGGGGTCATCTTGGTTGACGTACTGACGACACAACAGATACATTATACACTCCAGCCCCCTGTCAATGAAGTGTTGAGGCGGCTCCTATAGTCTAATCGCTGTATGTAGGTGAACAATCATTACATCTATCCTCTGTAACACAAAAAGGGCTAGAGCAAATTGGCTGTCAATTTCCACATCTATTCCTTGACCGACTCCTCCCAAATGGTAGAAATATTTGTTCGATTACTCTAGTCGTTTTTTGGGTTACAGAGGTTAGAGGTCATGATTTCTCACCTACTTACAGTGAATAGACTACAGTAAGTAGTGATAAATGCTCCTTAACCCTCTCAGTACCGGTGCCGTCCTTTTAACTTCATGCTGGCTACTAATACATGATTTTATTCAGTTTAATAAGACCCCCAATAATTAACAGGCTTCCAACTATCTCACTTAACAATTTTTACCACCCCAGATCCTTCTTAAAGTGAACAAAATCGACTAAATATAGCTAGAATAGAATTATAAAGAGTTCGACTGTCTCACAGGAGGCAGATCCCATTCATATGTAACCCGTCTCATTCATGAGACATAATTATATCCAATTGAATTTGCAAGCATCACATTTCATAAACTAACCACATTACTTGTACACTAATCAATATATCCCACATATCTACAGAATAATATCAAAGTCAGTGCTTGTATGTATCTCTTCTAAATATATGTTGCCACCCATAGCTTCTTAACACTATCTGGTAGGCCTACCCTTTGAACCTTCCCTGTGTCACTTCATTAGTTTAGAGATTTGTTAAACTATTTACCTCATTAGTTTGACGATTTATAAGACGTTTCACCTTATTCAGTTGTGGATTTTTTGTTATCTGGGCGAGTAATAGCGACTCTACAAATTACGAGACCCAGGCCATGTATCTACAGCAAATTGTACACATTTAGCTTGAAGGAGATTTGGGAATGCATTTACTTTAGTAAAACAAAAAAAATATATATATACAGTATATATATATATACTATATATATATATATATATATATATATATATATATATATATATATAAATTATATAATATATATATATAATATATATATATATATATATATATATATATATATATATATATATATATATATAGCTACATCTATATATAGTATATATATATATATACAGTATATATATATATATATATATATATATATGTACATTATACTGTATATGTGTACTCGAAAATGGCAAAGCAATCAAAACATTTAACCATTATTATAATAAGTAAACTAAATACTACAATAACTCTTAGGACGTCACCCCAGATAATATTAATAAGTTAATAATATTACCTTCTGCTGTTGTTGGCTTGACCTTGGCTGTACTGATCAATAACGTGGGAGAGAGAGAGAGAGAGAGAGAGAGAGAGAGAGAGAGAGAGAGAGAGAGAGAGAGAGAGAGAGAGAGAGAGAGAGAGAGAGAGAGAGAGAGAGAGAGAGAGAGAGAGAGAGAGAGAAATATAGCATAGCATTGCATAAAATAATAGCAGTGCATAATAGAATATCACAACATAAAATAGCATACCATAACTAAACGTAGTATGTCATAGTACAATATACAGTATAAAATAAAATAACGTGGCCTAAAATAGCACAATATACCCCAACATAGCATATAATTATCATCTGGTCTGGTGAAGGTATTGAGGGATAAGCATTTACAACTGCACCTCGTAGCTATTTTCTACTTTTCCTATTTTCTGAAGAGCGTAGAGAGGGGAGAAGGGGTGTTGTAGAGAGATGAAGCTGTTGGAGTGGCTTTGTTATGTGTGTTATTAGTCTGTATCATGGTAAAATCTATCATACAATAACGTAGTGTAAAATAACCTAACCCAATACAACATAGCATATCATAGTATAACATAGCATAACATAACTCATAATAGCATAATATAGCACAACATAGGATAACCCAACATAATATATCATAGGACAACATAGCATAATAACATAATATAGCACAACATAGGATAACCCAACATAGTATATCATAGTATACCATAGCATAATAACATAATATAGCACAACATAGGATAACCCAACATAATATATCATAGGACAACATAGCATAATAACATAATATAGCACAACATAGGATAACACAACATAGTATATCATAGTATACCATAGCATAATAACATAATATAGCACAATATAGGATAACCCAACATAATATATCATAGGACAACATAACATAATAACATAATACAGCACAACATAGGATAACCCAACATTGTATATCATAGTATACCATAGCATAATAACATAATATAGCACAACATAGGATAACCCAACATAATATATCATAGGACAACATAGCATAATAACATAATATAGCACAACATAGGATAACCCAACATAATATATCATAGGACAACATAGCATAATAACATAATATAGCACAACATAGGATAACCCAACATAATATATCATAGGACAACATAGCATAATAACATAATATAGAACAACATAGGATAACCCAACATAATATATCATAGGACAACATAGCATAATAACATAATATAGCACAACATAGGATAACCCAACATAGTATATCATAGGTAATATATCATAGGACAACATAGCATAATAACATAATATAGCACAACATAGGATAACCCAACATAGTATATCATAGGACAACATAGCATAATAACATAATATAGCACAACATAGGATAACCCAACATAATATATCATAGGACAACATAGCATAATAACATAATATAGCACATAATATATCATAGGACAACATAGCATAATAACATAATATAGAACAACATAGGATAACCCAACATAGTATATCAAAGTACAAAGGAGTACAAAGGAAATCAAGCAACAACAGATCTAGTGACCCTTCTAGGTTGCTTGTCCTCCAAAACACTGAGGATCAAGTGTCCAAACAGTGGTTTAGAGTGGGTAAGGGAACATTGGAAATGGAATTACTGCCCTGGAACTAATGTCCGTGGCAGGATTAGGAAGTTAGTAGGGGACAGATGGGTTAGTAACTGAGGGGGGGATAAAATAAAGTTATTCATTTACAAACGCAGTCAGTCGCGGGTTTGAAGCGAGATATTTGTCTAGGCGGAGTTTAAATGAATCAACGGTGATGCAGTTTATAACGTTTCGGGGAAGCCCATTCCACAAGTTGACAACTCGATTGAAGAAGAAATTCTTAGATTCGTGTGAGTTAAAAGATTTACCAATAATTTTGCAACCGTTTCCCCGCGCCGCGTGTAATTAGATTAGTCGATAGTGAAGTACTTACTACAGTTCATATTGTCGATGCCTTTGATGATTTTGAACACTTGAATTAAGTCACCTCTTAATCTGCGCTGGGTTAAAGGAAATAGATTTAATTCTCTAAGACGCTCTTCGTATGGTTTGTTCTTTAGGCTAGGTATCATTTTGGTAACTCTACGTTGAACTCGTTCTAGCTTGTTTATATCTTTTTGGTAATAAGGGCACCAGCATTGAACGCAGTATTCCAGAAGAGGGCGGACTAAGGAATTGTAAAGGGTTAGGATAACTTCTTTGGATTTATGCTCAAATGACCTGCCTATAAAGCCAATTATTTTGTTTGCCTTCTTAACAACTTCTGAACATTGTTGACTCGGTTTTAGGTTACTCGATATTGTTACTCCCAGATCGGTTTCTCTGTTTACATTCTTTAGCTGAGTGCCATTCATCGAATAGTTTGCTTTCTCATTTAGGTATCCGATATGTAGTACTTTACATTTATCCGCATTGAAACTCATTTGCCAAATTTGGGCCCAACATGACAATTTATCTAGATTGTGTTGCATATCGTCAACTTGTTCTTTTGAGAGTACGCTATTTGCAATTTTTGTATCGTCAGCAAATTTTGATATTGTACAGGTGAGGCCCTCATCTATGTCGTTGATGTAAATTAGAAAGAGTATTGGTCCTAGTACCGATCCCTGGGGTACCCCGCTACTTACATTGGTCCATTTAGATGCCTTACCGTTTATGACTACTCTTTGCTTTCTGTCGCTGAGCCAATTTTCTATCCATTTCAACACACCGTCTTGTATTCCATGCGCTTTTAGTTTTTAGCAGTAAACGTTTGTGGGGAACTTTGTCAAAGGCCTTTTGAAAATCAAGGTATATAATATCTACAGCTTTACTCTCATCGTAGAGGTTGAGGATATCGTGGAAGAAGTCTAAGAGGTTTGTTAAACAGGAACGTTTTTACGAAAGCCGTGTTGAGTATCTTTAAGTATATTATTTTCCTCTAAGTGATTTACGAGTCTGTCTCGTATGACCGTTTCTAGCATTTTACATACAACTGAGGTTAAGCTAATTGGACGATAGTTACTGGGTAGGGATTTGCTGCCTTTTTTGAATATCGGTGTTACGTTGGCTAGCTTCCACTGATCAGGCATAGTTCCAGACTGCAAGGAATTATTGAATAGTAATGTCAGTGGTTTGGAGAGCTCATCCTTAGCTTCCTTCAGAACTCTAGGCGAGATTGTATCAGGTCCAGGCGTTTTATTTACCTTGAGTTTATCTAAACAATTCAATACTTCTCTCTCTGTAACGGTGATATTGCTTAGAACATCTGAATTATCAATCTGAATCGGCGATGGTGTAGGGATATCACTGAGATCTTCTGTTGTAAAAACTGATGCAAAGAAGGTATTGAGGGCATTACTCATTTGTACTTCGTCTTTGGTGTATTCTCCATTTTCATCGACTAACGGTCCAACAGTTGAAGTAACTACTTTTTTCTTTCTGATATAACTATAGAATTCTTTTGGGTTTGTTTTACTTTGATTCGCAATATGTAACTTTAAGGTCTTTTTACTTTGCTTAATTAACTTTTTGGCTTTGCGTCGTAGCTCTACAAATTTCACCCGTTCTTCGTCATTTTGTGAGGATTTTGATCTATCATTAGCAAATTTTTTAGCAAGCAGGCAGTTTGAAATATCTTTATTCCACCATTTGGGCTTATTATTATGGCCTGGACGCCGTATTTTCGATGGTATGCAGTCTTGCACTGCTTTTAGGTAAGTGATTTCCAAAAACTTCCAAGATGTATTTATGTCGTTTTTGTTAATTAAAAAGCTCCAGTCAGTTTCTTTAAACATAGCTCTAAGTTTATGGAAGTTTGCTTTCTTGAAATTAGGGACTTTTTCGATGCTACTATTTGGTTCGTTACTAGTAAACTTTAAAGTGAAAGTTATCGTACGATGGTCGCTGTTACTGAATTCATCACCAACATTCAAATTCTCTATTAATTCTTCTTTTGTTGCAAGTACAATGTCAAGAACGTTATTACCACGGGTCGGCGTTCGAACAAATTGATAAAGCGAACTCTCTTGCAAGTTCGTATACAAGTCATGTCCGGAGTGTGAAGTAAGAGTATCGCCCCACTTGGTCACAGGTAAATTAAAGTCGCCAAAAATTACGGTATCTTGTGAGTTACTTACATCTGCAATTTGTTCGTAAATTTCTCGGTCAGTTTGCACTGATTGAGCTGGAGGTCTGTATATTAATGCAAGTATTATTTTTGTACCTTTATTATTCTTTATTAGCACAAAAGATGTGTCGACGTTCACAATTTGAGGTTTTGACAAGAGGGTAGGGTTAAGACTTTCTTTGATATAAAGTAAAACGCCACCTCCATTTCGATTTATTCGGCTTTTCTCAAACATTACATAACCGGGAAGTGAATACTCTGCTAAAATGTCTCTATCTTCTGTATTGAGCCAAGATTCTGTTATGCCAATCACATCATAATTTTCTGTAAACACTAGCTCCTCTAAATCTGAAAATTTATTGCGTATGCTACGAGCGTTTGCATAGAAAACCTTTAAATTTGTTATTTTAGAACTCACGGAACGCTCTTTAATAATATTTTTGGTTCTTGTCGGATCTACATTTATGTTCATGGCTGTCCTCGGTCCTCGCTGTCTTCGGTCCTTATCGCTGGTGGTCCTCGGTTGGCTCTGTTTTTTTCTTGGCGTTGGATGATTTATGTCACTGCTGCTTCTTCTCTGATGGCGTTTTTTGATCCATGGCTGCGGACTGCTTCGTGTAGGAGACGACCCATGCGTGCTGAACCCATAGGGTTTAGATGAGTGACATCCTTGCGGAACAGAGTAGGCTGGTTGTAGAAGTTGTCCCAGAGGTTGATGAATTCAACTTCTTCCCTCAGACACAAATATTTTAGTCGGCTATTTGTGCTGAAGGCCTTGTCGTAGAATTTATCAGGTGCGTCGATCTTGGGGAGAATGCCTGAGATGATGATATTCCTTGACTTGTTTTTGTAGTGCTGGATCATCTTGCGATATTTCTCCATCAACTCTTCGGATCTGGTGCGCATAACGTCATTTGAACCAGCATGGATGACAAAAAGGGTATTTTCATTTGCATCCTTTGTGGTATCTTCGAAGGCTTCCACAATGTCGTCCAGTCCAGCTCCTGGGATGCAAAATCTTTTTCGTTGATTTGGGACTCTGTCGCAGAACTCTTCGACCTGTCCTCGTAGAATGGAATCCCCAACGAGCCTGGTCTCTTCTGGTTCGTCTTCCATCTCTACCAATATCTCAAATCTGTTTGACATTGTGACTGGTAGATGAGACCTTTTCTGCGTTGGCCGTGCACCATTCCTCACTGGTGTAAATCCGGAAACCTGTGGTGACGGGACTCTACGTACAGGTCGGGGAGAGGAGTGGTTAGAACGGGGGTGAGGGGTTGGTACTGTTCGTGCTAGCAGGCTTGTTGCACGAGGAGTGGGGGAGAGACTAAGGTGAACAGGGCGGCTGTCCTGGTTTGATGTCGGCTCAGGTTCGTCAGAAGCATCTGCTGCAGTGTCTACTGCAGGTGTTGGATTGTTGGCAGATGACGTTGGGGCGGTGGTGGATGCTGGAGTTGAAACAATTGGAGTTAGTGATACTCCAACGTTGAGTGTTACAAACTCTTGGAGTGATTCCAGCTTCCTGGTGAGGGCGTTGATCTTGTTGTGGGCTTCATCCAATTTTGCTGTCAAATCCTCTCGTTGCTGGCAGAGTCGGCAGACTTGTGGATCGGCAGGAGCAAACATGGAAGCACCAAACCTACCGGCGCAGTTCGTACAGGCACGAGGCATGGTGACGATCACTTTCTTCAGATCACTTCACTCACTTAAAAACACTTAACTCACTTTAAAAACACTAAACTCACTTTAAAAACACTTCACTCCCTTCAGGTCGCTTCACTTACTTAAATAGGCCTAACCGAAAACAAAAATGTTGAAATACACACAAATAGGTTATCAGCGGTGATAGCCTAACCGAAAATTAAAACAAAACAAAATTAAATTTGAATACGCAGTGATAGCCGAACCGAAAACAATGTTATGTTTATTTAAACAGAAATAGGCCACCAGGGGTTATAAGCCTATCCTAACCGAAAACAAAAATTATGAAATACCGGTACGCATATCATAGGACAACATAGCATAATAACATAATATAGCATAATATAGGGAGGTGTGGTGGAGTGGTCTTGCCACTGGCCTGGTAATCCAAAGGTCCCGGGTTCAAATCCCGTTGTATCAATGGGAAGATATTATTGGGATGGAATTTGTGCTGTACCTGGTATCAGTGCATTACCACAAGCCCAGCGAAACGTCAATAAAATACCCTCATTGTTCCCTGATTAAATAGCACTGTATGAATATTCCCATATTCAAAATATGTTATAGGGGTACAATGCCTGGTGAGTTATCTGCTCAACAGGTGGCGTTGTGTGTGTGTAAGTGTTAGAGTCCGAGTGTAGGGGGTGAGACAGTGAAGCACGGGAACGAGGAGGCTTCAGAGATGGGGTCGTTTCGGGCCATGAGTGACCACCGTGCCTCATGTGAAGGCAAGATGGCAGGTGCTCGTTGTACTCTACGTGCTTCACATGTCTCACTCCCTAGACTGGAACATGACCTCACGGGCTTCACTGTTCATTGTAAAGCGGTGAATGTTAAGGCTCTCAGCCTATGCCCGAGAGGAAGTAAGTTGGAAAAAAAAAAAAAAAAAAATAAAAAAAAAAAAAAAACATAGGATAACCCAACATAATATATCATAGGACAACATAGCATAATAACATAATATAGCACAACATAGGATAACCCAACATAATATATCATAGGACAACATAACATAATATAGCACAACATAGGATAACCTAACATAATATATCATAGGACAACATAGCATAATAACATAATATAGCACAACATAGGATAACCCAACATAATATATCATAGGACAACATAGCATAATAACATAATATAGCACAACATAGGATAACCCAACATAATATATCATAGGACAACATAGCATAATAACATAATATAGCACAACATAGGATAACCCAACATAGTATATCATAGTATACCATAGCATAATAACATAATATAGCACAACATAGGATAACCCAACATAATATATCATAGGACAACATAGCATAATAACATAATATAGCACAACATAGGATAACCCAACATAGTATATCATAGGACAACATAGCATAATAACATAATATAGCACAACATAGGATAACCCTACATAATATATCATAAGGCAACATAGCATAATAACATAATATAGCACAACATAGGATAACCCAACATAATATATCATAGGACAACATAGCATAATAACATAATATAGCACAACATAGGATAACCCAACATAGTATATCATAGGACAACATAGCACAATAACATAATATAGCACAACATAGGATAACCCAACATAATATATCAAAGGAGTACAAAGGAAATCAAGCAACAACATATCTAGTGACCCTTCTAGGTTGCTTGTCCTCCAAAACACTGAGGATCAAGTGTCCAAACAGTGGTTTAGAGTGGGTAAGGGAACATTGGAAAGGGAATTACTGCCCTGGAACTAATATCCGTGGCAGGATTAGGAAGTTAGTAGAGGACAGATGGGTTAGTAACTGAGGAGGGGATAAAATAAAGTTATTCATTTACAAACGCAGTCAGTCGCGGGTTTGATGACAGATATTTGTCTAGGCGGAGTTTAAATGAATCAACGGTGATGCAGTCTATAACGTTTCGGGGAAGCCCATTCCACAAGTTGACAACTCGATAGCATTTTGGCTCGAACGTCCCTTGATTTTGGCCCTGTCACTCTTTCAACTATGGGGGAGGCACTCGCTATAGGCAGTTATGCCTTTTGCCTCCCTCAATCACATAGAAAAAAAAAACATAATATAGCACAACATAGGATAACCCAACATAGTATATCATAGTACAACATATCATAATAACATAATATAGCACAACATAGGATAACCCAACATTATATATCATAGGACAACATAGCATCATAACATAATATAGCACAACATAGGATAACCCAACATAATATATCATAGGACAACATAGCATACCATAGCACAACATAACCCAACATAGTATATCATAGTATACCATAGCACAACATAACACATAATATAACCCAACATAGTATATCATACTATACCATAGCACAACATAACACATAATAACATAACATAGCACAACATAGGATAACCCAACATAGTATATCATAGTATACCATAGCACAACATAACACATAATAACATAACATAGCACAACATAGGATAACCTAACATAGTATATCATAGTATACCATAGCACAACATAACACATAATAACATAACATAGCACAACATAGGAAAACCTAACATAGTATACCATAGCACAACATAACACATAATAACATAACATAGCACAACATAGGATAACCTAACATAGTATATCATAGTATACCATAGCACAACATAACACATAATAACATAACATAGCACAACATGGGAAAACCTAACATAGTATACCATAACACAACATAACACATAATAACATAACATAGCACAACATAGGATAACCTAACATAGTATATCATAGTATACCATAGCACAACATAACACATAATAACATAACATAGCACAACATAGGAAAACCTAACATAGTATACCATAGCACAACATAACACATAATAACATAACATAGCACAACATAGGATAACCTAACATAGTATATCATAGTATACCATAGCCCCACATAACACATAACATAACATAGCACAACATAAGATAAACTTACATAGTTTATCATAGTATACCATAGCACAACATAGCATAATAACATAACATAGCACAACATAGGATAACCTAACATAGTATATCATAGTATACCATAGCACAACATAACACATAATAACATAACATAGCACAACATAGGAAAACCTAACATAGTATACCATAGCACACATAACACAAAATAACATAACATAGCACAACATAGGATAACCTAACATAGTATATCTAGTATACCATAGCACAACATAACACATAATAACATAACATAGCACAACATAGGAAAACCTAACATAGTATACCATAACACAACATAACACATAATAACATAACATAGCACAACATAGGATAACCTAACATAGTATATCATAGTATACCATAGCACAACATAACACATAATAACATAACATAGCACAACATAGGAAAACCTAACATAGTATACCATAGCACAACATAACACATAATAACATAACATAGCACAACATAGGATAACCTAACATAGTATATCATAGTATACCATAGCACAACATAACACATAATAACATAACATAGCACAACATAGGATAACCTAACATAGTATATCATAGTATACCATAGCACAACATAACACATAATAACATAACATAGCACAACATAGGATAACCTAACATAGTATATCATACTATACCATAGCACAACATAACACATAATAACATAACATAACACAACATAGGATAACCTAACATAGTATATCATAGTATACCATAGCACAACATAACACATAATAACATAACATAGCACAACATAGGATAACCTAACATAGTATATCATAGTATACCATAGCACAACATAACACATAATAACATAACATAGCACAACATAGGAGAACCTAACATAGTATATCATAGTATACCATAGCACAACATAACACATAATAACATAACATAGCACAACATAGGATAACCTAACATAGTATATCATAGTATACCATAGCACAACATAACACATAATAACATAACATAGCACAGCATAGGATAACCTAACATAGTATATCATAGTATAACATAACATAATATCATAGTATACCATAGCACAACATAACACATAATAACATAATATAGCACACCATAGGATAACCAAACATAATATATCATAGTATAACATAGCATAATATAGCACAACATAGGATAACCCAACATAAATACAACATAACATTATCATTGCATAACATCAAATATAATAACATAATATATAGCGCTATTTAGTTAAGCATAGCATAATATAGTATCACAATAAATAAAACAGCATAGCACTCTAGACTAAAACATAGAGTAACATAATATAGCATAACAAGCATAAATATAGCATACCATACCAGACCATGACATCATAGCATCACAATGTAGCATACAAAAGGAAACATAACATAACCGCTAAATATAGCATTACATATCACAATATTTGTCTGCAGAAAGCCGATTGTCCCACACACGGCATATCCCTCTTACACCCAGCCCATCTCCTCCATGTACAGTTGCCCACATAAGTGCTGTTCCTCGTCGTGACACTGTGTAGGAGAGCAAAATTAGTATAAATGAATTGCGAGTGTGGTTTCATTTAATTATCAGTTTACTATACTGTACTCTGTTTCATTTAATTATCAGTTTACTATACTGTACTCTGTTTCATTTAATTATCAGTTTACTATACTGTACTCTGTTTCATTTAATTATCAGTTTACTATACTGTACTCTGTTTCATTTAATTATCAGTTTACTATACTGTACTCTGTTTCATTTAATTATCAGTTTACTATACTGTACTCTGTTTCATTTAATTATCAGTTTACTATACTGTACTCTGTTTCATTTAATTATCAGTTTACTATACTGTACTCTGTTTCATTTAATTATCAGTTTACTATACTGTACTCTGTTTCATTTAATTATCAGTTTACTATACTGTACTCTGTTTCATTTCATCTGACGGTAAATTGAATCCCTTAGCAGCCAATTTCTCGATACTTAATGGGAACATAAATATGAATCTACTATGTCTCTGTGTCGTATTAACGCCAAATTTTCATAACACCCTATTTCACTACAAAATCTTCAAAATAACGGATACATCTTGATGAGAACTTTGCAATTTACCAAAAGTTGAAAAGAAACAGAGTATAGTCACACGAGTTAAGCACTGCATAAAAACTACACTAGTAATTCATTCATCTGCTTTGTATGTTCACGTATAAGATCACGGAGAGGAAAAGAACTTATGTGGCCAACTGAACCTATCTAACTTTATCTTGAAGCTCTCTACCGTTCTTGATCCTACTATAACAATATATATTATAAACAATAACAGAACATAGAATCCTTAAGGGGGTAGTGCTCGTTTCTTGGGTCTACATATGTATATATTCCTTTATTCTTTGGTTTCCTCGCTAGACCTCCATCAAGCTTAGAACAATACCCCCTAGACCCCCTTTCAAGATAAATTTGTACATTTTTCGGTAGAATGTCCCGGCCGAAGGCCGTTTCCTTCTAAAATTAGAGGCTCGCTATTGCTCGCCAGGAAAAAAAAGACACGTAAAGGGCACGAAAGGTCTTAATATTGACAACAAAATGAGGGGAAAGGTCTCAAAATCGCCAAACTATCGGAACGAACGTCTTAAAACCTCAAAACGAATATGCTAAACATTAGGGAGAAGGAGTTCCATAAAAAGCGAGTACTACCCCCTTAAAGGGAATATCCACTGGCGAGTATTGAGGTCAGCCGATACCAAGAGCTAGTCAAATGAGAGATTATTCGGCAATTTTCGACCGGATTTCACTTACATAGCAACAATTCCCTTTCTCTCTCTCTTTCTCTCTCATTCAATTTCACACAAACACATCCACTCACTCTCTCTCTCTCTCTCACACACACACACACACACACACACAGACACACACTCTCCTGTCACTTCAGGAGTTTCACAAGGATATAACCTTGGCCCACATTATTTTTTGTCATCACACCATGGTCATTTGTTTAAAAAACATTTACTGGATGACATATAAGAATGCTAACTTAAAACATGGAATACAATCATAATGTTGAGTTAAAACAAATGCAGGGATGAAGACTTAACGCCAGCCAAAGCGGAACGAAAGTGATAAGTAGAACAAGTAATTAAAGAGCGATAAAAACAATCGATGGAATAAATTGTGAGTGAGGAAGTCTGTCTCGCTTTAAGAGACCAGTTCAAGACTAGAGTAAGTTAGATTTTGCACCCACCTAGTAGAATTTCTATTTTCACGAAGGTTAGCTATTTCTCTGGAATACACCACAAGCTCTGTGAGATACTAACTAATCCCTGTAATTCTCTCTATCTTTCTCTCCTAGGTTATCGGCAGTAGAGAGGAGGGGAGGTAGTGGGAGAGGGGGGGGAGGTTTGGGGGGGGGGGGGGTAGGGACGCAGGCCTATACAAATCAATACACAGGCCTCCTCCCCCCCCTGCACCCCCCCCCCCCCCCCCCCACACACACACTCCCTCTCTGCCCTTCCCTTCCCTTCCATGCTTTCCCTCCCTCCATACACATCCCTACATACCCTCCCTCTTTCCATACATACTTCCCTCCCTCCCTCTCTACATACCCCCCCCCCCCCCCCCCCCCCCCTTCCCTACACGTCCCTACATACCCTCCCTCTCTGTCCATACATACTTCCCTCCTTACCATGCTCCCTACATACCCTCCCTCCCTCCCCCCCTTCCCTCCCTCCCTACATACCCCCTCCCTACCTACTCTCCTGTTCCCTCCATACCTACCCTCCCTCCTTCCATATCCCTTGTCCTTCCCTCCCTCCCTTCCTATACCTACTCTCCTGTTCCCTCCCTCCCTCCCTCCATACCTTTCTACCCTCCCCCCCCTCCATACCTACCCCACCTCCCCTCCCTCCCTCCCTCTACCCCTGCTGCCTTCCTCCTCCTCGTCTGTTTCCCTCTATAACGTTTCCCGGTATTATGTGGGTTGCTCCGTGGGTTCCTGTCCCGTACAAACTTTCCCATCTTACTAACACACTTAAGGGGGTAGTGCTTGGTTTTTGGTCTATATATTTATTTATTAATGTATTTTTGAATTTCCTCGTAGACCTCCTTCAAGCTTAGAAAAACACCCCCTAGACCCCCTTTCAAGATAAATTTGTACAATTTTCGGTACAAAAAAATTCCAGCCAAAGGCCAGCTCCTTCTTAAATTAAAGGTTCGCTATCGCTCGCCAGGAAAAAATCGACACCTAAAGGGCACGAAAGGTCTTAATATTGATAACGAAAATGAGGTGAAAGGTCTCAAAATCGTCAAACTAACGGAACGAACGTCTTAAAACCTCAAGACTAATATGCTAAACATGAGGGAAAAGGGGTCCAGAATAAGCGAGTACTACCCCCTTAATGCTTCCTTCTTGGCTTTCTTTATTTTACTGTGTTTATTATTTATCTGTTATTATATAGATGTTTATATTTTACTGTTCCCTATTTTTCCGGTATTCTGTGGGTTCTTTGCTTTCCTCCCTCTCACATCTTACTATAGTCGGTTCATTCTAGGTTGGACAGAAATCGTAACCTGTAACCTCTTATAACTCAAAAAGGACTAGAGTAATCGAGCTAATATTTCTACCGAATAGGAAGACTTGGCTGCGGAATAGGTGTGGAAATGTACAGCTCATTTGCTCCAGCCCTTTTTGAGTTACAGAGGTTAGTGTTTACGATTTCTGCCCAACCTAGAATGAACGGACTATAGCACATTGTTTTCTCCTTTGCTTTGTTAATTTTGCGAGTTTCCTATTTATCTTTCATTATCCCTCGAGCTTTTCACTTACTCGTATACTCTGTGAAATCATGTCTCATTCTCCGTTAATACATTTGTAACTCGTTTGTATGTTTTATTGTTCTGTGTTCCTTTTTAACTATCCTTCTGTGTATTTTTACCTTTATGATTATCGTTCCCTCTCTCGTGTACTTTTTTTCTGGTTTAGCTTTATCTTGGTGCTCGACTTGTTTCCTTACATAATATTTTGTTGTCACCATGTTTTCTTTCCTCATTCTGTGTTTCCAGCGATCTTTAGTCAATCCCGTTCATTCATTCCCACGCCTTTTGTTATATATTACCTTACTCTTCAAAACCTCCCTCAATTTTCAAGTGATTATATCATCTCAAGATATGATTACAAATGGAAAATTATTTATATCAGACATCAATAACTTATTTCTTGTTTCTAGTGACATTTAGTTCAATGTCAGTCAAACCATTGGTCTCCACTTAATACGGCCAAGTTTGTTTGTGTAGAAGACTAGTGTTTACTGAGGCGATGTGTTCATTCACAGTTCAAATAGAAGACACTATTACATGAAATACATGTACACTCACGCGTACTAAAAGTTGATCAGGGGTTGGTCCTTCCTTCCCCTACTCCACCCTGGGCAGGTGGAAGGGGGGAGTCGGGTCCAAGTCTTCCCCACCTCCCACCCCCAAACTGTCCCCAACTCCCCCACCTTCCTCCTTTAGTGCAGTTAGCGATTAGCGACGATTGTTCTCATGTATTACACATTATTGTTAAACCACCACTGCACATACTTACAATGGCCAACATTTAACATATATTATGAATGTATAAAACCATACAATATACTGTATAATTGTATTCTCAAAATTTGCTTCTATACACAACGTGGGTTACAAGAATCTTGGCTGTAGTTGTCTTCTCTCTCTCTTTCATTGCACTATTTTCTACAATCAAGACTTAATGCGATTTCAATATAATAATACCGTAATTAAATCCAATCTCATACAGTATGCAGGATATGTTCACCATTATTGTAATACACATCAACGTGCCGCACGTCTACGATTTACTCCTAGGTTCTCAAATTTCTTACACAGTCGGGTTTTTATATCATAACAGGATAGGGCTACAGCTACAGGCAACGATAGGCTAGACTAGTGTTGCGACTGTTATTATTTTATAATTTGAATGAGTTTCTCCCATTTATTCAACACCATGCAAACTATGAATGGTCTGTATTTAATTATATGTTGCCAACACACTTTTTTGTTTCAATCAAGTAAATTTAGAACTCTATAAAAATTACTATAAACGTCGGTGTTAACTTTTGGTAACGTTTGAGTATAGAGGCTTTGAGTAGCAGGGCTCGCCTTCTTACTTCCCCCTTCTCTATCTATATCTGTGATCCCAGCCTCCCTCCTCTACAAACCCCCAAATAAGGAATAGGATTAATTGACAGTTTTACCATAAACTCTCCTCTATGTGTATCGAATGCAGGCAACATTCATTACACACGCTAATGAAGGGAAATGTACCACATTCAGGCCCGTTAAATCTGGGTTGTAGAAAGTGTGTGCTATGATTGAGTTACAAAAAATAGTTAGTATCTCAAAGACCTTCCGGTTTATTTCGGGGAAATATTCGAAGTGGAAAGAGAAACATTTTTCAGTGCACTACACTCCTTACAGAGTGTGCAAAATACTATCTACTGTCTTCTTGAACTGTTCAACTGAGGAAATGTTTACAACTTCTGAGGAAAGTTTGTTCCAGATAGAACAGATCTTAAATGGGAAACAGTTTTCATAAATACTAGTGCTGAACCATTTCAATTGTAACTGCCAGCCATGGTTGCGTATTGTATTCATATTGACGCTAAACATTTTGCTATGATACACATTATAAAACCCATTACATATTTTAAAAACTGAATGAACTGACCTCGTATTCTGCGTGTTAAGAGAGAGAGAGAGAGAGAGAGGAAGAGAAGACCACTACAGCCGAGATTTTTGAAACCCATGTCGTGTATAGAGACTCATTTTGAGAATATAATTATACAGTACATTGCATTAATACATTCCTAATAAATGTAAAATGTTGGCCATTGTAAGCATGTGCAGTGATGGTTTAACAATAATTTGTAATACATGAGAACAATCGTCGCTAATCACTAACTGCCAGCTAGAGAAGGAAGGTGGGGGAGTTGGGGATAGTTTGGGGGTGGAAGGTGGGGGTAGACTTGGACCCGACTCCCCCCTTCCACCTGCCTAGGGTGGAGTAGGGGAACGAAGGACCCACCCCTGAGCAACTTTTAGTACGTGTGAGTGTACATTAATTAATTAAAGTACCATATATACAAAGAGTGCCCTTGGCGATCCCTGGTTTCTGGGTCTTCTCATGGGCAACCTAGATGTGTGTGAATTTGTATTTTTTTTGGTGTTGTGTTGTGTTGTCCCTGTTCGGCTCTGTCTCGAGTTAACCACCCCCAGCTATGGGGTATGTGCCTGAGTGTATACTGTACATACATATATATACCATATTGAGTATTCTTTGCATATCGACACACCGGAGTATACTAGTTCTATATACATTTTAGTATTTATTTGAAAACAACAACAACAACAACAACAACAACAACATTTGTATATATTAATGCGGTTCAAATCTGCTTTATGCAAATCACAAGTACTAGTTAAGAGAAAGAATACATTTTAAATTGCCATCATCTTAATTAAGTCAATCAATTTATTCCTCTCTTGGTTATAAGACAGACAAAATAAACACTATTACTGGCAACGTTATTTAGAAATCAAGACAAGAATGACATACAAGCATTAATATTGAACATCATAAAACATTCTTTTACAGTATTTGGCATATCATAAGTTAAATGGTAGGGTATGAGCAAGACAATCTCACCATAAACATAAAAGGAATAAAACCCCAAGCCTGCAGTGTCTCCCGGAATGAAATTACTACAATATTATATAATATTAAGAATTATATACTCCTCTCGATGCAAAACTTATTGAGTTTGGTCCTAATGCTCTTGATTAAATATTGATTGATGACTCGTCTCTTAGTAAAGTTTAACAGACACCACTACACTCTATTTTACACTGTATTTTACTGAGAACATCGCCTATCCCATAGTTTCATGATTTGATGAATGATGTCATGATTACAAGACTCAGTAATTGAAATACTAAATGTATATTTGCAAGGGATGGAAGATTGACCGGAATTAAGAGGTATACAAACTATTCTTTTTAGTCTGAACAGTAAGCCCCATATGGTATACAATACTAGAAAATTCTGGTCAATCTAACAAGTTTATTATTACAGTACAAATCTGTCACATAATTTTATATTGTTATACGAATGCATAAACTTGCAACTCAAAAGCTATCAAGATACTGTACAGGTATATGTCATGAAATAACAAAAATATTCAGGTTGCGATAGTTTAGCAAGCCAATGAAAAGACTAGAGTAATTTTCCACTGGGCGAAATATTTTATTCTTTGACAATTGATTTTCGAAATTTATCGGATAAATATGAGAACACAATGTCTTTCCATCATATTAATGCCAAGTTTTCACAACACATATTAAATTGCAAAAATCTTCGTAATAGTCGAGTACTCAAAATAGGCATATGTCAATTTACCGTCAGATATAAAAAAAGAAGATAAAAGTGGGTTATTAATGCTAAATATTGTATATTAAGTGGGTACCGGTGGGTCTTCTTCTCCTGGGTGACCTAGATATGTGTGAATTTGTGTGTTCAATGTTGTTGTGTGTTCAATGTTGTTGTTTTTGTGTGTGTGTGATGCGTTATCCCTATTCAGGCTCTATCTCGAGTCGGCCACCTTCAGTAAAAAAAAAAAAAAAAAAAAAAAAAATGGGAAATGGGCCTGAACAAATAGATAGATAAGCGGGTACCGGTATCACACGAGCAGTTTTATACCGGCGTCCCCCGAACAGGTTTATCTGTGAACTGTATAGGACTCTCGTATCCGCTGCAACTTGTTATATTTTTATAATATTGTTTATGCCATTCGTTTTTGCATGCCAAATTAGTCATGTGGATTGTGTGCAACAAAGAATAAACTACCGTCATCAGAGGGTGTGAAAAATAATGTTTACATTTATTTTTGTGTTCATTATATTTTTGGCTCAAGTCAGTGACACAAATACGTACGCCACTGCAATATTCGTGTGACGTCAGCTATACCAGCGGATGTATCGGAGACAATATATGCAGGGATTTGACCCATACAGTACCGGTGACATCTTTTGACCCATACAGTACCGGTGACATCATTTGACCCATACAGTACCGGTGACATCATATGACCCATACAGTACCAGTGACATCATTTGACCCACACAGTACCGGTGACATCATTTGACCCATACAGTACCGGTGACATCATTTGACCCATACAGTACCGGTGACATCATTTGACCCATACAGTACCGGTGACATCATTTGACCCATACAGTACCGGTGACATCATTTGACCCATACAGTACCGGTGACATCATTTGACCCATACAGTACCGGTGACATCATTTGACCCATACAGTACCAGTGACATCATTTGACCCACACAGTACCGGTGACATCATTTGACTCATACAGTGCCGGTGACATCATATGACCCATACAGTACCAGTGACATCATTTGACCCACACAGTACCGGTGACATCATTTGACCCATACAGTACCGGTGACATCATTTGACCCATACAGTACCGGTGACATCATTTGACCCATACAGTACCGGTGACATCATTTGACCCATACAGTACCGGTGACATCATTTGACCCATACAGTACCGGTGACATCATTTGACCCATACAGTACCGGTGACATCATTTGACCCATACAGTACCGGTGACATCATTTGACCCATACAGTACCAGTGACATCATTTGACCCACACAGTACCGGTGACATCATTTGACCCATACAGTACCGGTGACATCATTTGACCCATACAGTACCGGTGACATCATTTGACCCATACAGTACCGGTGACATAATTTTAACTTTATTTAGACGGTATTAGTCAGTTTATAAAGGGTCCCCAACAATTAACAGGCTTTGAATGATCTCACTTAACCCTTTTTAGTGCCACAGATCCTTTCTAAACTGCACAATATCCTCTAAATATAGCTGAAGAGAAAAACAAAATGTCACCTTACAGAAAGAATTAAATATGTTGTCACAATACTCAGCCACATAGAAAGTGCATTTTGTATGTTGTAGTTGAGTGTATACCTTCAGGACACGATGATACGCTTCTTTATTATATTATTTATCTTATTAGATGATTGTATGCAGATTAGGAAGGATCTCTAAGAATGAAAGGGATAAAGACGGTCGTAATTAACTCCCCGAATTCCAAAACTCCTTCCTTAACAGAATAAAATAGTCCAAAAATATTGAAATAACTTAGGAAAGTTGACAGAATGAATATCAACACCTTATGAGGAGGAGCACTCTATTGACAACGTAGTGACCTGAAGAAGCTATCTGCGAAACGTTGTCAATAAAGTGCTCCTCCTCACATGGTGTTTATATTCAGTCCAATAATAGCCAATGTATAACAAACACCGTATTCTGAAGGGGCTAAGGCAAAAATAAATACAATGAATATCTGCAAATAATGAGCTAGATACAATGATGAGGTTGTAGTGGAGCTAAACAAAACAAAAAAAACACACACGTCGGTAAAGCCAGGGTCACACAAGGAGTTTTAAGGGGGGAGGGGTTGGTATATCTGTCCCCCCCCCCCCTTCTCCCTCATATTTAGCCATATTAGTTATTAGATTTTAAGACGTTCGGCCCATTACTTTGGTGATATTAAGACCTTTCGCCCCATTTCTAGCATACATACAATGAACAATGGGCCAGTTTGAAATCCTGCCAGGCTTACCTTTATAAACTGTATGTTACCTATAATGATCTACCTGTTGTCTAGTTTCCGATACCAGTGTAGAGAAGTGTTAAGGGGGTAGTGCTTGTTTTTTTCTGGCCCCTTTCTCCCTCGTGTTTAATCCCATTGGTTTTCAGATTTTAACTCGTTTCGACTCATTAGTTTGACGATTTTCTGAATTTACACCCCATTTCTTTGTCAATATTCGTGTCATTTAAGTGCCGATTTTTTCCTGGAGAGCGATAGCGAGTCTGTAATTTTAAACGTAAACGGCCCTCTGCCGGGACATTTTCTACCGAATAATGTACACATTTATCTTGACGGGGGGGGGGGGGGGGGGGGGGGGGCACAGCTTGATGGAGGTCTAGCGAGGAAACTAAAACATAAATGAACAAATTAATTAATAGACCAAAAAACCGGCCACTACCCCCTTTAACATGTTACCAGAACACATATAATGCCTATTATCCCATTCAGTACCGGTGATATTATTATATTCTGGCAACTATTAGGCGATGTCTCTCGGGTTAGGAAGGACGTCTACCCATTAATAGGTAACAATTTATCTCAATTAAGGGGACAGTTTAACATATTCATTTTGAGATATTAAGACGTTCGTTCCATTAGTTTGTCGATTTTAAGACCTTTCGCCAAATGTGTTTGTCAATATTAAGACCTTTCGTGCCATTTAGGTGTACATTTTTCCTGGCGAGCGATAGCAAGCCTGTAATTTTTGAAGAAGGCCGGGACATTTTTCTACCGAAAAATGTACAAATTTATCTTGAAAGAGGGCTTAGGGGGTGTTATTTTAAGCTTGATGGAGGTCTAGCGAGGAAACATAATAACTATGTTAATATATAAATACATAGACAATAAGCCAAGCACTACCCCCTTAATCTTTTTAGCTACTATATATATTCCATAAGTTTGATAAAATCGTCTAAATGAATCTGAAATCAAATAAAAATGACGTCACCGGTACTAAAAGGGTTAAAATTTGCAGGTACAGTCGGCCTAATAAGTGATGTTTCGGCACCAATTATGGTTTGATCAGTAATTGGTATCAGCAACATTTACACATTATTTCTTCTTTTTGAGTTAGATATACAAACAGGTTCCTACACTTACCCACCCTATTCAACATCAAACAGACATTAATACAGCACAGAGCGAGCCAAACGTAATGACAGCTGAGACATGTCTTATTGGCGCCAATGTACAATCGGGGGTAGTAAGTGTCGTCATAGATTCCAGTGGTTTTCGCTCAAAAAGTGTTATTGGTACCTTTATAGTTACTGGGAATAGTGCTTATCCCTCAGAGTATTAGTCAGTGTCCGAAACTTTGTGAAATAACTGACAACACTTATTAACCTCGACTGTACAGGCGCTCAAATAAACCCGCTTTTACTCAACAAAGTTATGGCGCCACTATCCCCGCCGTACATGTGTCCGTGTGGCGCCGGCTACAACACTCATGGGGCTAAACCTGATGGAGAAGGGGGCCCAGAAAAACTGCCCCTTAAGTCAACATTTGTGACTTACACATATCAAACTAAATATGTGTGGACAAATGAAGCATCGTGAGTATAAACTACATAATTAGAATACACCCTAATACGACTAATCTGGTAAGGATATAAATGGAATAATAGGTTAGTTAAAATAGGACTTCAGAGGCTATCAACCCATTGGATTATTAAGCTAGCACTCTGAAGGCCAAGAATAACGTCAAGACTGGAGCCTCTCTGCGAGAACTCCAGTCCCTTGTTGATTATTAGGTAAGCGTAATACATAGGATGTACAGTAGATGTGATGCTTGTTAAGTAAGAGTATAGATAAATAACAGGTAATACTAGATACTATTCTCTCTCTCCCTCCCCCCCCCCTCCTCTCTCTCTCTCAAACGCTTACTCATCCCTCTCTCTCACCCCTCTCATATCTTACGCCATTTTCACAATTTCATGTTCCCCTTTCACCTCAGCTCCTCTCCCTCGGGCTACTTTCTCCCTCCCTCTCCCACTCTCTCTCTCTCTCTCGTTCTCACTATATATACTCATTAATCTTAAGAACTAGGATTAAAAGAGAGAGTACAAATATTTTGTAATATAGTACCTGGGGCCATAAATATATAGGCCAACTTATTATCAGTATTGATAAATGATTTATTTTTTATTTATGTATTATAAGCTATTTGTATAGTTTGTGTGGTCGGGTGGATGGGACTCGTTAGCCTTGGTCGGCAACTCATCTAGGGGAGACAACCTTATACTAATCCGGGTGGATGGGACTCGTCAGCCTTGGTTGGCAACCTGTCTAGGGGAGTAAACCTGATACAAATCCGTACTGCTTACCTAAGGGTAAGGCAGGTTAGTGGATGGATTAGCCGAACACCACTGTAGAAAAATAGTGCTAACAAAATACACAGAGGGCCTTGGAGTCGGACGGATCCTAAATTGAGTGGTCAATCCTGTAAGTCCTTCACTAAACTGGCTCGGGTTGTCCGTCTCACAGGGAATAGCTCCGCTTGGGGGCATTCTGTGTATGGCCACCCTCGTGAAGGGAGTAAGGTGTCCGGCAATAGATAGATAGATAGATGTGTTTCACCAACTGTTCTGTCAAACGTATAGATGACAACACCGCAGGCTACTTTTAAGTAACGCCGCCTGTACAATACTTTATTATTTTTATTAAACGGATCTTTTTAGTACGTGTCTCCTTGGACCTCCTTGATTTATTTGTGGTTTTTGATGTTCATGATGAATGTCCCCCTCCAGTCTTGAGATATCAGGCGCATCGTCAATGATGAAGGGGCCACTAATAAATTATAGGTTTGAGTCCCGAAGGGAAGAAGGAAAACCTAATATCTAGTAGCCCCGGAATCATTGACGATTTTGGCCCTCCCTTCCATCCCCTTCCCATTCATCTGCTATGTTTTGAGAGTCTTGATATATCAGATTAAGAACGAGATAGCGCTTTGATAAGCGAGGCGAAGCGTACACAATCAGCAGACGTATGAGAAGCGCAATGCTAAGATCAACATTTAATTTTGATTTTCTTATTTTTTGCTAGTTTTTTCTAGTAGTGGTCCCTACATCATATAGGACGAGTCCGTGAGTGGTTTTTTAAGAGCGTTTCGCTCACGATGTGTGGCAATTGTATTTTGATCTCTCCCATTGCGGGAAGTTTGAATTTTTCCTTCTTCCCTTCGGGACTCAAACCTATAATATATATATATATATATATATATATATATATATATATATATATAAAACATGATTTTTTGTTATTCTTGTGGTAAAAATATATTCGAATATGCTTCCACACTAAAGGTGTGTAGAAAAGGGTAGGTTCACTGCACAACGTTTAAAAAATGTTAGTGCTAAAATTAAATTGCATCTAAAATATATTGCATGCACAAAATAAGGGTTTAAAAAGTATGTCCGAGTATCTTATTAGAAGGCTCGGACTGTTGTGTACATATTAAAATAATGTTTATGTAAAAGTGTTAAAATGCATTTCTCTACTTTCGTAGATCTTCAGTTAATAAACAAAATTGCAAGAGTGGCTGGCTCCAGAGTCAGGTATTTGTTCTGTACTCTTCTGTGGATTTCCAGGCACTGGAAATCCACAGAAGAGTACAGAACAAATACCTGACTCTGGAGCCAGCCACTCTTGCAAATTTTTATATTAACTGAAGATCTACGAAAGTAGAGAAATGCATTTTAACACTTTTACATAAACATTATTTTAATATGTACACAACAGTCCGAGCCTTCTAATAAGATACTCGGACATACTTTTTAAACCCTTATTTTGTGCATGCAATATATTTTAGATGCAATTTAATTTTAGCACTAACATTTTTTAAACTTTATGCAGTGAACCTACCCTTTTCTACACACCTTTAGTGTAGAAGCATATTCGCATATACATATATATATATATATATATATATATATATATATATATGTGTGTGTGTAATATAGCTCGGCTCCCCTTTTCACCACAAGGGTTAGCCAGCGGCAGCAGCTGAAAGCGAGAATTGCATGCAAGCAAGCAGCGCTACACCAACATGCTACTGCACTAGTCGCATCACATCACCCTGTGTGATAACACCTTCCCTACCTCCCCGTCCTAATTTAGACTCCCCTCCTGCCCTCGCCACTGCCCGCTAACCTTTCCTACCTCCCCGTCCTCATTCAGACTCCCCTCCCGCCCTCGCCACTGCCTGCTAACCTTTCCTACCTCCCCGTCCTTATTCAGACTCCCCTCCCGCCCTCACCACTGCCCCTAACCTTTCCTACCTCCCCGTCCTCATTCAGACTCCCCTTCCGCCCTCGCCACTGCCTGCTAACCTTTCCTACCTCCCCGTCCTCATTCAGACTCCCCTCCCGCCCTCGGCCACTGCCCGCTAAAGCTCGGTTCACACATGCACGAATTAACGTCACGTCTGTCCCCGACCAAGAAAATAGGCAGGACGGCATCAATCTGGAGCCCCATGTGGCCACGATGGCCACTAGGGGCGTTCCAACGTTTTTTTGCCGCCGTTCTCATCCCGTTAATCGTCGTCTAAACGCCGCCAGTCGTCGTCTAGACGCCGGACGACTGCTCCCGTGTGTGTCCTGTGGGTGTCCCCGACATAACACGTTTTCTGGCAGTTGCCCCGACCCACACGGACCATTTTATGCTGCACAAAATAGACGCCGCCTAGGCACGGCGAATTAAGGGGTCGGGGACGGACGGGACGTTAATTCGTGCATGTGTGAACCGAGCTTAACCTTTCCTACCTCCCCGTCCTCATTCAGACTCCCCTCCCGCCCTCGCCACTGCCTGCTAACCTTCCCTACCTCTCCGTCCTCATTCAGACCCCTCCTGCCCTCGCCACTGCCTGCTAACCTTCCCTACCTCCCCGTCCTCATTCAGACCCCTCCTGCCCTCGCCACTGCCTGCTAACCTTCCCTACCTCCCCGCCCACCTCCCGCTTTCACACACACACACACACACACATGCACACCCACACACACCACCAGTATACCAAACCAGTACCAGTACATAGCCTCTCCATCACCAAGACTCCTATTGTGCCTCCCCGGGGCCACACACGGTAACTGGGTGTCTTGCGACCCCAGGCTAAATCAATAGTGGGATTTTGGGGCATGCGGTGGCCCCCAGAGGTATGATGTGCATCCTTGTCATCTACCAACAACCGCACACACCCACTGCCTTGTGGTTTAGTCTAGTAAGACAAAGGCTAGGGGAGCACACCCTGAGAGAACAGCAGACGTTGGGGTCACGTCCTGGCGGTTTCCGACAAACTGGAATACCGGCAGTCCCCTGCAGTATTGAGCAGGAGCTGGTCGTCTTGGGTTACCCCCTTGCCATCAGTAACCCCTGTTCAGTACCAAGATAGTGAAGTTGGAACTGCGCACCTCCCTCGGCACTCTAAACTCTTCTATGCGCAGGTTTTCTCTTCCTGCTTTGCAGGAAGGGAACGTCATCATCGGACTACGATGGACTACCATAAGTAAGTAATATAGCTCACAAATAAACGTGAGTTTCAAGAAGAAATTGGTTTACCTTCACTAAGATTCGAACAAAAAGACAATTTTTTTAACCCACCCCACTATGGCGTGATAAAGAAAAGTTAACCATTTTATATTAACGCCATGGACATAATAATCTACTTGGAAGATATGTTCCATTCCGTACCAAATCATAGGACCCATTTCCATAGTAATATACAAGGGATTTTGATAATTATAGGGAATAGGCTCGCAGCCTTATTATACATAATTTAGTAGGGACAATGTAGGTCTATGGAATCCTTATACTGTACTCATGTATAATCCACTGTGGGAGAATAATTTTGATCACATTTATAAAACCCGATAATAATAGGAAAAATGCCAAGTCTAATCAATCTCAGAGCTCTTTCGGACATCCTCACTGTTTACAAACGCCTTCTTTATGCAGTATAATCGATATTTACCCCCTGCTGGCAACATTGATGACTATTTCAATAATTCATGGGGGGGGGGGGGGGGGGATATTCATGGGGGGCGAGGGGGGGCAAAAAAACCACTCAACCCATCGTATATCCCACATTCGAATTATAACTAAGACCATGACAACACTAATTTCTCAAAATCTGGAGGAAAAGACATGAAAAACAAGGGTGTGAGCCTATTCCCTATAATTACCGGGATTTTTACAACCATTCCTACGCAACTCAGGTTGAATTGATTTAATTAAATTTTCCTTCAGACAATCACGAGGACTACTTTAATATTATTTGATTAATTGCTTCCTTTATCAACTTTATGCAGTTCCACGTAGCTAATAATATATTCTTTATATCTTTTAAAGGTGTAATAATCTTCAATATATAACATTATGCTTAATATTCGTCAGTATTTCATGGATTGTTATTTATTATCCGAGTGGTATATGCAAAACTAGTCCATCAAGTCACAGTGCAATACTGTTATCCGAGTGGTATATGCAAAACTAGTCCATCAAGTCACAGTGCAATACTGTTATCCGAGTGGTATATGCAAAACTAGTCCATCAAGTCACAGTGCAATACTGTTATCCGAGTGGTATATGCAAAACTAGTCCATCAAGTCACAGTGCAATACTGTTATCCGAGTGGTATATGCAAAACTAGTCCATCAAGTCACAGTGCAATACTGTTATCCGAGTGGTATATGCAAAACTAGTCCATCAAGTCACAGTGCAATACTGTTATCCGAGTGGTATATGCAAAACTAGTCCATCAAGTCACAGTGCAATACTGTTATCCGAGTGGTATATGCAAAACTAGTCCATCAAGTCACAGTGCAATACTGTTATCCGAGTGGTATATGCAAAACTAGTCCATCAAGTCACAGTGCAATACTGTTATCCGAGTGGTATATGCAAAACTAGTCCATCAAGTCACAGTGCAATACTGTTATCCGAGTGGTATATGCAACACTAGTCCATCAAGTCACAGTGCAATACTGTTATAATTAACCAATTTGCAAAACATACTGTTTTTGTTTTCCCCTTTAATGCTAGTACCATTATGCCATGGTATATATTTCACTTATTATACTACAGGCTGTAGGTAAAGTTCATAAGTCTCATACAGATGGTGTCTAGTCATTCTAGTGCACTTTAGTATACACTAATTAGCAAAACTAAGTTATTATTTACAAAGGCTGCAATACCCGTTGAGAGAGAGAGAGAGAGAGAGAGAGAGAGAGAGAGAGAGAGAGAGAGAGAGAGTAGCACCCACATACCGTAATGCACGATTGTATACAATTATGGAACGTGATATTAATTTTGTATATTGTAACCAAAGAAAAACTGGTTGCAACCTGAGTCTATGTGTGCAAGGTGTGATTATTGTGTATGTGGAATGTGAGGCAGGTAGTGTGTGTGTGTGTGTGTGTGTGTGAAGGGGGGGGGGGTCTTTAGTTACCATGGTGATGTTGGTGGTTGTAGAGGTGTAGGTGATGGTGGTGGTGACTATAGAGATGTAATTTTGTTAGTTAAAATAGGACTTCAGAGGCTATCAACCCTATTAGATTATTAAACCAGCACACTGTAAGTCAAGAAGAACGTCGGGACTGGAGCCTCTCTGCGAGAACTCCAGTCCCTTATGGTGATAGAGATGTATGTGGTAGTGGTGGTGGTGGTGATGGTGACTGCAGAGGTGTAGGTGGTTGTGAGGGTGTGATTCTTAAAATGTATTCTTAATCAAACTTAGATCCATTAGCGTTAGCCAGGAGTAAGTAAAAATGACGCCATTGTAAGTTAACCCCTGTACCGGGGACGTCTTTTTCATTATTTCTTGCTATATTTAGACGATTTTGTGTAGTTTACGAAGGATCTGTGGTGGTAAAAATGGTTAGGTGCGATAGTTCGAAGCCTAATGATTGCTGGAGGTCCTTTTTGAGCTGAATACAATCGCCTAATAATAGCCAGAATAAAATAAGAAAGACGTTGCGGTATAGAAGTGGTTAAAGGAAGCTACATTACAGAGTTCACTTTTCCATCAGGGAAAATGGTGATTGAACAATATCCTGCTCTGTGATTATCGACATTTGGCTACACGGCACCTGATAATTATGTATTACTAATTTACTTACTTATATGTACTGTACACTCGGATACCATAGTATATCTAGCCCACTCATACAAATTCCTGGACTTCACCTATTTCTAACTATGGAAGCATATTTCTGGAAACCAATCTATGAATATAATTTTATATAAATCAACTACAAAACTAAATACACTAATTTTGTATAAGCAAATTTCATACAAAAATAAATCCAAATAGGTATAATTGCACAAAGAAAAACATAGGGGGTCCACAAGTTCTATGAGTGGGCTAGAGACAATGATATCTGAGTGTACTATCAACGACAAAAGTGCGTTCCACCAACCAGTTCTATGAGTGGGCTTGAGACAATGATATCTGAGTTTACTATCAACGACAAAAGTGCGTTCCACCAACCAGCCACTGAGTGAATCCAAAAGACCTGGGGGTCGACAAACGAAACATCTGAAATAAGTGCCATTTACACCCAATAAATGCTTCGTTTTTCGACCCTCAGGTGATTCGGATTCCCACAGTGACAGGTTTGGGGAACGAACTTGTGTCGTTGATAGTACAGTTGCCAACTTGAGTTATGTTCCTCATCATGATTTTATGTATGAAAGTAAAAATGGTATGAAGGAATTGCGAGTGTGGTTTCCTTTGAAATTATCAGTTGACTAGTCAGGCGAGTTAAGGGAACCCAGACGGTATTGTGCAGCATAATTTACTGGTTCGGCTCAATGGTTTAAGTAGGGGGTTTAGTTTGCTCTCTAAACCTCTATCAAACTTTAAAAAAAAACACCCCCAAGACCCCCCTTCGATATATATTTGTACATTTTTCAGTAGAAAAATGTCCCGGCCGAAGGCCGATTCCTCTTAAAATACAGGCTCGCTATCGCTCACCAGGAAAAAGATTGACACCTAATATTGATGTTCACGGTTCCAACTTCCTTATAGCCTGAAACTCGCAAGTGGTCAATTTTCGAGCTGCAACAAGATCCTGGCAACACTTTGGTGATCTTTGGCATTGCTTTGGATAACTTAAGGGGGGTGATCTGCTTTATTCTCTTTCTTGGTTGTATCCATTCGGCCCCATTCAGCCTACTGTTTTAAGATGTTTATCCCCATCTAGGTATCGATTTGTTCCTGGCGAGCGATAACGAGCTAGCATTTTACGGAGAAATCCAGCTGTCTAATTCATTAACCAAAATATGGTGGCTCACTATCACTCGCCATGAATAAATCAACATCTGAATGGGGATAAACGTCTTAAAACAATAGGCTGAATGGGGCCGATTGGATACAACCCAGAGACAGAGAGATAAAACGCAGGTCACCCCCCTTAATCAAGTTTGATTAATTTATGACACATGTTTCCAATATAAGTTCAGGTCAAAAGATTTAACACCAAAATGATCGAGAATAGTTGCTTGGAAGTGTGATTGTGAGCTTCCCTTGGAGTAGTGAAGAAGATGTGTGGAATTAGCCTTGATTTATTTTTAGTTAAAAAAGGACTTCAGAGGCGGATACCCTATTGGATTATTAAGCCAGCACACTGTAAGTCAAGAATAACGTCAGGACTGGATTAGTTAGTTAGTTAAAATAGGACTTCAGAAGCTATCAACCCTATTGGATTATTAATCCAGCACACTATAAGTCAAGTATAGCGTCAGGACTGGAGCCCCTATTCGAGAACTCCAGTCCCTTGATTTGGCAGACTTGTCAGAGGGTTGGTTTTGGTTGGACAGAGACAAAGAACAGGAGGCGGTACCGGTAAGATCCTGTGTAGCGGGTAGAACTCTTTTTCAGATGCCTATTTACTAAGAAATATTGAACAATATCTGTAACTTAACCTAACCTAACCTAATCTAGTATATTAGTGGACTATTTATGAATGCAAAATGTAAGCAAAATATTGTAACATTACCAAATTATTGAGATATATGTACAGGTCCACCCGGTACACAGGATTATACCGCGTTACCATGTGAACCTCCACCCCACACACTATACTGGCTCCAATGTGGTTGGAAATACCATATCGTACCACAGGCCAACATTCACCAGACTAATGTACAGCCCACCTCGTTTTTTTCTCTCTCTATCCCCCTTTCTCCCTGGGTTGAATCCATTCGGCCCCATTCAGCCTACTGTTTTGAGACGTTTATCCCCATCCAGGTGTTGATTTTTTCCAGGCGAGCAGTAGCAAGCCAGCATATTTGTTATGTGTTTTTGACAGCACGCTAAATTTGTATATTTTTCGGTAGAAAAATGTTTCCGGCTGAGCCGGATTTCTTCATACAATGCTGGCTCGCTATCGCCTGCCAGGAAGAAATCGACACCTGGATGGGGATAAACGTCTTCTAACAGTAGGCTGAATGGGACCGCATGGATACAAGCCAGAGAAAGAGATAAAAGGAGAGACAAAAATCAGGTGACCCCCCTCAAACCACTTCGCCAGCTAGCAACCCATCTCCTTAATAGCGCGTGTTAATATTTTCTCTCTCACATTTTTATCACTTGAAAGGGGGACTAAATAGGATGGGACTAACTAAGATATTATACACTATAGTCCGTTTGTTCTAGGTTGGGCAGAAATCGTAACCTCTAACCTCTGCAACTCAAAAAGGGCTAAAGCAAATGAGCTGGTAATTTATACACATATATTCCCTAACCAAGTCTTTCTATTTGGTAGATATATTAGCTCGATTATTCTAGTCCTTTTTGAGTGATGAGAGGTTAGCGGTTACGATTTCTGGCCAACCTAGAATGAACGGACTACAGTCTATACCTTTTGACCAAGTACGCTTTTTTGGTCTATATTTATTCATTATATTTTTTAGTTTCCTCGCTAGACCTCCATCAAGCTTAAATGAACACCCCCTAGACCCCCTTTCAAGATAAATTTGTACATTTTTCAGTGGAAAAATGTCCTGGCCGAAGGATGGTTCCTTCGAAAATTAGAGGCTTGCTAACGCTCGCCTACCGAAAATTGTACACATTTATCTTGAAAAGGGGTCTAGGGGGTGTTTTTCTAAGCTTGATGGAAGTCTAGCTAGGAAACTCAAAAAATAAATAAATAAATAAATATATAGACCAAGAACCAAGCACTACCCCCTTAAGGGTGTATCATACAAAAGCACTTTTTCACAAATTTCGAAGATTAACCTTTATCCGGCAAAACTTCCTGGGATCTTGTGCTCTGGTATCGGCAAATAGAATGAAGATAAAACGCTGAGAACTGTTCAAAGAGCATACCTTATAAGCTGCCAGACCAGTGTTGAAGTTATATGTTGAGGGGAAATGTGCTGGTGTGAGGGTAATAATGTATAAGGTAGGTGAGGGGAGACAGAGGGGATCAATAAGGGACGTGTAGGGGAGGGTGAGGGGAGGCATAGTCTGTTCATTCTAGGTTGGGCAGAAATTGTAACCCCTAACCTCTCATAACTCGAAAAGGACTAGAGTAATCGAGCTAATATTTCTACCAAATAGGAAGTCTTGGCTAGGGAATATGTGTGCAACTTGATAGCTCATTTGCTCTAGCCCTTTTTGAGTTACAGAGGTTATAGATTACGATTTCTGCCCTACCTAGAATGAACGGACTATAGTGACCCTGTAGAGCGCTCAACCTTCGCCCTATTGATGCCACTGTTAGTTAAAATAGGACTTCAGAGGGGTTCCATGTCATCTCAACCAGTAGACCATTTCAACCAGTAGCTCTCAACCAGTGCCAAATTAACCCAGACCAACCAAACCAGTGTCAAAATATAGTACTAACCTAACCTAACCTAACCTAACCGTATTGGTTGATTTGGTACTGGTTGAGAGCTACTGGTTGAAATGGTCTACTGGTTGAGTTGACCGGTCACCCTTCAGAGGCTATCAACCCTTCTGGATGATTAAGTCAGCACACTGTAAGTCAAGAATAACGTCAGGACTGGATCCTCACTGCGAAAACTCCAGTCCCTTGTATGGTCATCAGCCTTTAATTAGTTAAAATAGGACTTCAGATGCTATCAACCCTTCTGGATTATTAAGCCAGCATACTGTAAGAAAAGAATCGCGTCAGGACTAGAGCCTCTCTGCGAAAACTCCAGTCCCTTGTATGGTCATTAGCCTTTTTTTTTTAAATAGGACTTCAGAGGCTATTAACCCTATTGGATTATTAAGCCAGCATACTGTATGTCAAGAGTAACGTTAGGACTGGAGCCCCTTTTCGAGAAATCCAGGCCCTTGTTTTACACTCAAATGTATAATCAAGAGAATATATGGCGACACGCTCAGTTTGAATCCGTATGGAACGCAAACAATACAATGCAATGCTTTATTGCAACACAGCTGCACAGATGCTTCCTAATTTGTATGTAACCCCTTCAGCACCATGACGCCTTTTACCTCTGAGTTTGGCTAACATTAGAAGTTGTTATGCAGTTTATGAAAGACCCATATTGTTAAGAGAGTTTATGGAGATTGCATTTACCCATTTAGGATATTCTATTTTTATTAATTTCACTCCAACACCAAACACTTCCCTAAGAAATTAATGAAAGCAAGCATGTGATTCACCGGGATTCGAACCTATAACAGAACATTGGATTGTCTCACTTAGGTTCAATACAGATTTAAATAGGTGTGCAGGTATTACGGCTCATGACTGCACATTCGGCAATACTGTTACAAGATATATCTCTGGTCTCTGGTTCTGGCAGCCGTATTCTAAAGGGGCCCTCACACAGTCAGGAGTGTGAGCTAGTGGGAGTCTAACAGGAGTCACTAGGAGTCGCTAAAGTCACTAGGAGTCATCGATTTCACTGCGAGCGAGTGGGAGTCTAACAGAAGTCGCTAGAGTCACTAGGAGTCATCGATTTTCACCGCAAATAGGCCTGCGAGTCCGAATTTTCCCCTACTCCTAGTGATTCTAGCTCGCACTCCTGACTGTGTGAGGGCCCCTTTAGACGTGTGGGGTGGGTGTCATTCAGCTCATAATGAACAAATGGAACCGAGTGTTGATTAATGAAATACAACTTGAAGCTTCCCAATTGATCTGGTCTTATTTCGTTCATTAAGGAGTAAGGTTTCTTATACATTCTGAAGTTTCGATAATTTTATAGGATCATCCAAAATTCCCAATTCTTTTAATTGAGTTATGTCGTGTCCACAGTCTACAGATATATCTGTAGACTGTAATAGTGTCCAGAACCTTCGACGCACTCTCCTCCTAAACGGTTGCCTCCATGACATTGAGCACTATCACCAAAGTTGTTTGCAGAGCAAAATGGAACAAAGTGAACCTGCCAAATCTCTGCTACACTCACAAAGTAGGTTGTTTCTCTGCGCTATTTTATGTATGGAACCATTGACGCACTACTCCTTCAAATGACTGCCTCCATGGCATTGATATAAGAACAAAGTGGTTCGCTGAGCAAAAATGAACTAAGTGAACTTGTCAGATTTCCGCTACCGATCGTGGTGGCTCTTGCATCGAGAAATTGTCTAAAACGTGATGTAGCGGACTTAGGCTGTAGCGGATTCATCCACCTTAATATATACCATCAGATTGACCCCTTGAAACGACCCCCCTAAATGCCCTGGACCACTACCTTCTACTTTTACTATAAATGTCTGCAACATTCGTGGCCTTTCCTCCAACTTCCACTCTGTAGAACACCACCTCTCCTCTGCCAACCCTGATTTTCTCTTTCTCACCGAAACTCAGGTGTCTGGGACTACTGACAGCAAACCCTTCTCTGTATCCTTCTACTATCTCTATCTTCAGTTTCAAGCCAAAGGTGGATGTTGCGTATATGTGAGCAACAATCTCGCTTTGTCTCGTGTTCCCAACTTAGACTCTTCTGAATTCTCAACTCTCTGGCTAAAGCTTTCTTATCACTCTCAAATTAGATATTTCTGCGTTTTTTATCTCTCGCCTAATTCTACCAACTATCCAACATTCTTTGACTATCTAACTTCTAAAGCGGAACACATTCTATCCATCTCTCCTTTCGCAGAAATCTCCATCCTAGGAGATTTCAATGTTCACCACCACCAATGGCTCTCCTCTGTTTCCACTGACCAACCTGGTGAACAAGCCTACATCTTTTCTATCCTAAATGACCTAGAGCAGCTAGTCCAGCAACCCACTCATATCCCGGATCGATCGCTTCGGAGATCGGCCCAACATTCTTGACTTATTTCTAACCTCTAACCCTTCTGGTTATGCTATAAATCGTTTCTCTCCTTTGGGCTTCTCTGACCATAAACTAATATCTGTCACCTGTCCTATCTCTCCAGTACAGCCACCCTGATCCTCCCAACCGGCGGCGCTTGTGGCACTTTGGCGCTGCCGACTGGGAGGTTCTTCGGCAGTACTTCTTTGATCTCCCATGGAATGACTTTTGCTTCCATTGCCGGGGACCTTCGGAGAGTGATGAACGCATTACCGAGGCAATCCTCTCGGGCATGAAAGCATACATTCCACTTTCTTTCTCTCAGTCTAATGCAAATAAATCTTGGTTTACTTGTTCTATTGCTGTCCGCAACAAGGAGGAAGCATTCAAACGGTACCAACACCTTAAAACTCAAGAATCTCATACTTCCTATGTTTCTGCCCAGAATCAAGCCAAATCTGTTCTTCGACTTGCCAAGCACTCTTTTATCAATAATAAATGCACTGAACTATCCAACTCTAGCTCTTCCCAAGCTTTCTGGCATCTAGCCAAAAAACTCTCCAAATTTTTTTCTTCCTTGTCTTTCCCTCCCCTTTTCCACTATGATGGCACAACCATCACTTCTTCCTCTGACAAAGCTAAACTTTTCTCTCAAACTTTTGCTAGAAACTCCACCGTGGATGATTCCGGTGCTTTTCCTCCCTCTCCACCCCCCTCTCCCCTACTTATGCCTAATATCCTAATCTCTTCTAAAGATGTACTTTCTACCCTCTCTGGGCTTAATACTAAGAAGGCGTACGGTCCGGACGGTGTTCCTCCTATTGTACTAAGAAACTGTGCTTCCGTGCTGACTCCCTGCCTAGGCAAACTCTTTCGTCTCTGTCTCTCCTCTAACGTCTTCCCTTCATGCTGGAAGTTTACTCTCATTCAACCTGTCCAAAGAAGGGTGACCGCTCTCAACCCTCCAACTATCGTCCAATTGCTCTCATCTCTTGTATCTCTAAAGTTTTTGAAACTATTCTTGCTTCCAAATTTCTTAAGCATTTCTCTTCCCATAATCTACTCTCAGATCGCCAGTATGGCTTCCTCAAGGGTCGCTCTACTGGTGATCTTCTTTCATATCTTACTAACTCTTGGTCATCCAACTTTCAGGACTTCGGTGAGACCGTTTCTTTTGCACTAAATATATCGAAGGCCTTTGATAGAGTCTGGCACATATCCTTAATTTCTAAACTACCCTCTTTCGGTTTCTATCCCTCCATATGTGCCTTTGTCTCTAATTTCCTTTACGGCCGTTCCATAGCTGCGGTTGTGGACGGCCATCGCTCACTTCCTCATCCTATCAACTCCAGTGTACCTAAGGGCTCTGTCCTATCTTCTATTCTCTTTCTAATTTTGATAATGATCTTCTCAACTGTACCTCCAGTTCCATCCATTCATACGCAGACGACTCTACCTTACACTACTCAATAAGTTTTCCAAAACGCCCCAGCCAGCAATCCCTCAAAGACAAATGTCTTAACTTCTGATCTAACTACTATTTCCAAATGGGGCAGAGAAAACCTTGTTGCCTTTAATGCTTCCAAAACCCAATTTCTCCATCTATCTACTCGTCCGGAACTCCCAGCGGACAATCCTATATTCTTCAACAATACAAAAATCCATCCTTCATCTTCTCTCAATATTCTTGGTGTCTCTTTTTCTTCTGATCTCACTTGGAAGGACCATATTACCAGTCTTGCTAAGGCAGCCTCCCAGAAGCTGGGTGTGCTCAACCGCCTCAAGGGGTTCTTTACCCCTGCACAGCTTCTTGCTCTGTACAGGGGCACGGTGCATCCTTGTATTGAGTATTGTTCACATGTGTGGAGAGGATCCGCTCACACCACACTCCTAGAAAAAGTGGAAAGGAAGGCCTTTCGTATCATTAACTCCCGTCCACTCACCAACTCTCTGCAATCTCTCTCTCTCCGCCGCAATGTTGCATCTCTCTCGCTATTCTATCGCTACTATAATAATCAGTGTTCCTCAGAGCTCTCCCAGTGTATACCACCTCCTCTACATAGGGCACGTCATACCCGTCTTGCAACACAATCCCACCCCTACTCTGTGCAACTCTCTAACCCAAGAGTGAAACGTTACTCTCAAACTTTCTTCTAGTCAACAGCTGAGTTCTGGAACTCTCTCCCAGAATCAGTCTTTCCCTCTTCTTATTACTTAAATTGCTTCAAACTCCGTGTGTCCAGGCATTTTGGCTCGAACGTCCCTTGATTTTGGCCCTGTCACTCTTTCAGCTCTGGGGGAGGCACTCGCTACAGGCAGTTCTGGCTTTTGCCTCCCTCACTCACATAGAAAAAAAAAGTATCAGACAAAGAATTATTAACCCATTCTTTACCGGCAACGTCTTCTTAATTTTATTCTATCTATATTTAGACGATTTTGTTCAGTTTAAAAAAAGGATCTGTGGTATTACAAGGGGTTAGTGTGATAGTTTGAAGGCTGTTAGTTGCTGGATAAAATTGTCAATTAATAGCCAGAATAAAGTTAAAGAGACGTCTCCGGTACAAAAGAGGTTAAGGTGTTGCAATTCAACCCAAATAGCTTCAAAAAATATATATCTCAGCATAAATATCTGAGACTGTACGTTCTCTGAAATACAAATGCATAATGGGTTGGAACAGTATCCACATGCGATATAAATCCAAATTAATTAATTAATTAATAGGCCTAATGGTTTCTAAATTTGTATCATGCCATAGCATGGTTGGTAAAATGCGTGGCTCTTACTCTCAAGTACGTGGGCTCGATTTCCAGATAGGGCTTAGCCAAGATCTATATTGTATATAGACCTTGGGCTTAGCACACACACACACACACACACACACACATGCACGCACCGGTCGGCATATCCCAGTGGTCAAGGGCGCCGCGTCGAGAGTTCAAGTTCCCCAGAATCATAGAGTTTTTTTTTTCGGCTAACCCAATGGAGAGGATTGTATCGTGGTTCCTCTCTAGCCAAGCTGCTCAAGTATCAGCTTGTGTTAGCCTACACGTACTTCTCACCAGTGCATCTGCGTATGTACTATGGTGGGAAATGAGGCACCTCAAGGTCGCCAAAGGTCGCACGTGACCTCGTAGTTAAGGTAGATTAAGCATTGTACTGTACCTAGGTTAAGAAACAAATTTGTAGATGTTCACCCTCACGGTCTGCAAGTGAACATTATAAAACCGACAATTTTACCTTATTTAACATGCACATGTGCACTGTATATATATATATATATATATATATATATATATATATATATATATATATATATATATATATATATAGAGAGAGAGAGAGAGAGAATACCGAATAAGAAGTATAAAAACAATCATGCAGACGACTATATAAAAGTACTGAGGACGTTATCAAGGGCCTTCAACAATTAACATGTTTTGAGCTATCATATTTAACCCTATTTAGTACCACTAATCCTTCTTAAACTGCACAATATCGTCTATTTTTTTTTTTTTTTTTTTTTTTTTATACCCCTTGCGGGGGAAGTGGGGGGGGGGAAATTAGAGGTTTTTGTCAGGAAGATAAAGTAGGAAATTTTGAAATAAAGTAGTAGATTAAAAGTTAATGGGCATACCACCTTGCTTTGTTGAGGGTAGGGCCAATTTTATTATTATTATTTTTTTCTTTATTCATTTGTTTGTTTTTTGTCAAATAATTTTAGTTCATGTGTTCCTGGCGATGTTTGGTCAGGAACTTGTTGATGTTGATAGATGATGATGGTGGTATTCGGGGATTCTGGCGGTGTTCAGGGGGGTCCATGGTGTGTGTGAGGATCCCCCAGGTGTTCTGCCGTGTCCCAGGTACTTGTTGTTGTTGTTCTGCCGTGTCCCAGGTTATGGTGTGTGGTGGTGACAGTTAGCGGTGTTTTGCTTGGCTGGTTGATGTTTTGGTGTTTTCTGGAGGCGGTGTTCTGCTTGACTGGCGATGGACTGCCACTGAGGTGAAGGAAGAGGTACTCTGTTGAAGGTGAGGTCCGCTGATGGTGTTCCGGGGGCTCAGGCAAAAGGAGGGCACACGAAATTCTGTGTGGGACCCCGGTGGAAATGCCCAAGTCCCCAATTTCAGCATCACCCAGCCATCTTAAAAGCTCCTCCACCAGCCTCAGCCTCTCCATACTCCTATGGAAGAGACCCCACGATCTTCTAGAGGGTCTCAGCTGGTGTTGCAGGAGTGGTGGTGGTGGAGAGAATCGAATGAATCAGTCTAACTATAGGTAGCACAAAATATAAAAGATGTCACTGGTACAGAATGGGTTAAAGCAAATGTCATTAGAAGGGGTATTATCAATATTATGTGGTTCATTTTCAGAACATGCATGCATTAAATCATAATGTATCATGATTTGTTATCAAGTACGTGAAATGTCGAACAAGCTATATTGAGGATTGTCGTTACGCAACAAAAATGTTGTACTATATACGTAACAATACAATATTAACATATAATTTCATATTTGTTTTCACCAACCCACCAGCTAATTTACAAATAAACCTAACTAATGAAATCAATGAAAGTAATGAATACATATGGTACTCCAAGAACTCGAACCTAGGATACTCACACCGAAATTCCGCACACTAAACATTACCCTATCAAGACAGTTTATCAGATTTCGTAGCCCTTAGACGATCCGATGATGCATTTATCTTCTGTATCATTGGACGATTGCATACAGTTAAGGAAAGCTCTGTACGGATAATAAGGGAATATTAACCCTCCGACTTCCTTATACCCTTCCTAATCTGAATAAAATCGTCTAATAATAGCCAAACTCAGAAACAAATGCGTAATCGGATCATGAAAGTGTTTATTTGATATATTATTCTGGATAATAAATAATCGATTATATCTATAATCGCAAGATTTTTTAGGAAATCTCTTGTTTAAGTGGTTTTCGGTTTGAGGCCGGATTCGTAATTGTTTGTATCCTACTTATCCCCCAAGGTTTGAGGCCGGATTCGTAATTGTTTGTATCCTACTTATCCCCCAAGGTTTGAGGCCGGATTCGTAATTGTTTGTATCCTACTTATCCCCCAAGGTTTGGTATTATAACTGATTTAGAATACCCATTAAATGTAATGGAAAATAGCTCTTTGTGTGTGTGTGTGTGTGTGCTTACAAAGTTTTTAATTAAGAATCCGAATCTCCTTTTTCTATAATTGAAAAAGCTTTTCTCTTTCAATGAGTGGTAAACTTATGATAAAGACTACCTATTATGTCCTCGAGTGTTACTACGTCCAAACTTTAAAATATCGACTAAATAAATATCCCGCTCGAATAATCCCGATAAACTACAATCACAAACGAATAGCTTCCTTCACACTCTGCTATCCGATGTTTTTATCCTACATAAGTTACAGTAGGTCATGAAGTGTACTAATGGGCTAGGTAGAATAGCTTCCTTCACACTCTGCTATCCGATGTTTTTATCCTACATAAGTTACAGTAGGTCATGAAGTGTACTAATGGGCTAGGTAGAATAGTTCCAAGCAGCCTAACTCACTTTCTCTCACACACACAGACACACACACACACACACACTCTCTCTCCAAAATACTTAATGGGTTTGACAAAGTGGATTATAGCAAACTGTTTAGCCTTAATATGAATACAACACGCAACCATGGCTGGAAATTATAATTGAAAAGGTTCAGCACTGGTATCTGTGGAAACCTTTTCACATAAATTATAAGATCTGTTCTACCTGGAACAAACTTCCCTCCGAAGTTATAATAGTTCTTCAGTATAGCAGTTCAAGAAGAGAGTAGATAGTATTTTGCACACTCTGTAAGGAGTGTAGTGCACTAAACAGTCTCTCTCCTTCCACATCGAGTATTTCCTCGGAATGGACCGCAAGGTCTCTGAGATACTAAATATTTATTGTAATTCCTTGTAACTTTCTCTCTCTCTTCACAATGCCCCCTTCTTGCTCTTGAGGTGGTGGTCACTCCCCTTTCTTCCTCCTCACTCCTCTGACCTGACCCCCTTTCCTTACCCCTTTTTAGCTGCCCATGGTCAATAGTCTGGCCCCCTCCCCCGTTTTTTGTTCTCTCTTTCTGGAACTTTGTGTGTGTGTGTGTGTGTGTGTGTGTGTGTGTGTGTGTGTGTGTGTGTGTGTACCCTGCTTATCTATATATTTTCAATTACTTGCTTTTTCTAATTTGGGTGCCTATTTGTCTGTCTATCCTACTCTCTCTCTCTCTCTCTCTCTCTCTCTCTCTCTCTCCAATTTTCTCTACCCTTTCCTTTCTTTGGTCAGCCGATTATACCTTATAAAAACCAAGGTATTACAAACCATCTCTCACTGGCTGACCACGTGTGTTATATCCCCCTCTTTGTTCTCCACCTATTCTCTTTTTAGACTGCCCTTTTCGCTTTCCTCCTTTTTTCTGATTTTACTCTCTGGTCTACTCAACTTATCTCTGCCTGAACATCCCACAAGTTTCAGTTTACCTTTAGTATGTCAATCACTTTCTCCTAGGTCTGCTTTCTCTAGTCACTTCCTGCGTTGCCAATTCTATCTTCGTCGACGTTTTCTCCCCCCCTCTCTCTCTCTGTAAAATTATGATGCATTATGTATTATGTATAAGATGATTTTATTGTATGAACAGCCATTGCATATTTAATGGAAATATAATAATCTGAATCTGAATCTGAAATCTCTCTCTCTCTTATCTGCTTTACTGGTCTGGCCCTGACTTCAACTCAGTAACAACTACTATTACGTACAGTATTTACAGCCGGGCTGCCAAGCAAGTGTTGCAAAGTCTGTGTGGTCTGTGTATATATGTAACTCTATGTAACCCCCTCTCCATCTCTTTTTTACGCCCCCCCCCCCACACACACACACACCAAATCCTTCTCCCTGCCTTCCCTTCCTCCTTTTCAGTTCCCCAAGCCGTGTTGCTCACTCGTTGTAGATTATAATATGATAGAGAGAGAGGGGGTCGGGCGGTAGCGAGAGGAAGGAGGTGAGAGAAAGAGATATGAAAATGAAAGGATGAAAAGGAAGAGGAAGGAGGGGGCAGGAAAGGGGGAGAGATTTCGGTTGGTCACTAGCTGGACGACCCCCCCTGGCGCCCCCCCCCCCCCCCACCCCCCTTCTCCCTCTCTCATCTTCATCTCTGAAAACTCCTTAAGCCTAAGACAAATTATGTTTGTAGAATAGGAACATGCAGTTTATTCTTCAATATATCTTAGTATAATGGTAAACATTACTAAAAAACTATAATAGGACAAAGCTTAAGAAGTTCCCCTGTGATACCGGCTTTAGTTTGTCAATCATATTCTCCTAGGTCTACTTTCTCTAGTCACTTCCTGCGTTGCCAATTTTATCTTCGTCGACTTTTTCTCCCCCTGTCTCTCTCTTTCTCTATCTCTCTCTCTCTCTCTCTCTCTCTCTCTCTCTCAAAATGGAAATCTCCAAAGGGCCTACATATCTAAGACTCTCTTGGTAGAAGATTTAACGGTAATTCCTGTAGAATGGTACAGTCGGCCAAATAAGTGATGTCTCGGCACCAAGCATATTTTGATCAATAATTGGTATCAGCAATAACTAAACTTGATTTATTCATTTTGAGTGAGGTATACAAACATGTTCCTACACTTACCCACCCTATTCAACATCTGACAGAAATAAATACCGCACAGAGAGAGCCAAACATAATAACAGTTCTTAAATTTACAGGCTCGCTATTGCTCGCCAGGAAAAAATCGACACCTCAATGACACGAAAGCTCTTAAAATTAACAATGAAATGGGGAGAAAGGTGTTTAAATCGCCAAACTAATAGGCCGAACGTCTTAAAATCTCAAAACTAATAGGGCTAACCATGAGGGAGAAGAGGGTCCAGAAAAACGAAGCATACCCCCTAAATAGACACTAATGCAACTCACTCAGTATTATTCTAATAATATCCACACAACCTCCTTACATTATCCTGCCCCCCCCCCCCCCCCCCCAAAGTCTTTTGTATCTACTGATGAATTTATAATCTCAAAAACTTCTTACGTGAATATTAACCCTTTCAAGCTCCGATTCGCATTTCTGTTCTGTTTGTCTGGCTATTATTAGACGATTTAATTCAGATTATGAAGGGAATATGGAAGTCTAAAGGTTGATTGAGCTAGTCTTTACCCTTTTAATTCCTACATATCCTTCCTAAGCAGTATAAAATCGTCTAATGATGGCCAGAATTAACCGTCAAAACGAATCATGATCCTCATGGGGTTAATATCTACGTATATGATAACAAAGTTAACTTGACACATTGATGACGGAAGACTTTCTGTTATCGATGCTATAGTCCGTTAATTCTAGGTTGGGCAGAAATCGTAACCTCTAACCTCTGTAACTCAAAAAAGGCTAGAGCAAATGAGCTGTCAATTTCCACACTTATTCCCTGGCCGAGTTTTCCTATTTGGTAGAACAAAAATAGCTCGATTACTCTAGCCCTTTTTGAGTAACAGAGGTTAGAGGTTACGATTTCTGCCCAACCTAAAATGGAGAGACTATAAATGTTATATCCCATTTTGATACGAAGAACGTATCACTTACAATTAAGATTTAGGTATGTGAAACCAGTACCGCATGCTGTTTGTCTTCAGTAAAACACATTTATGTTTCTGTGTATAGTAAAGTGAAGAGATTTTCATGTACAGTATATTTTATTTTATACCAGGAATGAAATGAAGATATGTGGTTTGATTTGCGAACATACTATAAACGTGGTAATTGATAAATGATGAATAAACTAAAATGTGTTTCATTTGGATCTACAGTATACTGTATATATATACAGTATATATATATATATATATATATATATACAAAGAGAGAGAGAGAGAGAGAGAGAGAGAGAGAGAGAGAGAGAGAGAGAGAGAGAGAGAGAGAGAGAGAGAGAGAGAGAGAGAGAGAGAGAGAGCAGTAAGCTTTGAGTGGTTGAAGTAAGGGGCCAAGTAAGCATGAAAGAAAGAGGAGGGTATTTTGAGAACAGGGGGGGATGGACAAAATGTAAGGCAGAGAAAGAGAGAGAGAGAGAGAGGTATTCGATTCATTACTTACTATACTTGTTATCCATCATCTAGAAAAACACAAATTAATTATTGATTCGGCTTTCGTAAAGGAATGACAGCAGTACATTTTTCTGCTCCTATTCCACACGTAGAATAAAGCTGTGAATACAGCCGGTATCACACGAGCACTTATTCCACACGTAGAATAAAGCTGTGAATACAGCCGGTATCACACGAGCACTTATTCCACACGTAGAATAAAGCTGTGAATACAGCCGGTATCACACGAGCACTTATTCCACACGTAGAATAAAGCTGTGAATACAGCCGGTATCACACGAGCACTTATTCCACACGTAGAATAAAGCTGTGAATACAGCCGGTATCACACGAGCACTTATTCCACACGTAGAATAAAGCTGTGAATACAGCCGGTATCACACGAGCACTTATTCCACACGTAGAATAAAGCTGTGAATACAGCCGGTATCACACGAGCACTTATTCCACACGTAGAATAAAGCTGTGAATACAGCCGGTATCACACGAGCACTTATTCCACACGTAGAATAAAGCTGTGAATACAGCCGGTATCACACGAGCACTTATTCCACACGTAGAATAAAGCTGTGAATACAGCCGGTATCACACGAGCACTTATTCCACACGTAGAATAAAGCTGTGAATACAGCCGGTATCACACGAGCACTTATTCCACACGTAGAATAAAGCTGTGAATACAGCCGGTATCACACGAGCACTTATTCCACACGTAGAATAAAGCTGTGAATACAGCCGGTATCACACGAGCACTTATTCCACACGTAGAATAAAGCTGTGAATACAGCCGGTATCACACGTAGAATAAAGCTGTGAATACAGCCGGTATCACACGAGCACTTTTTCTCTTAACATTTATCCTCAACAGTGATCTGGCAGCTTATGAGGTCAACATTTAAAATATTTCGGTTACCTAAATTAATCTATCATCAGTCTAGTTTCCGATATCAGAGCAAAATACTCCAGAAATGTTGCCAGAACAATGTTGATCACCCTAATGTTGACTATAAAAGCTCTCATGTGATACCGGCTTGAGTACCTAGAGACAAGTGCCCAGGCATTGATATTGTTGGCGCATTCCACTCGATCTAGCATAAGGGGCTATTAAGAAACTTAATGCCATCAGGATAGATGACGGCTCCCCGAGTCTATTTGGACACTACTTGGGAGACATTATATATATATATATATATATATATATATATATATATATATATATATATATAGATAGATAGATATATATATATTAAATAAAGCCCTCTGTCTACGTATTCCTTTCATCATAATTATAGGCTCATTGTAGGGCTTACACCACATGACACATCTTCTTTTATTTATGTACAGTACATCACTCAACATATACAATAATATACAAAGGGAATATTTTAAAACCCTAGCGTGGAAATATTAGGGATACACTATGACACCCTGGGCCTCACACGGTGGCATGGCACAGTCGTACTTCGCTCCTAACACTGGTGGCATTGCCTTAGAGAAAGCTCTATTTGATCGATCACCTAACTAACAGCTATAGTCTATTTGATCGATCACCTAACTAACAACTATAGTCTATTTGATCGATCACCTAACTAGCAACTATAGTCTATTCATTATAATTAGGCAAGAAAATGTAACTACTAACCTCTATAACTATGAAAGGTCTAGGATAAATTTAGCTAATGCTTCTAACAATTGGGAAGAGTCAGCCTAGGAATAGGTTCGGCATCTTACAGCCCATTTGCTCTAGACCTTTTTGAGCTACAGACGTTAGGGGTCAAGATTTCTGGCCTAATCATAGTGAACAAACTGTAGGATATAATGAAACACTATAGTTGTTATCAACATTGATACTTAACCCTTACAATACCAGCGACGCCTTTTTGTATTTATTTCAGATACATTTAGACGATTTTATGAAGCTTAGAAAGGGTATATGGGAGCTAAAAGGATAAATTGATTTATCCTGTAATTTTTAATGGGTATGCATCCTTCCTAAGCTGTGTACAACCGCCTAATAGTTGCGAGAATATAATGAAAAAGATGTCACCGGTACTGAATGGGTTAAATTGCTTGGCCATCCGCCTCGGAGTATGGCCGTCTATATATTTCTAGTACAGTAATAGAGAAGGTCGTGCTCAGAGCACAGCTTTCTTTATTTACTAACTAGAGGGATTAAGACGGTCGTGCTCAGACACGGCCTTCTATATACAGTAGAAGGCCGTGGCTCAGAGCCCCTTACCTCTCCCCCTCCCCCCTAGCATCACCTTTCCTGCTTCTCCTCTTATTTCCCTCCCTCCTTCCCTCCCCTCTCTCCCGTTTCTTCCAACCGCCTCAATCTGTGCTTTCACTCTCTCTCTCACACACACACACACATACACACTCTCTCTCTCTCTCTCACACACACACACATACACTCTCTCTCTCTCACACGCACACACATACACTCTCTCTCTCTCTCTTTTTTAGCTAGACTTAACAATTATCTTCCATATATATGTATCATTTATCTAATAGTGTACATGTAATGACATAGTTTAAGCTAGAATTAGGGTGGAGATTGCGTATGCACCTTCACCCTTTTGAGTAGATGTAATTATGATACTTGTGTAACATTTGTACTTCTCTCAATAAAACAATCAAATCAAATCAAATCTCTCTCTCTCTCTCTTCGTTAAATTAATAGTGTTCTATATATATCCCATAAACAGTTTTTGGTCCACTACCAGCAAAGAGAGTAAAATAAACATTTATCATTATCCAATAATCTATTAAACCTTATGGAACTTTTGTTATTTAAATCCGGTATCACACGAGAGCTTTTATGCTCAACATTCGATAATCAACAATTTTCTGGCATCATTTCTGGAATATTTTGTTCTGGTATCGGAAACTAGACTGATGATAGATAAATTTAGGCAATCGAAATAGTTTATATGTTGACCATATAAGCTGCCTGACATGTGTTGAGGATAAATGTTGAGTGAAAAAGCGCTCATGTGATACCGGCTTAAGTATATACAACTGAAGTAAAGATTGTGCAGAAGTGTTTACAAATGTACTTAACATCCATAGTATAAGAATGCACAAGTTGTATTGAACATCAAAATAAAGTCTTACAAACAAGAACATAACTTGGCGGTACCATGCTGTATTGCATCAAAACATAATTTATGATTAGTTATGATTTAGTTACAGAGATTAAGGATCACAATGTTTTGCCTATCAATAATGAATGGACTATAATAGCCTATATACATCTACTGTATAGTAGGCTTTATTATCTATAATGAATGGACTATAATAGCCTATATACATCTACTGTATAGTAGGCTTTATTTTGGCTGACGGTATATTGAATTAGTTAATAGTCGATATTTTTACATAAAAGGAGGATATTAAAACCTCTCTATCTCTGAGTCGTATTATTGCCAAATACGGGATTCATATATATATATATATAGACCAGACCAGATGGCTGGAGCAAAATAGGAAAGAATATATATATATTATACTGAAGAGTGAGAGGTAGAGAGGTTAAGGTTTTACGAGCGGAGGGCCGAAGGACGTAACCACACCTGGGAAGGATCTGGGGGGAGTGGTTGGGGGGGGGGGGGGGGCAAGATGGGCAATAATTATGACTAGAGGGCGTTCATTCTAGGTTGGGCAGAACTCGTAACCTATAACCTCTAATAACTCAAAAAAAGACTAGAGTAATCGAGCTAATATTTCTACCAACTAGGAAGACTTGGCTAGGGAATATGTGTACAAATTGACAGCTCATTTGCTCTAGCCCTTTTTGAGTTACAGAGGTTAAAAGGTTACGATTTCTGCCCAACCTAGAATGGATGGACTAGAGAGAGGAATGGAGGGGGGATGAGGAAGGGAGGAAGAAGGAGGAACAGAGTACACTGCAAAGGAGGGCAAACAACAACAGTAGTTTTGTGGAGCTCTTCAATATTTCTCGTTACTATTAACCCCTACAGTACCAGGAACGTCCCTTTTTATCATATTCTGGCAACTACTAGACGAGTTTATTCAGCTTAGAAAGAACCTCTAGCATTTATAAGGCTTCAAACTATCTCAGCCAACCTTTTTAACTACCACAGATCCATCCTAAACTGCATACCCGGTACTATGGTCTAAATATAGCTAGAATACGATATAACACACGTCGCTGGTACTCAAAGGGTTAAGATTGAAAGGTAATAGAAACACATATATTTTGTTCGAAGGAGCTATTATGTATTAATGTGGAATTAACAGAAAAGATGAACAATTACTACTTAATAACCACTTTAGGATTGTTGAAGCATATTTAACAGTTGATTCTGGTTATAATTAGACAATTTTGTAAAGACTAGGAAGGATCTATGGGAATTAACCCCTTCACCAACATTACGTAATTTTCATCATATTCTGGATACCAATAGACGATTTCCTTAATTTGTAATCAACCTATGCGACTCAAAAGGGTAAACACGATCGTAATAAACCCTCTTAGTAACACAGGTCCTTCGTAAACTCCATAAAATCATCTAATTTTAGCCAGAATCAAAGGTAAAAAGACGTCATGGTGCTGAATGGGTTGAGGGGTTAGTTAGGATAGTTTATAGCTTTTACCACTATGATACTGTGGTGTAATTCGATTTACGTTGGGTAGATTTGATTTACGTTGGGTAGGTTAGTTAGTTTTAGGCACATGGGGCGAACGAAGGCGGGTGGAGAGTAAACACGCGTGTGAGGATGGGGGTGCAGAGGTCGCAGGGAGCTCCCGTCGTATTTACCGAGTGTAGTGTTGCTGTGGTAGGTGAATAGATTCAGTCGAGGTCGGTGGTTCGTGTGGTCATCACTGTAGATGTAGGTTAGGTCGGATTGTGGTTTGAGGTCGCAGTTTCTGGAGCGTTGACAACGTTAGATGGGGAACTGCTTGGCCTAGGCCTAGGCTAGCCTATACTGTACAGCGCCGCACAAGGATATTCTCACCGTGAGGTAAGGGTGCTAACGTTTTTGTATTTCAACCACAAGCTATCGAGGCGCATACTAGTCACCATGTCTGGAAAAGGGAAGGTGAGTAGTGAAATGATGAAGTCGTATGATGGTAAGGGTGACGTGGTGGCGTGGCTAAAGAAGGCAGAGTTGGTGGCGAAACTCTTGAAATTTGACGACTTGGCTAGTTTCATACCACTGTACTTGGAGGGAGATGCGTTAGCCTTGTACCTCGAAATGAGTGAGGATGATCAATTAGATGCTAAGAAGATAAGTGCTAGATTGAAGGAGGCTTTTACACAGGGAATGTTTGAGGCATATGGAAGGCTAAAGAGGGTGACATGGACAGGTGAGGGGGTGGATGTCTATGCTAACGAGATAAGGAGGGTGGCAGGGCTAGCTGGGTGGAAGGGAGAGGGCTTGGAGAGGGCTGTGAAGCTAGATTTTATAACTGGGTTTCCGGACAGGATATCGATGGAGCTGCAGCAGGTTAAGGACGTCGAGTCGGATTCGCTGAGCGTGAGTGAATTAATAGTTAGGGCTAGAGTATTGGTGTCAGGAGGAAGCCGGGGAGTTGAAGCGGTTGCTACTGGGGGGCCGGAAGTGGAGGCAAGGTGGCAGGCTCCACGGGGTGACCCGAGTGGCAGGAAATGGGAGGCGCGTGGGTTCAAAGGTCGCTGCTTCAGATGTGGTGGCTCTCACATGGCAAGGGAGTGTAAGGAGCCGAAGCCAGCCATAACTTGCTATCGGTGTGGGAAGGAGGGTCACATAGCGAGCCGTTGCAACCAGGGAAACGGTCAAGGGGGAGCTGCTGCGCCGGAAGCTACCCCTTTAGTCGAGTAAAGGCGCTCCCAAGCACCCTGCCAGTGGTGGAGGTACTGGTGGGGGGGAAAGGGGCAAGAGCCCTTGTGGATACTGGCTGTTCGACCACTGTGTTGGCCTCTCGTTTGGTAGGAAAGTGTGAGGGAGAGGACGCTAGGCTGGTCGGAGTTGATGGAAGAGAGATAAGGTGTGAGGGTGCCAGAGAAGTGGAGTTGACAGTGCGAGGAATCCGATTGTGGATCAGGGCCATAGTACTTGATACAGTAATTGATGGCATTGATGTAGTGATGGGGATGGATGTAATCAGCCAACTGGGTGGCGCTACGATTGTAGATGGAAGAGTACCGGTAACGTTTGGGAAGGTACCGGTAAGCCGTTCAACTGCCGAGAGTGGAGAGACCCAATGCGCTGTGGCCATAAAGTTGGAAGGGAGGGTTGTGAAGCTGCCTGAGACTGAAGAGCTGGAAGATAAGTTCACAAAGGCAGCCGGGGTTGTTGAGCCAAAGAGAGGGGTGTCGAAGCCAGGAACCGAATGGGGGCTGATCCATGCAAGATTGAGGATAAGGATTTTGTTGCGGTATTTGATGGTAGGAAGTGGGTAGTCGAGTGGTTGTTGAAAGGAGAGTTGCCTGTTTTGAAGAACAAAGTTGGTTGCTATGCACATGCTATGAAAGAGGGAGTGAGAGATGATTTTGACAAGGAGGTGAAGAGGTGGATTGATGAGGGCATTCTGCTGCCATGGGGGGAGGAAGTGGGAGTGGAGTGTTGCCGTTGATGGCGGTGGTTTAACCGACGAAAAACAAGGTACGGCCTGTATTGGATTTTCGTGAACTTAATACCCACGTGATGAGTCACACAGGCGATGACGTCGCGGATGTGTGCGGCGAGACACTCAGGGAGTGGAGGCAGATGGGTGGGGCCTTGACTATTGTGGATTTGAAGTCCGCTTATTTACAAATTCATGTGACAGAGAAGCTCTGGAAGTACCAGCTGGTGAGATACAAGGGGAAGACGTATTGCTTGACGAGGTTGGGTTTCGGGTTGAATTCGGCTCCAAGAATTATGGCGAGGATACTCAAGACAGTGCTGGGGAAAACGCATAAGATGAAGGCTGCCACAAATTCATACATTGACGATATACTAGTGGATGAGACTGTGGTGACGGCAGCCGAGGTTGTAGAGCACTTGGCTAGGTTTGGATTGGCCACAAAGGAGCCGCAGCCGTTGAAAGGGGGTGCGGCGTTGGGCTTGAGATTAGAGAGAGATAGAACAGGCGAGCTAGTATTCCAGAGAGGTAATGAGGTTCCGGAAATTAGGGAGAACTGGAGTAGGAGAGAGCTATTCTCAGCTTGTGAAAGGCTGGTGGGCCACTATCCCATTGCAGGATGGCTGCGGGTAGCATGTAGTTACGTTAAGAGGAGAGCGGAAGGTGCAAGATGGGAAGACAAGGTCGGAAAAGAGACAGTCACGATGATGCAAGATGTCATAGAAAGAGTGAGACGCGAAGACCCAGTGAGAGGAAGATGGTACACTCCGAAGTCGGAGAAGGGGGTCGTATGGTGTGACGCAAGTAGTATAGCGACAGGCGTGACATTGGAGATAGGTAATGTATAAGTTGAGGATGCTGCGTGGTTGAGGTAGAAGCATGACTACAGTCATATCAACGTGGCCGAGTTGGACGCGGTATTGAAAGGTATCAATTTGGCCTTGAAGTGGGGTTTGCAAGAGATCGAGGTTCGAACGGATTCTGCTACAGTGTTTGGTTGGCTGAAATCAGTGGTGACGGAAGAGAAAAGAGTTCGAACAAAGGGAGCCTCAGAAATGATTGTGAAGCGTCGTCTGGGAATTCTGAGGGAGTTGAAAGATGTGTATGGTCTGCAGTTGTGTGTAGTTTTTGTGCCATCAGAGAAGAACAAGGCAGATGCCCTAACAAGAGTAAAGATATCCTGGCTCGGGGTGCCAGAGGAGACAAAGGAGGCGGCTGTGGTGTGCTGCATGGGAGCACCAAGTGTAAAGGAGCTACATCAAATGCACCGCATGGGAGTCGACAGGACGCTGTTTATGGCAAGGAAGGTCGACCCTGCAGTCATGAGGGACAACGTTCGAGAGGTGGTGAGACGTTGTGACAGATGTCAGTCGATCGACCCTGCACCGAGTGTACATGTGTCTGGGGAGATTAGAGTGGATAATGATTGGCAAAGGTTGGCGGTTGATGTGACACACTATCGGCAGGGGCTGTACCTATCTATGGTAGACTGTGGACCTGGGCGGGTGGCTATCTGGAGGGAATTAAGAGCAGAGAATGCGGAAGAGATTGCAGGTGTGCTGAATGAGATCTTCCTAGAGAGGGGCCCAGTTGATGAGGTGTTGATGGATAACGGTACTGCTTTTCGGTCGCAGGCTTTGAAGAACATGCTTGATAGGTGGAATGTCCGACGTTTCTTTAGAGCCGCGTATCGGCCAAGTGGGAACGGAATTGTGGAAAGACATCATCGGACAATCAAGGCGATGGCAGAGAGGGGGCAGGTAGCGCCTATGGAAGCAGTATTTTGGTATAATATGTCCCCTAGGTAAGGTCAGGATGAGAGAACTGTACCACAAAGAGCAGTATTTCAGTATGAATGGCGACATCCATGTGCGGTGACGATGGCCATTGGGGGGGGAGGAAGGGCCTGCCTCTATCCAAATTGGGAAGGAGATTTGGGTGGAGCCCCCAAATGCAAAGTGTACATCCCAGTGGGGGAGGGGTACTGTGACGGACGTGCATTCCAGGAATAACCTCAGTGTCGACGGGATGCCACGTCATATCTTGGACGTCAGAAGAGTGGTAGAGTCTTCAACTGATGATGAGGTGGGGGATGACGAGCAAGAAGAGGTAGAAGAAAACGAAGTGGTACCACGACGGTCGCAGAGAGAGAGGCGACGGCCAGGGTGGATGGGAAATTATGAGACGGGAAGTGATTGTGAAATGGAGTAGGTGGGATAAAGGGACTGCGCGATGTCCAACGTACCTTAGTAGTACTAGGGCGGTATGCCAATAGGTACGGTGGAAAACTACTATAATTTGTTGTTGTTTTTTTGTTATATTGATCTTGAGATCAGGGGGGCGTGTGGTGTAATTCGATTTACGTTGGGTAGATTTGATTTACGTTGGGTAGGTTAGTTAGTTTTAGGCACATGGGGCGAACGAAGGCGGGTGGAGAGTAAACACGCGTGTGAGGATGAGGGTGCGGAGGTCGCAGGGAGCTCCCGTCGTATTTACCGAGTGTAGTGTTGCTGTGGTAGGTGAATAGATTCAGTCGAGGTCGGTGGTTCGTGTGGTCATCACTGTAGATGTAGGTTAGGTCGGATTGTGGTTTGAGGCCGCAGTTTCTGGAGCGTTGACAACGTTGGATGGGGAACTGCTTGGCCTAGGCCTAGGCTAGCCTATACTGTACAGCGCAGCACAAGGATATTCTCACCGTGAGGTAAGGGTGCTAACGTTTTTGTATTTCAACCACAGATACCTTCTTCCTAAGCTTAATAAAATAGTCTATTGATAACCCCAAGAGAAGGAAGATATTGTCTTAAAAAAACAGAAGTGGTTGAGTTTACACATTTATTTGTCTCCTATGGGGATTTTGAAGGGGGTGGCCTTCTTTGTTTTCTCTCCCTTTCTCTCTTTCTCTGGCTTGTATCCATTCGGTCCCATTCAGCCTACTGTTTTAGGACATTTATCCCCATCCAGGTGTCGATTTGTATGGAGAAATCCGGCTTCGCCGGAGAATTTTTTCTATCGAAAAATGTACAAATTTAGCCAGCTGTCTAACACATTATCCAATATAGTGGCTCGCTATCGCTCGCCAGGTACAAATAGACACCTGGATGGGGATAAACGTCCTAAAACAGTAGGCTGAATGGGGCCGAATGGATACAACCCAGAGAGAGAAAACAAGTAGGTCACCCCCCTTATAGTTGCAAAAAAACAGGTAGTTGTTCATTTGAAAATATTTTGAGGATTTGAATGATAGAATAGAGCAATGTTCCACAAACTTGTTATATTCCCCCACCAAAAAAAAACAAAAAACAAAAATAATAATAATAATAATAATATATACTGTATATATATATATATATATATATATATGTTAGTAAAGCCAGGTAATAAATTTTCTTTAATACATACGAGGTTGAAAGAAATGGCAATTTCTGCGTTGGAAATTTTATTATTCAAAGTTTCCAGGTCTCTGATGAGTTTTCGCTGGGTGGCAGGAAGTAGATGAAGGAGATGAGCAAAATTCATGGTGGTACAGGGTTACATAAATGTACATGATGATACAGGATATACGACGCGTTTCACTGGACAACCAGCATTATCAAGTAAGGAAGGAATGATATAAAAGGTAAACAGGAAGGGTATATATAGAGGGTGGAGGATCAGAGGAGGCGAAAAACAGGGGGCAAAAGTCTGCTATTGGTGGAAGCGTAAACTAGGAGAGAGAAGGGGGTTAACCGCTTCACGCATGCGCACTGGATGCGGGATGGTGGTCAGTAGGTGGGGTCGAAGCTGATTGGCTGCGTGTCGAGGGGCGTGGCCTAAGTTGTGTGGCGCCTGCAGAAGACGAAGCTGAAGGAGGTAGCGCGGGGGGCTGTGTCAAGGGCACCGGGGGGCGAGGAGGGGTGTTAGGTCCTGTAGGGTAGTGCCTTTTGGCAGAAGGAAGGATCTGAAGGTCCAGAGTTTGGTTGTTGATGTTGGGATGTAAGGCTTGGATATATAAAGCTTTAAGGTGGATCCCTCCTTGTTTGGCGTTGATGGCGGTGATGGTGGTGTTGGCAATACGTTTGATTTCGTCGGTTGGGTTGCGGGTGATCTTTTTAAATTTAGTGTTGTCACTTAAGATGACGTCCATTTTTCTAAGATATTCCTCCTTGTCATGGATCACGAGGCAGGAAGCTTTATCCGCACGACGGATGATGATGTTGGGGTTGTCTCTTAATAGTTTGGCAGCTTGGAAGTGTTGTTTGTTGAGTATTTTGCTATGGTGAGTTCCTCTGGTTTTGGCGGCTTCAGCGAGGAGAGTAGGTTGTAGGGCGGGAGTAGTGGTGACCTTGCCATCCTTCTTGAGTCGTAGAATGTCGTCCAGGAGGATTTCCGTTTCTAGGCGTTTCCGGTGGGGGCCGGAAAAAATCACGTCATTTACCAACATACCTGTAATTATGAGGACTGTGGACCTCATTCCTATATTGGTATGACGCAGACTCGTCTTTCACGTCGGTTAACTCTTCACCTTCAGGCTGGAGCCATCAAAGACCACTATCTCACCCCTAACCACCCTCACCTCACACGCAACGAGTTAGAGAAACACACCACCATACTCGATAAAGAAAGTGACCCAAGGAGATTACCTATACTCGAAGCTTTATATATCCAAGCCTTACATCCCAACATCAACAACCAAACTCTGGACCTTCAGATCCTTCCTTCTGCCAAAAGGCACTACCCTACAGGACCTAACACCCCTCCTCGCCCCCCCAGTGCCCTTGACACAGCCCCCCGCGCTACCTCCTTCAGCTTCGTCTTCTGCAGGCGCCACACAACTTAGGCCACGCCCCTCGACACGCAGCCAATCAGCTTCGACCCCACCTACTGACCACCATCCCGCATCCAGTGCGCATGCGTGAAGCGGTTAACCCCCTTCTCTCTCCTAGTTTACGCTTCCACCAATAGCAGACTTTTGCCCCCTGTTTTTCGCCTCCTCTGATCCTCCACCCTCTATATATACCCTTCCTGTTTACCTTTTATATCATTCCTTCCTTACTTGATAATGCTGGTTGTCCAGTGAAACGCGTCGTATATCCTGTATCATCATGTACATTTATGTAACCCTGTACCACCATGAATTTTGCTCATCTCCTTCATCTACTTCCTGCCACCCAGCGAAAACTCATCAGAGACCTGGAAACTTTGAATAATAAAATTTCCAACGCAGAAATTGCCATTTCTTTCAACCTCGTATGTATTAAAGAAAAAAAAAAAAAAAAAAAAAAAAAAAATATATATATATATATATATATATATATATATATATATAATATATATATATATAATATATATATATATATATATATAATATATATATATATATATATATATATATATATAAAAGTTTACTAATGCAGCTATTCCCAGTCTCTTTTATGGGGAAGATATTGGGAAAGAAGAGAACCGAACGTCTTAAAATCTCAAAACTAATAGGCTAAACATGAGGGAGAAGGGGGTCCATAAAAAGCGAGTACTACCCCCTTAAAACAGGGGATGTGATAAGGAAGAGGAGGTACGGAGTGTTTGGAAGATAAATCACTGGAAAAAGGTGGAAGTGGAAGAATAATAGAAGAGAGGAAGGAATGGAGGTATAATGGATAATGAGAAAACAGGTGAGGGGGAGTAGTTAGTTAGGTAAAATAGGACTTCAGAGGCTATCAACCATTTTGGAGTGTTAAGCCAGCACACTGTAAAAGTCAAGAATAGCGACAGGACTGGAGCCTCTTTTCGAGAACTCTAGTCCCTTGGGGAGTAGGTAAACATTATTATGAAACGATTTAATTATTAGCTAGTACACTGTTAACTTAAATCTTTATTAGAGTACCAGCAGAGGGCCACTCTCAGGCAGTATGATGTGGGTGGCTGACAAACGATTTAATTATTAGCTAGTACACTGTTAACTTAAATCTATATTAGAGTACCAGCAGAGGGCCACTCTCAGGCAGTATGATGTGGGTGGCTGACAAACGATTTAATTATTAGCTAGTACACTGTTAACTTAAATCTATATTAGAGTACCAGCAGAGGGCCACTCTCAGGCAGTATGATGTGGGTGGCTGACAAACGATTTAATTATTAGCTAGTACACTGTTAACTTAAATCTATATTAGAGTACCAGCAGAGGGCCACTCTCAGGCAGTATGATGTGGGTGGCTGACAAACGATTTAATTATTAGCTAGTACACTGTTAACTTAAATCTATATTAGAGTACCAGCAGAGGGCCACTCTCAGGCAGTATGATGTGGGTGGCTGACAAACGATTAAGGATTAGAAGATAATGTCAATGATTCTTGTTTCAAAAGTATCAAGGGTGGGACTATTAAATATCTGATAATTGATAATGATACCCTCATGGAGGCTGCGAGAGGAAGACAATGATAGCTTAAGTGTGTGGATGTGGTATATATATATATATATCTGGTATATTATGTTTATGCAGTATCAGATTAATGATTCATTGATATTTTGTGTAGGATTTAAACATTTGTTTTTATTATGTCGACTAAATGTTTAGTGATTATGAATGACATGTGTATATTCTGTTGCAAGTGGATCTAGATGAACGTCTTGTTCAAACAAAGTGGCAGATGGAATGTGTCTGTAATAACGTCTAATATTTAATTATATCTTTGTTATATATGCAAGTGCTTGGTTTCCACAGGAAACACGATGAAAGTTTTTTGCAACAAAAATGGTACACATAAACAATATTAAACGGTATATCTAGGACATTTAGAACACGTAAACAATTGAAACACTTATTAAGTGTATAATGTTAGTTACAAATATGTGATCAACTTCTGCAGTGCAGAAGGTGTTACAACATTGCAAGTGTAGCCGAAAAAGTGTTTTAAAAACAAAATATTATATAGTTGCATTGTACCTCATAAGTTGTTGCACAGGAATTTCAGCCATATGACTAAGCCAGGCCTCGAACCCGGGCCTGTAGCGTAGCAGACCAACACCAAACCGACTATACCACCGAGGAGCTAAATGTGATAGCTTAAGGGGAGACAGACCGTTTTTCTGGACCACCTTTTCCCTATTGTTTAGCCCCACTAGTTTTGAGATTTTAAGACGTTGGTTCCATTAGTTTGGAGATTTTGTGACCTTTCACCCCATTTGTTGTCAATATCAGGACCGTTCGTGCCATTTAGGTGTCGATCTTTTCCTGGCGAGCGAAAGCGAGCCTGTAATTTTAGGAGGAATCGGCCTTTGGCCAGGACATTTTTCTACCGAAAAATGTACAAATCTATCTTGAAGGGGGGTCTAGGGGGTGTTTTTCTAAGCTTGATGGAGGTCTAGGGAGGAAACTAAAATAAATATATGAATAAATGAATTAATAGACCAAACAAACAGCCACTAGCCCCTTAATTGTAAACAAGTTCCCTCCACTACCACCTGCTCCGACTCGTGGTCACGCAACCCAATGTCGTTCACACACTCAAAATCAGGGTTACCAAATCAAGTCAGCTAGATAGTAAATAAACACCAAAATTAGCTAGAATAACGGCACTATCTCTAAAATGCCTCAGATCTACAGAATATTGCTAGAATTCATGTCGCTAAATGTAAAAAATTGTTTCTATATAGATCGAAGTAAATACCTCCAGATTTAGCGGGAAAGTAGCTAAATTGGCAACACTACTCAAAATACCAAGGCTTTGCTTGGTCTTGCTCTGATCCTTCTCGTGTCCAATGGCGATTTTTGGCGATTTTAACACCTTTTGGCCCATTTCATTATCAATGTTAAGACCTTTCGTGCCATTTAGGTGTCGATTATTTCCTGGTGAGCGATAGCGAGCCTGAAATTCTAAGATTTTTTGTTTGGCTTGATTGGGAATTAAATATGCACCCCCTTATTTTAATGGGAGCAGGCGTTATTCATTGGGATATTATGGAATTTATAGGTCACTGTAATGATGATGATTGTTGAGTTTTAGGGCTGTGTGGGCAGGGCCAAAATTGAGGGGAGGCAGTTGGCTTGTCGAATCCTCCTCCTCCCTCATGTTTAGCCCTATTAGTTATGAGATTGCAAGACATTCGACCCTTTAGTTTGGCGATTTTCAGACCTTCTTCCCCATTTCTTGCCAATATTAAGACCTTTCGTGCCATTTAGGTGCCTATTTTTTTCTTGGCGAGTGGTAGCGAGCCTGTATTTGAAGAGGAATCGATCTTCGGCCGGGACATTTTTCTACCGAAAAATTTACAAATTTTTATCGAAGGGGAGTCTTGTGGTGTTTTTTTTTAAGCTTGATAGAGGCCTAGAGAGCAAATGAAACCCCTTCCTTAAACCATTGAGCCGAACCAGTAAATTATGCTGCACAATACTGTCTGAGCTCCCTTAATCCTGCCACAGTTCATAGGTCACTGTAAGAGGTTTGCTAGCAAGTGTGATGGCGATTGCTTGGTCTGAAAGGTAATTTTTTCCCAGTCTTCAAGACCATTCGAAATAGTTTTGAAATCGAAGGCAAGGGTCCCTTTTTTATTATTGGCTGATATACTAAGCAATCATCTATAAACATTCTAGAGGCAGAAGTGAGTGGCAATGTGAAAAAAGGACGTCACCGGTAGAGAAGGGGTTAACCTCTTCAATACGAGGACACATTTTCGTAATTTTTTCTGGCTAGTTTTAGACAATTTTATCCAATTTAGGTAGGAATTGCGAAAGTCGAAGGTTAATTAAGAGAACATATCCCTTTTTATTCATAGAAGGCCTTCTTATGTGAAATCATCTAGTGAAATCATCTAATGTTATCCAAAAAATAAAAAAAGGACATCATCATATTGAAAGGGTTAACGAAGAGACTCTGAGCACTGGCTTGTGTTATTATGTTACAGGAACAGAAGAATAATGACAACCATCAAGAACTACATACTATTACCAATTAGAAAACAAAAAAACACACACACACACTTTTACTTAAACTATTTTGATAGGGACTGTACATAAACTTCCCTCTACTTAAATTTACTATTAAGGGTTTGTTATTTACTATATTTACTATGCTTGGTTTTTGGTCGATGTATTAATCGATTAATTTATTTTTGAGTTTCCTCGCTAGACCTCCATCAAGCTTAGAAAAACACCCCCTAGACCCCCTTTCAACATAAATTTGTAAATTTTTCGGCCGGGTTCCTTAAAAAATTAGAGTACCTATGTCATGCCATGGGACTTGTAATGCACACTTATTGAAACTACAGTAATACTTGGCCTATTGTTGACCTATTTTAGGTATCTCCAAAAATATCTAAGCTACTCCTACTAGCTAACCAATGAGGTAATGTGGTTAAATATTAGAATAGTATAATTGTTATTGGAGTCATATAGACCATAATTTTATAGGTCATTATGTGGCCACTATATTCTTCCATGTTATACAGTAGCATATGAAGTGAGGTTGAATGGTTAGGTAATGGAAAATGTCAGCTCATTAAAGCATTTGTGTAGTGTGATACATAAATAGTGAAGTTTGGGAGTTGAAATGCGAGAGAGGGTGTAACAGGGGAGGACGGTTGTAGGTACGCTGAAACAGTGACATGGAATAGGAAGGTGAACATGGAAATACAGAAGGCATTGCATGATAGTGTGGTGATCCCAAGATTGATGTATGGGAGTGAAACATGGACTTTGTTGAGACATAGAAATATCAAGAGTGAGAGGGGTGGAAAAGAGTTAATTGAGAAGTGTATGGCAAACATGCAACATAACAGACACATGACGAAATACAAGAGTGTTGGTGTGTGAATGTGGATATGCAGAAGAGTATAACGAAAAACCTTGAAGAAATTTGGTCATGTGAAGCAAATTTAGCTTAGGAACGATCTGTGGGAGTGAGAGGCATAATGAGTTGGTTTTGACCCCTTAGATACCTAGAAGTATTTCCTAAACTGCATCAAATCGTCTAATGATAGCCAGAATATACTGTCGAAATGTGTCATTGTCCTCAAGGGGTTAACAAAGCGAGGCACTTGGCCCTTAGAAGACACGAGAACGCATTTCTTTCCTGTTTTCTGGCTATTATTAAACGAATATATTCAGATTAGGAAGGGAATATGGAATCAGAGGGTTAATTGAGATACTCTTTGCCCTTATAATTCCCACAGATCCTTCCTAAATGGTATAAAATCGTCTAATGATAGCCAGAATAAACTGTCAAAATGTCTCATAATCATCAAAGGATTAAGGCTGTAAACTACAACCCTTTCGGTGGCCCATTAATCCTTTCAGTACCGCTGACATCCTTCTATTATAGTCTTGCAATTATTAGAAGATTTTATTCAGATTTTATTCAACTTAGGAAGGACGTCTACCTATAAAGAGGCTACAGACTATCTCAATTAAACCTTTTAGCCACCACCATATATCCTTCCTAAACTTCATAAAATCGTCAAAATGAAGTTCACATGTGTAATGTCTCTGCCCTGCATAGACAGCTATCAACCTAAATTTACTTAAGGGAGCCCACCTCGCTTTTTTTCTCTTTCTCTCCCTCTCTCTTTGGCTTGTAACCATTCGGCCCCAATCAGCCTACTGTTTTAAGACATTTACCCCCATCCAGGTGTCAATATTTTCCTGACGAGCGGTAGCGAGCCAGCATATATATATTTTTGTTGTGACAGCAAGCTAAATTTGTAAATTTTTCGATAGAAAAATGTCTCCGGCGAAGCCTGATTTCTCCATACAATGCTGGCTCGCTATCGCTCGCCAGGAAGATATCGACACCTGGATGGGGATAAACGTCTTAAAACAGTTGGCTGAATGGGGCCGAATGGATAAAAGCCAGGGATAGAGAGAAAAGGAGAGAAATATAAAAAAGCCGGTGACCCCCCTTAAACTATTTTGATAGGGACTGTATATTATAAACTGCCCTCTACTTCCTTTACTTAAACTATTGATAGGGCCTGTACATTAATTCACTTGACAGAAGTTAGTATTCTTAAGGTTCAAATATTATTATACTCATAAGGGCTATATTCATTTGGGTATTTATTGGATTTTTGCCGTTATACACGAGTGTACCGTATTATTCGAATAAATTGACCACTTGCAAGTTTCAGGCTATAAGGAAGTTGGAGCCTTAAACATCGATATTAAACAGAAATACAATAATAATGTAGGTTTCTGATGGTTAAGGGGTATGTTGAATTGGGTTTTATGTATTTATGAATGAACTACAACCGTATTTTAGTTCGTAATTCTGTTAAATATCGATGTATACAGCTCCAACTTCCTTATAGAACGAAACTCGCAAATCGTCAATTAGCAGCTCACGGTCACTTCTGCTTCACCAACCCTCTGCTTCGAAGCGCTTCACTTGATCAGTGCAGCTTTTTAATTACTCGGGGGTTAATTGTGCCGCTTTTAAGATTGGGAAGTCAGTTCTCATCTAGCAAGGGACTGGAGTTTTCGCAGAGAGGTTCCAGTCCTGACGCTATTCTTGACTTACAGTGTGCTGGCTTAATAATCCAATAGGGTTGATAGCCTCTGAAGTCCTATTTTAACAATCTCATCTAGCATTGACATGGGGCCAGTGCTTGGTTTTTGGTCTATATATTTAGTTATTAATTTATTTTTGAGTTTCCTCGCTAGACTTCCATCAAGCTTAGAAAAACACCCCTTAGATTTCCTTTCAAGATAAATTTGTACATTTTTCGGTAGAATTTTTTTACGGCCGAAGGCCAGTTCCTTCTAAAATTAGAGGCTCGCTATCGCTCGACAGGAAAAAATCGACACCTAAAGGGCACGAAAGATCTTAATATTGACAACAAAATGAGGCGAAAGGTCTCAAAATCGCCAAACTAAAGCCAAACTTAACGTCTTAAAACCTCAAAACTAATATGCTAAACATGAGGGAGGACGGGGTCCATAAAAATCGAGTACTACCCCCTTAACCCGGAGTGTGGTGGTGGTGGTATAAGGTTGGAATATCAGAAGTCAACCCTTGCATCACGAACTGTAGAACACATCGCTGCCTTTGATTCTGCTAAAAGATGATTTTAAACAGTTTTAGAAGGACCTACGTTATTAAAAGGGTGTATTGAGATCGTAGTTTCCCATTTTAGTCCTTGAGATAGATCACAAACTAAAGAAAATCGTCTAATGGTAACCAGAAAACAATGAAAATTACGTCATTGTGGTGAAGGGGTTAATAGTTATTCTAGTTCTGTGTTTAGGTTTAAGTGTAATATTGCTAAAATGTTAGTGTTGTGAAGAAGACCATTATTTTTCGTTAACTATTTACTTATTATCAATATGGCTTAATTTCGTTTACACATTTTATTTACACATATTAAATATCTAAATATACCCTTAATTTTACCTAGTTGTCTTTAATTAATTTATTTTTGGTTCAATTCTTGTATAAATAAAACTAAAATGTCTCTATCTGTATTTACTTTTCTTTGTCCCTTTATGTATTATAGACACTACTCACGACAATAGCCGAGTGTGTTGTGTCCCTTACCTGTTAACCCCTTCTGTACCGGCGACGTCTTATTTGATTTATATTATAGACACTACTCACGACAATAGCCGAGTGTGTTGTGTCCCTTACCTGTTAACCCCCTTCTGTACCGGCGACGTCTTATTTGATTTATATTATAGACACTACTCACGACAATAGCCGAGTGTGTTGTGTCCCTTACCTGTTAACCCCTTCTGTACCGGCGACGTCTTATTTGATTTATATTATAGACACTACTCACGACAATAGCCGAGTGTGTTGTGTCCCTTACCTGTTAACCCCTTCTGTACCGGCGACGTCTTATTTGATTTATATTTTAGACACTACTCACGACAATAGCCGAGTGTGTTGTGTCCCTTACCTGTTAACCCCTTCTGTACCGGCGACGTCTTATTTGATTTATATTATAGACACTACTCACGACAATAGCCGAGTGTGTTGTGTCCCTTACCTGTTAACCCCTTCTGTACCGGCGACGTCTTATTTGATTTATATTATAGACACTACTCACGACAATAGCCGAGTGTGTTGTGTCCCTTACCTGTTAAACCCCTTCTGTACCGGCGACGTCTTATTTGATTTATATTATAGACACTACTCACGACAATAGCCGAGTGTGTTGTGTCCCTTACCTGTTAACCCCTTCTGTACCGGCGACGTCTTATTTGATTTCAGCTACAATTATATGACTTTAGAAGCTTAGGAAGGATATATGGTAGTTGAAAGGATTAATTGAGATAGTCTGTAGCATTTTATTGGGTAAACGTCCTTCCTAAGCTGAACAAAACCGTCTAATAGTTACCAGAATGTAATGAAAAGTACATCACCAGTACAGGATGGGTTAAAACTGCAGTGTCCCCCTAGACTATAAACTGCAGTGTCCCCCTAGACTATAAACTGCAGTGTCCCCCTAGACTATAAACTGCAGTGTCCCCCTAGACTATAAACTGCAGTGTCCCCCTAGACTATAAACTGCAGTGTCCCCCCTGACTATAAACTGCAGTGTCCCCCTAGACTATAAACTGCAGTGTCCCCCTAGACTATAAACTGCAGTGTCCCCCTAGACTATAAACTGCAGTGTCCCCCTAGACTATAAACTCATAACTTCATCAACAATATAATTTTACCATTTAAGGGGGTGGTAGTCGCTTTTACTGGACGTCCTTCTCCCTCATCTGTAGCATGAGATTTGAGATTTTAGGACGTTCGTTCCATTAGTTTGTTGATTTTAAGACCTTTCGCCCCATTTATTTGTCATTATTAAGATCTTTCGTGCCATTTAGGTGTAGATTTTTGCCTGTATTTTTTGTTAAAGGAAAAATGTACAAATTTATCTTAATAGGGGGTCTAGGGGGTGCTACTTTAAACTTGATGGAAGTCTAGCAAGGAAACTCAAACATATATAAATAAATACATAGACCAAAAACCAAGCACTACCCCCTTAATAACTTTACCATATTACCAGTCTTGCTAAGGCAACCTCCCAGAAGCTGGGTGTGCTCAACCGCCTTAAGGGGTTCTTTACCCCTGCACAACTTCTTGCTCTGTACAGGGGCATAGTGCGTCCTTGTATTGAGTATTGTTCACATGTGTGGGGAGGATCCTCTCACACCGCACTCCTAGACAAAGTAGAAAGGAAGGGCTTTCGTATCATTAATTCCAGCCAACTCACCAACTCTCTGCAATCTCTCTCTCTTCGCCGCAATGTTGCATCTCTCTTGCTATTCTATCGCTACTATAATAATCAGTGCTCCTCAGAGCTCTCCCAGTGTATACCACTTTCTCTACGTAGGGTACGTGGTACCCGTCTTGCAACACAATCCCATCCCTACTCTGTGCAACTCTCCAACCCAGGAGTGAAACGTTACTCTCAGACTCTCTTCTATTCAACAGCTGAGCTCTGGAACTCTCTCCCAGAATCAGTCTTTCCCTCCTCCTATGACTTAAATTGTTTCAAACTCCGTGTGCCCAGGCATTTTGGCTCGAACGTAACTTTATTTTGGCCGTGTCACTCTTTCAACTATGGAGGAGGCACTCGCTACAGGCAGTTATGCCTTTTGTCTCCCTCACTCACATAGAAAAAACAAAATTGGCGGTTAACGAGTGAGGGACGTAACCCATGAAATAAGGAAGACGCCACCGGTACTGAGAGGGTTAATCCATCTTTACTGCAGCAATCCCGTCGGCGGCACAACACGGGTAGTTAGAACCGTAAAATAAGATTCAACCGACCTGCATTGACGGGAGAGAAAGAGGAGTGGGGGGGGGGGGGGGGGGGGGAGGGGGAGGGAGAGGGGGAAGGCACGTGTGGTCACTGAAGATGATGGGGTGGGGGGGAGGAGAGAGGGGGGAGGGATAAAAAAGATGGGGAAGTCAAGAGGTGGCCAGAGGTTGCAACTGAAGGGGAGGGGGGGGGGGGGGTACTGCAGGAGAGAGATAGATAGAGAGAGAGAGAGAGAGAGAGCGAGAGAGAGAGAGAGAGAGAGAGAGAGGGGGGGGGGAGGCATATTAACGTGTGATATTTCAGTTGCATTTAAGAGAGACGAAAAATACAGGTAAGGAAGGCCAGAGAAGGTCAGAGAAACGAACGTAGACATGAAGGAAGAAAAGGAAAAATAGCAATTGAGGAGGTATAAAATACTATACAGGTATAGTATTTATTTATGAAATGAGATTGCGCAACACAAGAAAGAAACAAAATAAACTAAAAATATGAACACAGAATTGCTCAAAACCGATTGAAATAGAAAGAGTACACTAGGAGTACAAGCGAAGAAGGTTGGAGAGAGACAACAACACAAAACATTGAGAAAAGTTAAGGTTGATTTATAAACTTAAAACAAACAAAATATATGGGATTCGCTTAAAGATTATGCACCTGATGAAACTCTTAGAGGAACTGTGAATAAAGTCCTCCTCCTCAAATGGTGTTTATATTAAAGGTAAGGTTAGTAGCTATTCAGTAATATGAGAATAATGGTGTTTATATTAAAGGTAAGGTTAGTAGCTATTCAGTAATATGAGAATAATGGTGTTTATATTAAAGGTAAGGTTAGTAGCTATTCAGTAATATGAGAATAATGGTGTTTATATTAAAGGTAAGGTTAGTAGCTATTCAGTAATATGAGAATAATGGTGTTTATATTAAAGGTAAGGTTAGTAGCTATTCAGTAATATGAGAATAATGGTGTTTATATTAAAGGTAAGGTTAGTAGCTATTCAGTAATATGAGAATAATGGTGTTTATATTAAAGGTAAGGTTAGTAGCTATTCAGTAATATGAGAATAATGGTGTTTATATAAAGGTAAGGTTAGTAGCTATTCAGTAATATGAGAATAATGGTGTTTATATTAAAGGTAAGGTTAGTTAGCTATTCAGTAATATCAGAATAATGGTGTTTATATTAAAGGTAAGGTTAGTAGCTATTCATAATATGAGAATAATGGTGTTTATATTAAAGGTAAGGTTAGTAGCTATTCAGTAATATGAGAATAATGGTGTTTATATTAAAGGTAAGGTAGTAGCTATTCAGTAATATGAGAATAATGGTGTTTATATTAAAGGTAAGGTTAGTAGCTATTCAGTAATATGAGAATAATGGTGTTTATATTAAAGGTAAGGTTAGTAGCTATTCAGTAATATGAGAATAATGGTGTTTATATTAAAGGTAAGGTTAGTAGCTATTCAGTAATATGAGAATAATGGTGTTTATATTAAAGGTAAGGTTAGTAGCTATTCAGTAATATGAGAATATAGAACACAAACAATTAAAGAGGATTAAGAGAAAAACACATTTCGATGCCAATGAAACAAATTAGACTAATAGAGGAACTGCTTTAACAAGGTACAGTTGCCCACATAAGTTATGTCCTCGTCGTAATCTTATTTATTATGTTATCTCCACCAACCAGCTTTACTCCTAAACTCGATTAATTAAATTAACAAACACATGTGGCAGTCCGGGGATTCGAACCCAGGACGATCACACCGAAAATCAAAAGTCTATGTATGAAAGTAAATTGGTATAAATGAATTGCGAGTGAGGTTTCTTTTAATTATCAGTTGACTAATCAGATAAGTTAACCACTGCATAAGAAACTAAACGCGCAATTGAATCATATTACGCATTATATTTCCACGTATGACATTACTGAGAGGAACAGAACTTATGTGAGCAACTGTACGTATAAACGAAGACCATTCCGAGATCTGACTTACATAAAACACAAATCTGCAATCAACATCACGTGGCAGTCTATTTCAATATTTAACAATGAAGACAAAAATGTACTTGGCTTTATTGGGCTGTCGGAGAGTCACGCATTGTAGGCCTTTATAAGGATGAATACAGAGGGTGAATGACAGCACTGATGGTCACAGAATGAATAGATGAATTAGCAACCTGCACGCTGAAAGATAAACTGGATTAGAGAGAGAGAGTGAGTGAGAGTGAAAACAATTGAACCTTGATACTTAATACGTCTATATTCCAGTGCATAAACTTTATCTACAAATTGTGTATAATCGTATATACTCTTTTCTTAGTGTAGTGCTGGAAGGAACTACTTACAAAACTAAAGAACATCTATTTCAAACCGATTCAATTTTGTACTTTCATAAGCTTCCACACAAGATAGTACCGAACATCTCAACCTCCAACTTCCATTCTTGGTTGTGTGATAAATTCACACTGATGATATGCACAGATTTAGATTTTTTTTTCTTCTCCATTAGTAGCGGATTTATCGATAATTAATGGACAATGAAGTAACTGCTATTCGAAGTTGCATAATAAATCGTAGGCAGTGTCCACCATTCTTTAACTGTCTTCGTGGTGCGATGCATAAGGTGTTGATATTAGGTGTGAGCATCCTGGGTTCGAATCCACGGACTGCCACATGTGTTTGTAAATTTCATAAATCGATTTTAGGAGTAGGCCTATAGTTGGTTGTTGGAAGGAACATAATAATATCTCTACAGCATATTAAAGGAGCCCACCTGGCTTTTTTTTAAATCTTTCTCTCCCTCTCTCTTTGGCTTGTATCCATTCGGCTCCATTCAGCCTACTGTTTTAAGACGTTTACCCCCATCCAGGTGTCAATATTTTCCTGGCGAGCGGTAGCGAGCCAGCATATATATTTGTTTATTTGGACAGCAAGCTAAATTAGTCAATTTTTCGATAGAAAAATGTCTCCGGAGAAGCTGCATTTCTCCATACAATGCTGGCTCGCTATCGCTCGCCAGGAAGAAATCGACACCTGGATGGGGATAAGCGTCTTAAAACAGTTGGTTGAATGGGGCCGAATGGATACAAGCCAAGGAAAGACAGAAAAGGAGAGAAATATTTTAAGAATTAAGGGGGGTGACCTGTTTTTGGTCTGTCCTTTTCTATCTTTCTCTGTCTTATACCCATTTGGCCACATTCAGCCTACTGTTTTAAGACGTTTATCCCCATCCAGGTGTCAATTGTTTACTGGTGAGCGGTAGTGAGCCAGCATATTTTTTTATTTTGGTTTGACAGCAGGCTAAATTTGTACTTTTTTCGATAGAAAAATGTCTCCGGCGAAGCCGGATTTCTCCATACAATGCTGGCTCGCTATCGCTCGCCACGAAGAAATTGACACCTGGATGGGGATAAACGTCTTAAAACAGTAGGCTTAATGGGGCCGAATGGATATAAGCCAGAGAAAGAGAGAAAAGGAGAGAAATAACAAAAAACAGGTCACCTCCCTTAAACCCTATATTTCTGTTGACCTAGCAGTAAATAGGAATCCGGAGTTAGTGGACCTTTGTGACGTACGTCCCATTCGGGGAAGTGAACTGTGGTAACTCACACATATGTAGTAGTTCCTGTTAATCCCTTCAACACGATGACGCCTTTTTACCTTGGGATCTGGCTAAAAATAGATGATTGTAATTCAGTTTAAGAAGGGTTTATGTAATTCAAAGGGTTTATTGAGATATTATATACCTCCTTGAGTCCTAGAGGTAAAGTATAAGCTAAATAAATCGGCTAATGGCATCCAGAACACGAATACAATTACGTGATCGTGCTGAAGGGGTTAATAACTGAGAGGCTTCAAAGATCAATGAATGGGAGATGAGCACCGCAGCTACGCGCTGTTATAGATTATGTCCGTCGACCTTGCTTTATTTTAAGGGGGGTCACCTTTTCTTTTTATCTTTCCCTCCTTGCCGGCCAGCATTGCATGGAGAAATCCGGCTTCGCCGGAGAATTTTTTCTATCGAAAAATGTAAAAAAATAGCTTGCTGTCAAAACAAATATATATATATATATATATATATGCTAGCTCGTTCCCGCTCGCCAGGAAAATATTGACACCTGGATAGGGGTATACATCTTAAAACAGTAGGCTGAATGGGGCTGAATGGATACAAACCAAAGAGAGAGGGAGAGAAAGATAAAACAAGCGAGGTGGGCTCCCTTAAACAGATAATCCTAATCCTTTTTCTAGTCTATCTATATACAATATATTTCTCTACAAAGCTGCTTGTATCACATTGCATCTCTCTAGGCTTAGTGGTATTTACCAAGTCCCAAACCATTCACATATTCAGAGAGAGAGAGAGAGAGAGAGAGAGAGAGAGAGAGAGAGAGAGAGAGAGAGAGAGAGTTAGAGTTAGAGAGAGAGAGAGAGAAAGAGAGAGAGAGAGAACGAGAGAGAGAGAGAGAGAGAGAGAGAGAGAGAGAGAGAGAGAGAGAGAGAGAGAGAGAGAGAGAGAGAGAGAGAGAGAGAGAGAGAGAAAGAAAGAAAGAGATAGATAGATATATATATAGGGAGAGAGAGTGTCTGTGTGTGTTATATGTTGAATCCAAAGAAAGGGTAAACTATTGATCGCTGGACTGCTAGAGATAAGCAACTACTGTTGGTATTAACAGAGCCAGCCAGTTAATGAATAAAAGTGAGCGTAAGACAAGCAGCACCGAGGAAACAAAGGGAACCGTAACACGAAATAGCACGAAAGGTCTTAATATTGACAAATAAATAGGGTGAAAAGTCTTAAAATTGACCAATAAATGGGGTAAAGGTCTTAAAATTGACAAACTAATGGGCAAAACGTCTTAAAATCTGAATAATACTGGGGCTAAACATGAGGGAGAATGGGGTCCAGAAAAACGGCCCATCTCCCCTTAGGAGACAAGCAACCTACAGATATATAAAGATAATACCTATGTTCTACAATGCTATAATGCATAGTTAAAGCCGGTACAGTCAATATTCGGTGATCAATATTTTTCTGGCAACATTTATGGAATATTTTGCACTGGTATCTGAAACTAGACTGATGATAGATAAATTTAGGTGACCGAAATACGTTGCATGTTGACCTCAGAAGCTGCCAGACCAGTGATGAGGATAAATGTTGAGGGAAAAAGCGCTTGTGTGATATCTGAATTACGTGGTGTGTGTGTGTGTGTGTGTGTGTGTGTGTGTATATATATGCAACAAAAAGGTGAGTGTGCAGTGGTCAGTTGCAAGGTTGCACGTGCCAGACCAGTTGTTGCAGGCTCGTGTGTGGTGGTGGTCACTACTGGGAGGGGGGGGGGGGGGGGGGTGCAGTGAGGGGGTATGGTCACAGCGGGAAGAAGTGTGCTTATGAGAGAGAGAGAGAGAGAGAGAGAGAGAGAGAGAGCGATTCAAACAAAGAACTAATGATATGTATGCATGTACCTCAAGCATTACATAAAACAAGACCAATTTAATCTGGTGTTGATAGGGTGGCAAAGTCTAGGGCCAAACATAAATAAAACTTAAATATTATTACATTTGAAAAGAAGTGGAAAGAATTATGTTTCTTAATTGGCTTGCTTTCAATCTTACTAGAAGGCTGGAGTTTATCAAGGTTTGTGGACAGTAAAGAAAACGGCCTGAGGCTTGTGGGAATTAATTTGCATGTATATAAATAAATGAGCGTATTGATAGAAAATGTCGCGCAGAAAGTTAGTGGTCTATATAAGTGGTAGCAATATGTAGGTTGGAAGAGGGGATATTATTATAGTCTATTTGCTGTAAGTAGGCAACAAATCATGACCTCTGAAAATCTGTAACTAAAAAACGACTAGAGTAATTGAGGTAATATTTCTACCATTTGGGAAGAGTCAGTCAAGGAATAGATGTGGAAAGTTACGCCAATTTGCTCAAGCCCTTTTTGAGTTACATTAGATAGAGGTCATGAGTTGTCGTCTACTTACTGCGAATGGACTATAGTATCAGACATGCCATATATTGTGCATGTATGGAAAGGTTGGCTCCAATGTATGAATGGGTAAGGTTAGCTCTATGGGTAGACACGGGTGCATACAGAATTACTGATGCATAGACGAATAGGTAGAGCCAATTTATGAAAATGTCATAATAATGAGCTTTAGATTTATAGAATTTAATGCAGATGAGAAGTTCAGGTATTTTCATATTATATGACTATTTTGTTCTGGTACAGTAGCTTGCAGTAAAAAGTCACGCACATTTTACTGAACAATTCAAACACGACGATGAAAAATTTGAAACGTTCCTTTTAAGTTCATGCTTAAGTAGGTGTTTCCTTTATTCACTGCCTTCAGTTATCATTTAGTAGTGTGCCAGTTACCTCAACAGACAATTGTACAGGTGGCCACATAAGTTTTGTTCCTCGTCGTGATCTTATGTATGAAAATATAATATTATGAATGAATTGCATGTGATTTCTGTTAATTATCAGATGACTAATCAGATGAGTTACCCACTGCATAAGAAACTGCACTCGTAATTCAATCATGCACATTATATTTCCATGTATAAGATCACGGAGATGAACGGATTTTATGTGGGCAACTGTACATATTTCCCTAAATAACTCACTTGCCAAAGTTCCGACATGGTTCCAGAGTTACTTGATCCTTAAATACAACTACCCCCTAATTTATTACTTAAGAGGGTACTACTCGCTTTTTCTGGACCCCCTTCTCCATCATGTTTAGCAAATTAGTTATGAGATTTTAAGATGTTCGTTCCGCGGGTATTTGTCTAAGCTTGATGGAGGTCTAGCAAGGAAATTAAGAAATACATTTATCAATGAATGAATAGACCAAACAAAAAACAGCCACCAGCCCCTTCAATACAACTTCCCCCTGATTTATTACTTAACTAATTATTATTAATCATCGTACTCCAAATACAAATAACGGATACTACTATAAGGCCCTCTGTTGCTCTGGATTTTTTGTTTACATTACTTTAGTTACCCCTTTGGCTTAGTGAAAGGCATTTACAGAAATAAGTTGTGTGCTCCATAAAACTGCTTGACATCAAGTTCTGTGTCTTAAACTAACTCTAGGTGCCTTCCTATATGGCGATAGCAAGACCCTTTCCACATGCAAATTAATAAGACAATACAGTATATGCAAAAGAAGAGATTATTGGAAACTTGATATAAATGATGACTATATTGAGTCGGTGTGAGAGTGAAGATGGTTGTCGCTGAGATTTTAGAATACTGCAGAAATTGAAATAAACGAGATCACTAAGGGAGCCAACCTCGCTTTTTTTTTTCTTCTCTCCTTCTCTCTTTGGCTTGTATCCATTCGGCCCCATTCAGCCTACTGTTTTAGGACGTTTACCCCCATCGAGGTGTCAATATTTTCCTGGCGAGCGGTAGCGAGCCAGCATATACAGTATATATTGTTGTGTTAATAGGAAGCTAAATTTGTCAATTTCTCCATACAATGCTGGCTCGCTATCGCTCGCCAGGAATAAATCGACACCTGGATGGGGATAAACGTCTTACAACAGTTGGCTGAATGGGGCCGAATGGATACAAGTCAGGGATAGAGAGAAAAGGAGAGAAAGATAAAGAAAGACGGTGACCCCCCTTAACACTTGAAATAGATGGCTGTATGAGTCGGTGGTAGAAGTTGAGATTTTAACGAGAGTGAGAGAGAGAGAGAGTAAGAGAAGTAAGTGGAGAAGAGGTGGTGTTGGTTATAAAGCTGGAAGGTAGGGGGAGGGGGGGGGGGTGGTCAGTTGCAGTTATCAATGAGGTGGGGGGGGGGGGGTGAGGTGGTCAGGGAATGGGGGGGGGAGGCATTGTGAGGCACGCGACGACTGCAATATCTGTTGATGGGGGGAGGGGGGGTGCAGGGGGAGGAGGAGGGAGGGAGGAGAAGATTAAAGAGAGGAGGATGATAGAGAGGGTACTGCCACTACCATCACTACCTCTATCGTTGCTGTTACTAAGATCGTGACAACTACCATCATCACTACTACTGTTGCCACTACCATCATTATCACCAATGTAAATTCCTCTAAACTTACTAAGATCATGAAAACTACCACCATCACTAGTACTGTTGTCAATACCATCATTATTGCTATTGCAATTACCACCATTACTGTTACCAAGATCATGACAACTACCACCATCACTACTACTACTACTACAATTATCACAACTACCACCACTGGTACTAAGATCATAGCAGCTACCATATTACTACTACCATCATTATTAACGCTACAACTACCACCTCATAGCAACTACCACATCTCTACTACTACCATCATTATGACCACTACAACTACCACCTCTGTCGTTTTTGTTATTAAGATCATGACTTCTACCACCATTAATGCTACTACCATCATTAGTATCACGAAACTACTACCTCTGCCACCGTTAAGGGAGTCCACCTCGTTTTGTGTTTATGTCTTTCTTTCTCTCTTTGGCTTGTATCCATTCGGCCCCATTCAGCCTACTGTTTTAAGACGTTTACCCCAATCCAGGTGTCAATATTTTCCTGGCGAGCGGTAGCGAGCCAGCATATATATATTTTTGTTTTGACAGCAAGCTAAATTTGTACATTTTTCGATAGAAAAATGTTTCCGGCGAAGCCGGATTTCTCCATACAATGCTAGCTCGCTATCGCTCGCCAGGAAGAAATCGACACCTGGATGGGGATAAACGTCTTAAAACAGTTGGCTGAATGGGGCCGAATGGATAAAAGCCAGGGAAAGAGAGAAAAGGAGAGAAAGATAAAACAAAGCCGGTGACCCCCTTAAGATCATGCCAACTACAACCATCATGACAATCAGCATTTTCATTACTAATACCACCTCTCCCATCGTTAATATTATAAGACTACCACCATCAGTGCTACTACCATCATTATTACTAGTGCATCTACCAATTCTGCCATTGATATTGCCAAGATACGACAGCTACAACCGTCACTGCTGCGGTTGTCACTAGCAGCATCATTACTAATACAACGACTACCTCTGACATTGTTGTTACTAAGATCGTTACAAATACCACCATCACTGATACTACCATCATTATTGCAACTACCACTACCATCATTATTATCATTACAACTGCCACCATCACTGCCACTACCACCATCAGTATTACCATTACAACTATCACGTCTCTTTCCTGTTAAGTTAAGCCGGTATCACACGAAAGCTTTTTTAGTCAACATACGATTATCAACATTGTTTCTGGCAACATTTCTGGAATATTTGGCACTGGTATAGGAAACTAGAGTGATGGTGGGTGAATTAAGGTAATCGGAATTCTTAAAATGTTGACCTCATAAGCTGCCAGACCAGTGTTGAGTATACATACATGTTAGGGGAAAAAGCGCTCGTGTGATACAGGTGTTACCTTAGCAACTACCACCAACACTACTACTGTTGTCACTACCATCATCATTAGCCTACTACTACAACTACCACCTCATTCATCGTTACATATAAAGTCACAATCACTACACCTATACTGTCGATCACTATACCACTTGTCACTTAACCCCTTCAGTACCGGTGATTGCCTTTCCATTATAACAATTACCATTTGAACCAAGTGTAGTGTGCCGGTTTATACAGGTTAGCCATAGTCTCTAGCCCATTCATAAATATTCGTGAACCTCACCTATTTATAATTATGGAAGTATATCTTATAACGAATTTATGAATATAATCTTATATACATCAACTAAAAACTATACATAATATTAATTGAAAAGCAAGTTATATCCAAAGAATTAATCCAGATAACTAGAATAGCATAAATACAAACATAGAGGGTCCAGGAATGATTATGAGTGAGCTAGAGCCTAGAGAATATGGCATCCGAGTGTACAGTACAGTCACTCATAAACATTGGTGAACCTCACCTCTTTCTAATTATGGAAGTATATCTCTGGACACGAATTAATTTACATAATTTCTTATACATCAACTACACGACTATAGATATAATATTTATTGACAAGCAAGTTCAATCTAAAAAATCAATCCAGATAATTATAATTATATATAAACACATTGGGGGTCCAGGAATTCTTATGAGTGGGCTAGAGACTGTTCTTTTCTATGTGAGTGAGGGAGACAAAAGACAGAACTGCCTGTAGCGAGTGTCTCCCCCAGAGTTGAAAGAGTGACAGGGCCAAAATCAAGGGACGTTCGAGCCAAAATGCCTGGAAACACGGAGTTTGAAGCAATGTAAGTCACAGGGTGAGTGTGCCGGTTTATATAGATTTGGTTAGTGTACATTCAGATTCCGTAGTCTGTAGCCCACTCATAAATATTCGTGGACCTCACCTCTTTCTAATAATGGAAGTATATCTCTGGACACGAATTAATTTACATAATTTCCTGTACATCAACTACATAACTACAGTATATATACTATTCATTGAAAAGCAAGTCTTTTCTAAAAAATCAATCAAGATGGTTATAATTGCATGCAGAAACACATAGGGGGTCCAGGAATTCTTATGAGTGGGCTAGAGAATATATGGTATCCGAGTGTACAGTAGCTTGAACCCACCCCCTGCACAGGCCTCCCTGCCACCACCACCACCACCACTCCCCTTTGCTGGCCCCTACACACCCTACCTCCCTACCGTCCACTGGTCAGACCCGCTCAATGCACCAGGGGGAGGGGAGGGGGGTTAATGCAGGTGGGCTAGCACAATGATGGCACGAGTCTATTGCACCCGCCTCTCTCTCTCTCCACAAGCTATGTGTTGGCTTTCTGCGTCCTTCTCTTTATTTGTATCCAATCTCTCTCTCTCTCCTCACAAGCTGTATGTGTGTTAATATTAATACGAACATAGTAAACGTTTATTTTATTACTTTATTGTCTTCGATATCAATGGTAAAATTTGATGCCTGGTTACCTAAATTATAATATATATGATCTGTGCCCCATGAATATTCTTTCCTCTCACTTAAGCATTAGGCTACCATAGCGCGGTTGGGAATATGTACATGATTAGATTAATATCCAGTATTTAAGAATGGAAAATAAGTCGTAGGTTTGTGTATAAACCTTTAACCGTCTTGGTGGTGTAATGGTTAGAGTATTTAAAAACAAATCTGTGTGTGAAAACCCAGATTCGAATCCCGGTGCATCACATATACTGTATGCTTTCATTAATTTCATTGGAGGTGTTTGGTGTTGGGGTGAAATTAATAAAACATAGAACACAGTGTCCCTTCTTTAAGCCGTTGAGTACCAGCGACATGTTCTCTATTTTGTTCTAGATATATTTAGACGATATTGTGCAGCTTAGGAAGGATCTGTGGTGGGTAAAAGGGTTGGTTCAGATAATTTGAAGCCTTATTATTGCTAGAGGTCCTTCCTAAGCTGAATTAAATCGTCTAATAGTTGCTAGAATATGATTAAAAAGGACGTCCCTGGTACTGAATGGGTTAACAGGCTGGACAACTCGGCCTTCACAGACCACAGCCACCGGGGTCTGCTGTGTTGAGTCAAAGAGGAAGATTGGCTTAGTGGACCAAATTAGGAACAGGACAATATAAACCATCGATCATATGCCTGTTGCTCCTTAAGGGGCTAGTACTTGGTTTTTGGTCTATATATTTATTTATCAACTCTGCGTAAGCAGAGTTTGGTATCGCCCCCTCCCCCGTATAGTGGGTACCACACGAAAACAAATTCTGTCGTCGTCCGTCTGTCTCGGAACGCCTCCTACACCGTTGGACGGATTTTCACCAAATTTCACATGAACATTTGTTGCGTGAATGCAAACGTCGGTCAAAACAGATTTTTTGAATTTATGCAATAGTTATGATTTTAGGTCCAAAATATGGTTCCCCCCCCCCCCCCAACCCTCCTGGAAACCCCCCCCCCCCCCCCCCAGCAATGATGGCGTTCTGGGAGCGAAAACATCTTGCTACGGATTTGCTAGGTTAAGTTAGTTTAGTTGACATTAGAAGTGATGGTAGTAATATTTGGATTTATGGTGATAGTAGTGATAATGGTGATAATTGTAGTGATGATGGTTGTGGTTGTATTGATGATGATGACAGTAGTAGATATGATGGTGACAGTAGTAGTAATGATGGTCATAATAGTAGTGATGATGGTGACAAGTAATGATGATAGTTGTAGTGATAATAATGACTAGTGATGATGGTAGTGCCGATGGTGTGAGTATTAGTGATGATGGTAAGTAGTAGTGAGGATGGTGGAATTTGTAGTGATGGTGACGATAGTTGTGGTGATGAAGTTCATAGTAATGGTGATGATGGCAGTAGTAGTGATGATGGTGACAGTAGAATAAATTATGGTAATATTTGTGACAGTAGTAATGATGATGGTTATAGTAGTAGTGATGATGTTAACAGTAGTAATGATGATTGTAAGATGGCGGTGATGATATTAGTAATGATGGTTGATAGTTGTAGTATCAATGATGATAGTAGTGATTAAGATGCTAGTGACAATGGACAGTGATGATGGTGAGAGTAGTGATAATTGTAATTGTAGTAGTGATGATGATCATAGTAATGGTGATGATGACAGTACTCGTGATGATTGTGGCAGTTGTAGTGATGATGGCAGTTGTAGTGATGATGGCAGTAGTAGTGATTATGTTGATTGTGATTGATGATGGTATTAGTAGAGATGATGGTAACCCATCGCAGAGTTGGGTATGCCGTTTTGATTTTGGGCAAAACAGCACGTCTACTTTATTAATATATATTTGAATTTCCTCGCTAGATCTCCAACTTAAAAACTCACCCCCTAAACCCCCTTTCAAGATAAATTTGTAGATTTTTCGGTAGACAAATTTTCCGGCCTTCCTTCTAAAATTACAGGCTCGCTATCGCTCGCCAGGAAAACATCGACACCTAAATAGCACGAAAGATCTTAATATTGAAAACAAATAATGAGGTGAAAGGTCTTAAAATCGTCAAACGAACGTCTTAAAACTTCAAAACTAATATGCTAAACATGAGGGACAAGGGGGTCCATAAAAAGCGAGTGCTACCCCCTTAACGGCGATCAAGACACGATAACGTATTTCTTTTCTGTTTACTGGCTATTATTAGACGATTTCATTCGGGTGGATGGGACTCGTTAGCCTTGGTCGGCAACTCATCTAGGGGAGACAACCTTATACAAATCCGGGTGGATGGGACTCGTCAGCCTTGGTTGGCAACCTGTCTAGGGGAGTAAACCTGATACAAATCCTTACTGCTTACCTAAGGGTAAGGCAGGTTAGTGGAGGGATTAGCCGAATACCACTGTAGAAAAATAGTGCTAACAAGATGCACAGAGGGCCTCGGAGTCGGACGGATCCTAAATTGAGTGGTCAATCCTGTAAGTCCTTCACTAAACTGGCTAGGTTGTCCCTCTCACAGGGTATAGGTCCGATTGGGGGCATTCTGTGTATGGCCACCCTCGTAAGGGGAGTAAGGCGTCTGGCAATAGATAGATAGATTCAGATTAGGAAGAGTATTATGCAAGGCCCTTTACCTTTTAATTCCCACTGATCCTTCCTAAGCTGTAGCAAATCGTCTAATGATATCAAGATTAAACTCTCAACACGCGGCATGATTCTCAAGGGGTTAATCTGGGTATGAAATGGGCAAATAAAGTGTCCACAATAATATACCTTTATCAGTTAGGCAAGTTGTTAGCGATTTACCGTTTTAAGGGGGGGATGGCTGGTTATTCTGGAATCCTCTTTTCCCTCATGTTTAGCCCCATTACTTGTCAGATTTTAAGAACCTGGCCCAATCTTCCACTTCATTTCTTTGTCAATATTAGGACTTTTCGTGCCATTTAGCTGTCGATTTTTTCTGTGCAAACGATAGCGAGCCTGGTCATTTAAGTGTACCGACCTTCGGCCGGAACATTTTTCTACCGAAAAATTTAAACATTGATCTAGGAGGTGAATTTTTAAAGCTTGATAGAGGTCTAGCAAGGAAACTAAACAAAAAACCATTATAATACATTAATATATAGATAAAAATTCAAGTACTAGCCCCTTAATATAAGGATAGACACGCATTTCACTATCAATGTACCAGTAATGAAGTTATATACCTATAATATACCTCTATTTTTAAAAGTGTATGCAAAAGTAGAGAAGAGGTTGAGAGGTGAAGGAAGTAAGTTGGGAAGGAGGGTAAAGAGTTTGATTTGGTATGTTAATTAGGCTCAACCCTTCAGAGGAGTTCCCAATGATCGGTATAGTCTCTCTCTCTTTCTCTCTCGAAAGTGGCCAATGTGAACCCAATCTTTAAGAAAGGGGATCACGAGTGTCCCAAGAATTATCGTCCAATTAGCTTGACTTCTATCACAGTAAAACTCTTAGAAGGGATACTAGTAGACAAGATAGTTGACTACCTAGAAATCCAAAATTTAATTACAGATTCCCAACATACTGTAGATTCAGGAGACACCGATCATGTCTTACCAATTTGCTGGAACTTTTCCATGAAATGCCGAGTGAGTATGACAAAAGTAGAGCCATAAATATCCTTTACTTAGATTTTCAAAAAGCTTTTGACAAAGTGCTTCATTGCAGGCTAATGTCAAAAGTGAGTGCGCTAGGTATCAATATAGAGGTCACAAATTGGATAGAAAGTTGGCTAACAGGTAGACAACAACGAGTGGTAATCAATGGTGTTCCTTCTGAGTGGACTTAAGTCACTTCTGGAGTTCCACAGGGATCTGTCCTTGGCCCACTACTGTTTATCTTATACGTCAATGACATCGATATTGGTCTGTTGAGTGTGATCTCCAAGTTTGCAGATGGCATAAAGCTTGGAATGAATGTGAAAGACCCCAAAGGGGTTGAGCAACTCAGGGTGGACCTCAACAAACTGGGTGGATGGTCGGAGATATGGCAGATGCCTCTAAACTTGGAAAAGTGCAAGGTGATGCATATCGGCCTAGCAAACCCCAATTCAGGCTTCTCACTATTGGGAATGCCTCTGGAAGTGACTGACTTGGAAAAGGATTTGGGTGTTCTGATTAGCAGTGACCTAAATTTTCCAAGCAGTGCATTGAAGTAGAGAAGAAAGCTCAGAAATTATTGGGCTATATTAAGAGGCAATTTAAGTATAGAAATAAGGAAATAGTCCTCACACTCTACAACGCTCTGATATGGCCTCTCCTGGAGTATGCTGTTCTATTCTGGTCTCCAGCACTCAGGAAAGATATAGAGCGACTGGAAAGAGTACAAGCTAGGGCTACAAAGCTTATTTCATCGCTTAGAAGAATGAGCTATGAGGACCTGTTGAGAGCTCTTGATCTCTTCCCGTTGGAGACACGCAGACTACGAGGTCAGCTCATTGAAGTTTTTAATATACTTAATGGGTTTGACAATGTGGATTATACCAAAATGTTTAGCCTCAATATGCATACAACACGCAACCATGGCTGGAAATTAGAATTGAAAAGATTTAGCACTAGTATTTGTGGACACTTTTTCACATATAAGATCTGTTCTATCTGGAACAAACTTTCCTCCGAAGTTGTAAATAGTTCTTCAGTTCACTCTGTATACAGTGTAGTGCACTAAACATGGAATGCCTAGTAGGGGCTGCGAGGTCTGTGCAGTCTCTGTATCTATGTAACTCTCTCTCTCTTTGGCGAGCGATAGCGACCCTGTAATTTAGGAGGAGCCGGCCTTTGGCCGGGACATACCGAAAATTAAAAAAAAAATCTAAAAGGAGGATTTTGGGGATGTTTTAAGCTGGATGGAGATCTAGGGAGGAAACTAAAAAAACACAGAAATAAATGTATCGACCAATAAACAAAACCTTCCCCCCTTAACTAGACGAATGTTAGATTAACATAAGCGTCAGATACTTAAAAGTTGACCTCAAAAGCTGCTAGACCAGTGTTGTTGGAACAAATGTTGGCTTGAACTTAGGGGGAGTTTTTTAAAGCTTGCTCCCTAGACCTCCACCAAGCATAAAAAATACCCCTGAACCCTCCGGCCAAAGACTGGTTCCTCAGAAAACATAGACTTGCTATCGTCTTACAATATCAAAATTAATGGGGCTAATCATGAGGGAGAAGGGGGTCTAGAAAAAACACCCCTTCAACCTACATGAGTCGGTGTAATTTTTTGGACGCAATTTCTGTATACGGTGGGTGGCTTAGGCCGTGACCATTTATAGGACGAAGGGGGGCTTACGTATATTGAGAACCTAATTACTTAAGGGGGTATTGCTCGCTTTTTATGGACACCCTTCTCCCTTATTCTTAGCATATTAGCTTTGAGGTTTTAATACTTTCGTTCCGTTAGTTTGGCGATTTTGAGACCTTTCGACTCATTTCTTTGTCAACATTAAGACCTTTCGTGCCCTTTAGGTGTCGATTTTTTTCCTGGCGAGCGATAGCAAGCCTGTAGTTTTAGAAGGAACCGGCCTTCGGCCGGGAAATTTTTCTACGGAAAAATGTAAAAATTTATCTTGAAAGGGGGTTTGTCTAAGCTTGACAGAGGTTTAGCGAGGAAACTAAAAAACACATTAATAAATAAATATATAGACCAAAACCCAAGCACTACCCCCTTAAACCACACATAGCGTATTTTAATATTTTATAGGCCCAACGGTCTCTTCGTATAATACACATATATATCTTTAGATGTCCAGTATCTTTTATATGCAACTTAGGATGGCTCTGTGAGCATCCAAAGGGTAAATACTATCTCAATTAGCCCTCTGATTTCCATATACCTTTCCAAATCTGATTGAAATCTTCTAATAATTTTTTTTTTTCTATGTGATTGAGGGAGGCAAAAGGCATAACTGCCTATAGCGAGTGCCTCCCCCATAATTGAAAGAGTGACAGGGCCAAAATCAAGGGACGTTCGAGCCAAAATGCCTGGACACACGGAGTTTGAAGCAATTTAAGTCATAGGAAGAGGGAAAGACTGATTCTGGGAGAGAGTTCCAGAGCTCAGCTGTTGAGTAGAAGAAAGTTTGAGAGTAACGTTTCACTCTTGGGTTGGAGAGTTGCACAGAGTAGGGGTGGGATTGAGTTGCAAGACGGGTACCACGTGCCCTACGTAAAGGTGGTATGCACTGGGATAGCTCTGAGGAACACTGATTATTATAGTAGCGATAGAATAGCGAGAGAGATGCAACATTGCGGCGGAGAGAGAGAGATTGCAGAGAGTTGGTGAGTGGACGGGAGTTAATGATACGAAAGGCCTTCCTTTCAACTTTGTCTAGGAGAGCAGTGTGAGAGGAACCTCCCAACACATGTGAACAATACTCAATACAAGGGCGCACTATGCCCCTGTACAGAGCAAGAAGCTGTGCAGGGGGAAAGAATCCCCTAAGGCGGTTGAGCACACCCAGCTTCTGGGATGCTGCCTTAGCAAGACTGGTAATATGGTCCTTCCAAATGAGAGCAGAAGAAAAAGAGACACCAAGAATATTGAGAGAAGATGAAGGGTTGATTTTTGTATTGTTGAAGAATAAGGGATAGTCCGCTGGGAGATCCTGACGGGTAGATAGATGGAGAAATTGGGTTTTGGAAGCATTAAAGTTAACAAGGTTTTCTCTGCCCCAATTGGAAATAGTATTTAGATCAGAATTTAAGAGTTCTATGGCTTCATTACGTTTGTCGTTGAGGGATTGCTGGCTGGGGCGTTCTGAAAAACTAATGGAGTAGTGCAAGGTTGAGTCGTCTGCGTATGAATGGATGGGAATTAAGGTACAGTTAAGGAGATCATTTATAAAAATTAGAAAGAGAATAGGAGATAGGACAGAGCCCTGAGGAACACCGGAGTTTATAGAGTGAGGAAGTGAACAATGGCCGTCAACAACCGCGGCTATGGAACGGCCGGAAAGGAAATTAGAGACAAAGGCACAGATGGAGGGATAGAAACCGAAGGAGGGTAGTTTAGAAATTAAAGATTTATGCCAGACTCTATCGAAGGCTTTCGATATGTCTAGTGCAATAGAAAAAGTCTCACCGAAGTCCCGAAAGGAGGATGACCAAGAGTTAGTAAGATATGAAAGAAGATCACCAGTAGAGCGACCCTTAAGGAAGCCATACTGGCGATCTGAGAGCAGATTATGAGAAGAGAAATGCTTAAGAAATTTGGAAGCAAGAATAGTTTCAAAAACTTTAGAAAGACAAGAGATAAGAGCAATTGGACGATAGTTGGAGGGTTGAGAGCGGTCACCCTTCTTTGGGACAGGTTGAATGTGAGCAAACTTCCAGCATGAAGGGAAGACGTTAGAGGATAGACAGAGACGAAAGAGTTTGCCTAGGCAGGGAGTCAGCACGGAAGCACAGTTTTTGAGAACAACAGGAGGAACACCGTCCGGACCGTACGCCTTATTAGTGTTAAGCCCAGAGAGGGTAGAAAGTACATCTTTAGAAGAGATTAGGATATTAGGCATAAGTAAGAGAGAGGAGGGCGGAGAGGGAGGAATAGCACCGGAATCATCCAAGGTGGAGTTTCTAGCAAAAGTTTGAGCGAAGAGTTTAGCTTTGTCAGAGGAAGAAGTGATGGTTGTGCCATCAGAGTGGGAAAGGGGAGGGAAAGACGAGGAAGAGAAATTGTTGGAGAGGTTTTTGGCTAGATGCCAGAAAGCTTGGGAAGAGCTAGAGTTGGATAGTTCAGTGCATTTATTATTGATGAAAGAGTGTTTGGCAAGTCGAAGAACAGATTTGGCTTGATTCCGGGCAGAAACATATGAAGAATGAGAGTCTTGAGTTTTAAGGCGTCGGTACCGTTTGAATGCTTCCTCCTTATTGCGGACAGCAGTAGAACAGGCGTGAGTAAACCAAGATTTTTTAGCATTAGTCTGAGAGAAAGAGAATGGAATGTATGCTTCCATGCCCGATAGGATTACCTCGGTAATGCGTTCAGCACTCTCCGAGGGTCCTCGGCCATGGAAGCAGAAATCATTCCATGGGAAATCAAAGAAGTACTGCCGAAGAGCCTCCCAGTCGGCAGCGCCAAAGTGCCACAAGCGCCGCCGGCTAGGAGGATCGGGTGGCTGTAATGGAGAGATAGGACAGGTGACAGAGATAAGTTTATGGTCGGAGGAGCCCAAAGGAGAGAAAAGATCGACAGTATAAGAAGAAGGGTTAGAAGTTAGAAACAGGTCAAGAATGTTGGGCCGATCTCCGATGCGATCCGGGATACGGGTGGGTTGCTGAACTAACTGCTCTAGGTCATTTAGGATAGAAAAGACGTAGGCTTGTTCACCAGGTGGATCAGTAGTGTGAGAGGAGAGCCAATGGCGGTGGTGAACGTTGAAATCTCCTAAGATGGAGATTTCTGAGAAAGGAGAAATGGATAGAATGTGTTCCACTGTAGAGTTTAGATAGTCAAAGAATTTGGGAAAGTTGGTAGAGTTAGGGGAAAGATAGACAGCACAGAAATATTTAGTAAGAGAATGACAGGAAAGTTTGAGCCATAAAGTTGAGAATTCAGAGGAGTCGAAATCGGGAACACGAGAGCAAGTGAGTTTGTTGTGCACATATGCACAACATCCGCCTTTGGCTTTGAAACTAGGATAGAGAAAGTAGGAGGATACAGAGAAGGGGTTGCTGGATGTTGCTACAGACACCTGAGTTTCGGTGAGGAAGAGAAGATCAGGTTTGTAGGAGGAGAGATGGTGCTCAACAGAGTGAAAGTTAGAGGAAAGTCCGCGAATGTTGCAGAAATTAATAGAAAGAGTAACAGGCAGAGGTCCAGGTAATTGTGTGGGGTCGTCAGGGGATGGTCGGTCGGGTGAGGGGGCATTTATGGTCCCCCCCCCTGGGGACTCCGAGGCTGGGCTACAATTCATCATTTTTTTTTTTTTTAATTTTGGTGTGGAAGAATGAAGTGTGGTGTGCATGTTTAGTGTAGTGAAGTGGATAGGAGGAGGTGTTTGTGAGAGCTAGCTGGATTGCTCTCAGTGTAAATGAGGCACAAAGAAAATCAGTAAGAGAGGCCAAGCAAGTGAAACAGGAGTTCCAGCGACTCTTTATCACATGCCTATAACCTCACCTGGGTCTAGCCCTGATCGATTGGTGCCTACAATCTCCCCACAGGAAATAACCTGTTAATAACCTGTTATTAATATAACCTGTTAACATGAGTCATAATCCCCAAGGGGTTAATACTAAGCTGAATTAATCGACCTTTGCGACTTAAGGGAGAGGTAGTCGCTTTTTATGGACCCCCTTGTCCCATAGATTGACTATTTATTGAAATCTAGAGGAAGCACATAACACAGTAGACAGGGAAGTTGGTGTTGTGGGGCGGGTGAGGATGGGGTGGTGTGGGGATTGGCATTGGTAATGGTGAGGGACTTGACTGTGGTGTGTGGGGGCTTGGAGGAGGCGGGTTGCTTGAACTCCTCGTCCTCCATGGCCCTCTTGTGCGCTCAGGTGCCCTTCATGGTGTGGGGGAGGTCCTCTTACTGCACTGGCTAGTCCCGCCCTGAGTGGCGCCACTTAGACCGTTTGGCATTGGTAATGGTGAGGGACTTGACTGTGGTGTGCGGGGGCTCCGAGGAGGCGGGTTCCTTGAACTCCTCGTCCTCCATGGCCCTCTTGTGCGCTCAGGTCCCCTTCATGGTGTGGGGGAGGTCCTCTTCCTGCACTGGCCAGTCCGGCCCTGAGTGGCACCACCTAGACTCCTCTTTCCCCTGTTGAATGAGCTTCCCTGAGGAGTTCGGGTGAGTCCAGTCCTCCACTTTTCCCCTATGGTGTGATGGCGCTCCCCCTGTGATAGGGTTGTCTCTGGTATTCTTGGTTTTTTTCGTCCCTACCAGAGTAACCAGACTCTGGCTCGGTAGTTTGTTCGTCCCTACCAGACTCTAGATCGGTAGTTTTCTCTGGCGTTAGCAGTCCCTCTGGTATCTGAAAGGGGTGTTTCCGGGTGGATGGGACTTGATAGCCTTGGCGGGCAACCCATCTAAACCCACCCTAAACAAATTACTCATGGGCGACACGCTAATCGGTGACACTTACACGTGGCAATCTTTGTAACATTACATGTTAAACATATTTTTCAGATTTTATGACATTCTGCCCATTAGTTTGGCGATTTTAATAGCTTTCGTCGCAATTCGTTGTCAATTTTAAGACCTTTCGTGCCATTTAGGTGGTGATTTTTTCCTGGCGAGCGATAGCGAGCCTGTCATTTTAAAAGTAACCGGCCTTCAGTCGGGAAATTTTTCTTCCGAATTTTTTTACAAACTTTTTGTGTTTTTCTAAGCTTGATGGAGGTCTAGCGAGGAAACTAAAAAATAAATTAATATATAATTATATAGACCAAAAACGAAGCACTATCCCCTTAACATCATCTACTAGCCATAATAACCTATTACACCGCGTCATAATCTTCCAAGGGGTCACCGTAAGTTGCATGACCTCAGCAAATGACCTAAGTCCAGCCAACTCCTTAATTCGAACGGTCTCAGAAATCGTTATTTTCCCTTTAAGTACCAGCGACGTGTGCTATATTATATTCTGGCTATATGTAGATGATATTGTGGAGCTTAGGAAGGATCTGTGGTAGTTAAAAGGGTTGGTCGAGATAGTTTGAAGCCTTAGTATTGCTAGAGGTCCTTCCTAAGCTGAATAAAGTCGTCTAATTATTGCTAGAATATGATAACAAAAAGACGTCGCTGGTAAAGGGGTTATGGAAATATATTTTTCAGATTGATGTAGGAAACAATATTGCTCGATTCATCCCTTTTTTCATGTTATATATTGGACATATATTTTATACATTAACTGTTAAGCTTCTAATAAGCCTACATGCTGAAACTCTGCGAATTAAAGGGGTAGTACTCGCTTTTCATGAACCCCCTTCTCCCTCATGTTCAGCATATTAGCTTTGAGGTTTTAAGACGTTCGTTCCGTGAGTTTGGCGATTTTGAGACCTTTCGACTCATTTTGTTTTTAATATTAAGACCTTTCGTGCCCTTTAGGTGTCTATTTTTTCCTGGCGAGCGATAGCAAGCCTCTAAATTTAGAAGGAACCGGCCTTTGGCCGGGAAATGTTTCTACCGGAAAATGTACAATTTTATCTTGAAAGGGGGTCTAGCATGTTTCACATGCTTGCACCCAGAAGGGGGACACCTCGACGACGTATACAGACTAATAACACACATAACAAAACAACTCCAACAGCTTCCTCTCCTCTTCCCTCTCTACACTCTTCAAAAACAAAATAGGAAAAGTAGAATGTAGATACGAGGTGCCGTTGTAAAGGCTTATCCCTCAATACCTTCATCTGAGGTCTAGCGAGGAAACTCAAAAATATATAGATAACTAAATATATAGGCCCCAAACCAAGCACTACCCCCTTAACCCTTACAGTACCAGCGACGTCCTTTTCATAATATTCTGGGAACTATAAGACTAATTTGTTCAGCTTAGGAAGGACCTCTAGCAATGATAAGGCTTCAAATTATCTCAACCAACCAATTTAGCTTTCACAGATTCTTCCTAAGCTACATAATATTGTCTAAATATAGATAGACTAAAATGTAACGCACGTCGCTGGTACTCGAAGGGTTAAACGAGTTAACTGTACTGTAAAATGTAAAACTCGTGAATTAATATACAATTGTAATCTCGGCCTAACTGACAATCAGCTAAAATTGTGACGGCCGCATCAACCCTCGACGTAAAGGCACTGTGTTTCCTCGCTACACCTCCATCAAGCTTAGAAGAACACCCCCTAGACCCCCTTTCAAGATAAATTTGTAAATTTTTCGGCAGAAAAATTTCCCAACCGAAGCCGGTTCCTTCAATAACTAGAGGCTCGCTGTCGCTCGCCAGAAAAAAAATCGACACATAAAGGGCACGAAAGGTCTTAATATTGAGAACAAAATAGGCGTAATGTCTCAAAATCGCCAAACTAACGGAACGAACATCTTAAAACCTTAAAACTAATATGCTAAACATGAGGGAGAAGGGGGTCCATAAAAAGCGAGTACTAGCCCTCTAAGGTAAGTTTTTCTAAGCTATCTCCCTAAACCTCCACCAAGCTTAACAAATAAGGCCTACCCCTAAACCCTAATGCTGGGGTCACACATTCACGTATATTGCTCCCGTCAGCTCCCGTCCGGCGTATCGCCAATTTATGTAAAGACGCGAGTAGTTCCTGCCGTTGAACGCCCGTTCTTCCACGTCTATTGCACTTCCCGACAGACGTAGCGTAACGTGGCCAGTGTTACGTCAGACGTAATGGAGTCGTCGTATTGAACTACGTACGTGTTTGCGACGTGCGTAAGCATAGCCCCGTTCGACCTCATGGGCTACACGATTTGCGGGAACACAGGCCACGCCCATGCCACACCCCCTCAAGACCGGCGTAGCTCAGGCCGTACGTCTTGGGATTTGTTAGGTCGTACCTGGACCGGTTCTGGCCAATCGTAGGCACACCCCGTCTGACCAAACACAGACAAAGACAGTCTTTGTCAACCACGTAGGTCTGGGTTGGAATCTGGGAACTACAAAAGGGCAGGAATGGCCACACCATTCCCATTCCCAGTCCTTCATCGGCACCATGAACAACATCGAGGAATTCATCCTGGAGGAGTTCAATTTTGTAAACTCCCTAAGAGGAGAGACCATTCATATTGTAACCTTTCACCCGCTGAGTGCCAGCCAATTTTGACGGTGTGCTTCTGCCAGTGCCAGATTTTTTTTTTGTTTTTTTTTTTTTTTGGGCTAAATCTATTAAGTTGGGAGAGAAAGGAAGGATAATGGTAAAAAAAACACTCCCCTCGCCAGAAATCAGGTCCCCGATGGTCCCAAAGTAGCTGAAAAGACACTATAGACTACAGAGACTTTTATGGTATCGGAATGTATGGGTGGGAGGGTGGAGGGTGGTTTTGGGGTTGGTTGGGGGAAGGTAGAAGGGTAATTGACTTGTGTTACACATATGAAGCCGATTGGTGAGGTAGTTTCGCCACCACGGATTTTCCTTTTTATCCTTTTCTTCCTAAGGATACGCTAGAAGTGGGTGGTGGAAGGCGGTTGGGGGTGTGGTGGGGGGAAGGCAGAAGGGTAAGAGACTTGTCACACAAATATGGAACCGATTGGTGCAGTCGTTTCGCCGCCACAGATTTTCCTTTTTTTTCCTTCTGACGGGACCGACAGTCAGCGAGTGGGTGGGAGGAGGGATTTGGGATTTTTGTGGTGGGTAGCCTAAAGGGTAAAGTACATGTGGTAAAAATATGAAAGCCATAGGTGCAGTCGTTTCGCTGCTACGATTTGTTTTCGGCAGGGTGCAGAGGGTGGCAGGGTTGGCTTGTTGGTTGCTGCTCGGGTGTGGTGAGAGGTGTGACTGGAGGATCCCCCGCTGGTCCCGTTGTCCCCCCGTACAACGGTGCCGCGTCTTCCCGCCAACCCGCAGTGCGGCGGTTCTGCCAGATTCGGCCTAACTAACGTATACTTCCACGTTCGACTGGAACTTTCTACGATTTGACGAGAGCAGCTCTCGTCTGACGGGGTAGCTGCTACGTCTGACGAGGCTGCTCCGGTCAGACGGCCGTGGTGGCCAGGTCGGTCGTAAGTTTTCACGTCTTTTGACATACGTGAGGGCGAGCCACGTTTTTCATTCCACTCGATTCAACAACCTCGTGGCCTTGGCCGCACCCACAACATTCCCGACCCACGTGGGCTACTCGTTTCTACACGCGCCCTCGTTTCTACTCGCGCCATGCGTGAGTACCCCCCCCCCCCCCCGACTGGCCGCAATTTCATTTACGTTTTGCGTATTATGCCCTTACGTTTTATGTAATCGGTTGCCACTACCAATATACCTTCGTTTACAACAGACGGGAGCAATATACGTGAATGTGTGAACCCACCATAAGGTGATGACGCTCTAAATGTTTGGCTAATATTGACCGTTTGACTGGTACAATCTCCTGTAATTAATCATCACGCCAAAAATTTATAAGAAATGTTGCCAATTGTCCCTACCTTGTTGAACTACAGGAACCAGTACAAGTCAAACCGTCAACATTAGCCAAACATTGTCTGAATATAAGTTGTTTCCCTTGTCCAGACGAGTCGTTTGAGACTAGTTCGATATCTCTACCACGTTATACAGTTTGGGCCAAAAATCAGTGTTTCATAACTCTAATGGAAATTAATTGAAAAGAGACTGCTGAAGCCAACATAGGCAAAACCTATGATATCTCCCTATCTAATTTTGATTATATTACCTTTATGATTGTGTGTGCCAATTTTGATACTTTCATCAACAAATGCACAATTCTCACAAATTCTGTCACTTGGCTGCCGGACTAAGAGAGCTGTTTCTATTGTGTAAAATATATTCCCACAGAGGAGATATGATAGTACTTTATTTTCATTACAAAATACTTGTAAATAACGTACATAAAATATTGTATATACGATCGGTGATGGGTAGATTTAGGTTAGTTTCGTTCACTTGTTTTATTGTTAGGTAAGCTTTGTGATACTAATGAAGCTTCAGTATAGTATGTTATAATATATAAAGGCTGTCCACAAAGTTTCGAAGCCATTATTAATTGAAGTCTCGAGAAGAGTTAACCAACACGAATTGTGTGTAATTCAATAGGTTTAAGGCAGTCTACAAAATACCTTAGTCGACAAGGGATTGGAGTTCTTGCAGAGAGGCTCCAGTCCTAACGTTCTTCTTGATTTACAGTGTGCTGGCTTAATAATTCAATAGGGTTGATAGCCTCTGAAGTCCTATTTTCACTAACTTCAGTCGAGTTCACATCTCTGTTAAAGTGACATTAATCTAATAGACAAAACACCACGTGATACCGAGTAAACTACGGACTATTATAGACTACCATTGTTGTCATAGAAGAATAACATTACGTGATCAGTACCCCTAAGTTTTAGTGTGGGCTATCACCGTAACTTAAGGGGGGGTCACCTGCTTTTGTTTTCTCTTTCTCTCCTTTTCTCTCTTTCTCTGGCTTGTATCCATTCGGCCCCATTCAGCCAACTGTTTTATGACGTTTATCCCTTTCCAGGTGTCGATTTCTTCCAGGCGAGCGATAGCGAGCCAGTATTGTATGAAGAAATCCGGCTTCGCCGGATAAATTTTTATATCGAAAAATTTACAAATTTGGCTTGCTGTCAAAACAAAAATATATATGTGCTGGCTCGCTACCGCTCGTCAGGAAAATATTGACACCTGGATAGGGGTAAACGACTTCTAACAGTAAGCTGAAAGGGGCGGAATGGATACAAGCCAAACAGAGAGGGAGACAAAGAGAAAAAAAGCGAGGTTGGCCCCCTTAATACAACTATCTATCATATCAACGGTTCGCCATCCACGGGTAAGTAATCTATTTTTGTTCTCTATGTGAATGAGTGAAACAAAAGGCAGAACTGCTTGTGAAGAGTGACGAGTACCAATGGCCATTAGGTAAGGGATTACTTTAGGTATAGGCGTTACAAGGCTCAACAATTATACCACCTAGTAAGTTTACTGCAATATTTCGTACCTTGATCAAATACGATTGTATAATCCTGTGTAGCGGGTAAACCTGTACTTATATCTCAATAATTTGGTAATGTTACAATACACTTTTACATTTTACATTTATAAATAGTCCACTAATATACTAGATTAGGTTAGGTTAGGTTTTGATTTGGTTAGGTTAAAAATATTGTTCAATGTTTCTTAGTAAATAGGCATCTGAAAAAACAGTTCTCCCCACTACACAGGATTTTACCCCATATTGTTTACCTTGTTCCTGGTGTGTGTTTAGCCAACCAAGGAAAGGGTAATTAACCTCGAACTATAAGTAGCGCCAGCGAACTTGACAATAATCTTGACTCCTTAACTTCTTATAACTCGAAATAAATGAAAGCAATCGGGCTGACATTTCTCTCATTTGGGAGGAGTCCACCAGGAAATGGGTGTGGATATTTACAGCCAGTTTACTCAAGGCCCTTTGGAGTTACAGAGAGGTCAAGGATCAAGATTATTGTAGAGTTCCGTTGGCGCTACCTGTAGTGAATATGGAGTGATTGCTTCAAAGTGGCCACAGCTATACTTTATCAATTTCAGGCCCATTATTAAGTTTATGTAAACTATTTAGCCAGCCGAAGGACAGTTAGGGCTACCGTGGCCAATATTTGAACATCTATTCACCCCTTCTCCATCGGTGACAGCCTTTTGACTTTATTCTGGCTACAGTTAGATGATTGTATCCTGCTTAGGAAGGACCTCTAGCAATTAAAAAGCTACAGACTATCTCAGTTAACCCTATTTACTACCACAGATCCTTCTGAAACTGCACAAAATCGTCTAAATATACCTATAATATAATATATAAGACGTCGCCGGTGCAGAAGGGGTTAAATTTCTTAATTTAATTATATTTAACTCATTTGAGGGGCTAAGGGGTAAGGGAATATAATATGCCCCACGTGCCTACTGCGTTTCGTAAGAGGTGACTAAAGAGGTTGGGTCGGTGGGCTTGCGACCCCCCACCCGTGAAAAATACTTACTGCAACGATGAACGAACGAACAGCCTCGGCTGTGGACGGACCTAATGTTGACGAACCCCGACCTACCATGGACAGACTTAGAATAGCGACTTGGAATGTGAGAGGCGTGAATGATGGCACAAAAGATATAGAGGTCCTGGAAGTGTTAGTGAATGCCAGGCTGGATGTATGTGGAGTGACTGAGACCAAATGGAGGGGTACAGATGTGAGAGAGTGGGAGTGTGGAATGGGTGTGTGTGCTGGAGTGAGTGAGGGAGCAGCGAGAGAAGGTGCGTGTTTGTTTGTAAGTAACAAATGGAAGGGGCGTATAAGAGACTATGGGTCTGTGGATTCAAGGATTGTGCGGGTGAGAATGAAAGTAGGAATACAAACGTTGGTGGTTGTGTGCATGTATGCTCCGACAGAGGATTAACCTGTAAGAGAGAAAGAGGAGTTCTGTTTGAATGTGGAGGCGTGTCTGGATAAGTTTGGCAAGAGCGAAAGAATATCTCTGATATGAATGGGAAGGTGGGTGATAAGAAAGTTGATGGAGTGGTGGGAGGGTGGGGTGTACCGTCAGAGGTGAATGGGAATGGTAATGCAATTGTGGATGTATGTGTGGGGAGGAGGCTGTGGATAGCCAACACCTTCTTCCGACACAGAATGATACACAGGTACATATGGAAAGTGGTGTGGAGGAAGCAGGATAAGGATAAGACAGTGGTGGAACGAAAGGCACTGATTGATTATATATGTGTGGATGAACGAACGAAGAAATCTGTGCTGGATGCTAGGGTGTATAGGGGTATTGGAGGGGGTTTGTCTGACCATTATTTAGTAGTAGCTAAAATTATGATACAAAATAAGTGGGTGAGGAGAGCTGGAGGGAGGCGAGAGGAAGGTGGAATGGCGAGGAGGGTACGTGAAGATGTTGCAGGAGGAGGAAATCAAGGAAGAGTTCAGGAAGCGGTAGAAAGACGACTAGGTAGGTTTGACCTGGAAGGTATGGAGGAAGTGGAGATGAGCAAAATGTTTAAGGAAGAGATCTGTGCAGTATGTGAGGAGGTGTGTGGAGTAAGGAGAAGAGGGAGGAGAGTGAAGGGTACAGCATGGTGGACAGAAGAGGTAAAAATAGCTGTGGAAGACGAGAAGAAAGCATATAGAGAGTGGTTGGGTAGTAGAGAGAATGACGATTTGGAGAGACAGAAACGAGCGAGGTACTTGAAGAAAAAGAGAATGGTGAAGAGAGTAGTGAAGGAAAGTAAGAGAAGAGTAGATGAAGAATTTGGAAGGAATCTGTGTATAAAATGGAGGGAGTGTAAGAAACTGTTCTGGAAAGAAGTCAAGAAAGTTAGCGAAGGTAGCAAGGGAAACAGTAAGGGTGTGAAAGATAAGAATGGGAGAGTGCTAGCCGAGAAGCAAGAGAGAGTCGAAAGATGAAGGGAGTACTTCAACGAGTTGCTAAATGTAAGGAATGAAGCGCCAGCAAACATAGTTGGATGAGGTATGGGAGGGAGAAGAAGAGAAGTAGTGGAGGAGGAGGGGGGATCAGGATGTCAGAAGTGTGTGAAGCCATGAAAAGAGTGAAGTTGGGGAAAGCACCAAGAATAGATGGAGTGTGTGGGGAAATGTTTAGGTATGGTGGTGATATAGTGTTCGAATGGGTATGGAAAATTTGCAAACTAGCATGGGAGAAGGGGAGTGCACCTGATGACTGGAAGGCAGGCATAATAGTCCCCCTATATAAGGGTAAAGGGGAAAGAGGAGTGTGTGGTAACCACCGAGGAATATGTCTTCTAAGCGTAGTAGGGAAGGTGTACAGTAGGGACGTAGTGATTGAGAGAGTGAGAGCGAGAACGGAGAAATGGATAGGTGACGAGCAGGGTGGTTTTAGTAAGGGAAGAGGATGTGTAGATCAGATTTTTCCCTCAACATTTATCCTCAACACTGGTCTGACAGCTTATGTGATCAACATGTATAATATTTCGGTTGCCTAAATACATCAATCATCAGTCTAGTTTCCGATACCGCTGCAAAATATTCCAGAAATTTTGCCAGAAAAATGTTGATCATCGAATGTTGCCTATAAAAGCTCTCGTGTGATACCAGCTTAGCTAATGAATAATTATAACGATACATGAAATATTGTTTGACAGACTATTATGAGATACCAATTTCAATTCATGCACTATTTACTCACTCATAATCCCAGTGTAAGCAAATTATGGCTTGTAGGAACACCAGTATTTTGTATTAAGGGGGTGGTAATCGTTTTTTTCTGGACCCCCTTCTCCCTTATGTTTAGCATATTAATTTCGAGATTTTAAGACGTTCGGCTCATTAGTTTGGCGATTTTAACACCTTTCGCCCCATTTCGTTGTTAATTTTAAGACCTTTCTTGCCATTTAGGTGTCGATTTTTTCCTGGCGAGCGATAGCGAGCCTGTAATTTTAAGAAGATTCGGCCTTCGGCCGGGACATTTTTCTACCGAAAAATGCACAAATTTATCCTGAAACAGGGTCTAGGGGGTGTAATTTTAAGCTTGATGGAGGTCTAGCGAGTCAACTTTAAAAATAACTGAATAACTGAATATATAAACCAAACAAAAACAGCCAGTAGCCCCTTATCCCCTTCCGTAACGACGACGTCTTTTTAGTATATTCCGGCTACTATTTGACGATTTCATTCAGTTCAAAGAGGGCCTCCAGCAATTAACAGACATCGAACGATCTCATTGAACCCTTTTTACGACCACAGATCCTTCTTAAACTGCACAAAGTCGTCTAAATATAACTAGAGTAAAAATAAAGAGACGTCGGCGGTACAGAGGGGGTTAAATGATGTCAAACTCTCATCATATTCAGACTTTCTTAATCACTTAATTTTCGTTCTTTCATCTCATCCTATGTTGTCAGTCATTACATCTCCCTCATTAATTCTCATAATTTCTCTATAGTCATATTCTTTCGAACATGTACAATCGCGCTAATAAGTGATGTCTCGGCACCAAGTATGTTTTGATCAATAATGGGTATCAGCAGTATCTAAGCTTCATTTCTTCATATCGAGTGAAATATACAAACATGTTTCTACACTTACCCCTCTTATTCAACATCAGACAGGCATTAATACAGCACAGAGAAAGCCAAACGTAATGACAGCTGGAACATGACTTATTAGCGCTACCGTACTGTAAGTTCTTGGTGATAATTTCGTTGATGATAAATAACTAATATATAGAATAGTCGACTCATTAACCCCTTCTGTACCGGCGACGTCACCTATATTTTGGACACTATTAGACAATTTTGTTCAGTTTAAAAAGGGTTTCCAGCAATTAACTGGCTTCAAGCTATCTCACTTAACCCGTTTTGCTACCACAGATCCTTCTTAAACTGAACATTATAGTCTGAATAGAGCTAGAATAGTATTAAAAAAAGCATTGATTGCAAGTTCTCCATCCCTATTGCAGCAAAAACTAATACTTTTATTAACCTCTTCTTTACCGGCGACGTCTTTTTCGATTTTATTGTAGTTATGTTTAGACGATTGTGTGCAGTTTAAGAAGGATATGTGGTAGTAAAAAGATTTGAGAGAGATATTTCGAAGCCTGTTTATTGCTAGAGGCCCTATTTTAACTGAATAACACCGTCTAATAGTAGCCATAATACAATTGAAAAGATGTTGCCGGTATATAAGGGGTTACTGAAACCCGTGCCAGGTTATTTTGTCGACTGCTCAAACCTTTATTTACCGAGCATCATTATACATTAAGTAACACCCCGTTCTTAACATTAAGGGAGCCAACCTCGCATTTTTTTTCTCTTTCTCTCCCTCTCTCTTTGGCTTGTATCCATTCGGCCCCATTCAGCCTACTGTTTTAAGACACCATCCAGGTGTCAATATTTTCCTGGCGAGCGGTAGCGAGCCAGCATATATATTTGTTTGTGTTGACAGCAAGCTAAATTTGTACATTTTTCGATAGAAAAATTTCTCCGGCGAAGCCGGATTTCTCCATACAATGCTGGCTCGCTATCGCACACCTGGATGGGGATAAACGTCTTAAAGCAGTTGGCTGAATGGGGCCGAATGGATACAAGCCTGGGAGAGAGAGAAAAGGAGAGAAAGATAAAAACAAACGGTGACCCCCCCTTAATCATCAATTACAAACCCCAATGCACTTGAATAAACTAATGAAAGCATATGGTCCTCCCGGGATTCGAACTCGGGACACCACACCCAGAACATAAGCACCTAAACCATGAACACCACCAACCCAGTAGCCCGGGCTTCCTGTTGCATCTCTTTCTTTCAATTGCAGCCTCTCCACAACCCGCATTGCAACCACCGCTGTAAATCTTGCAAGGAGGATAATTTGACACGTCGCACGCCCCGTACCACACACACATACATACACACACACACAGGGCAATGCATCTCTCTCTCTCTCCCTCCCCCTCCCCCCCCCCCCTCCTTCAGACTTTTCTCTTTGCTACCACCATTACTAACCCCCTTACCCCCCTTCCCTCCACCGATATTTTACCCCCAACACCGGGCACGTTCCCTCCATCTCTCCCTCCCTCCCTCCCTCTCGCTACTTTTCTACCTCGTTGCTAAAATCCTTTCCTGTCCTTCTCAAACCCCCCTTTTTTGTGTCTCCCCCTCCCCCTTCTTTCTCCATTCTTGAGGCCATTATCCTTCTCTAACCCGTTACCTTAGCTCTTTGCCTCCCCCCCCCCCTCTCTCAATCGGGCGGGTGAAAAGGGGTGTGGGGAGGAGAGGGGGTGGGGTTGAAAAAGGGGGCGGCTGCATTGTGGCGGTATAATGCAGGTCACATACACACACACACACACACACACATACACACACACACACACACACTCATGCCGGCCATTCTGTTTTTCTCCTTGCTATTTCTTCTTAGTCTAATTATATTTTTGGTTTTCTTTATTTGTATCTTATACAGTATATGATTTATTTGTATCTTATACAGTATATGATTTATTTTAAGTTAAGTTGGTCATCTTCTGAGTCATACACTTGGTGTTTTTATCCATAAATATACCCGAAAAAGTTAATTATATTGGGCCGTTTGGATTATTCTGTCTGTTGCTGTTCGAATTCCGTTGTGTAGCTTTGTGTAATGCTGGATTGGTTCATGGTACGATTGGCCAAATAAGTCTTGTCTCCGCTGTCATTACGTTTTGCTCGCTGTGTGCTGTATCAATGTCTGTCAGATGTTGAGTAGGGTGTGTAAAGGTAGGAACATGTTTGTATATCTCACTCGAAATGATGAATTAATGCTTAGATAGTGCTGATACCAATTATTGATCGAAATATACTGGGTGCTGCGACATCACTTATTTGGCCGACTGTCCTTGTGTATATTGCTGTATTGCTTCATTGTACTATCTAGGCCTATACTGACGGTACTCGTGACTTTGGTGTGTATTTTTTACTAGACATGTAAGAAGGAATATTATTATCTCCAGGAAGTGTCTTAACCCTTTGAATACCGGCGACGTGTTACATTTTATTCTAGCTATATTTAGACAATATTATGCATCTTAGAAAGGATCTGTGGTAGTTAAAAGGGTTGGTTGAGATAATTTGAAACCTTATCATTGCTAGAGGTCCTTCCTAACCTGAACAAAATCGTCTAATAGTTCCCAGAATATGATGACAAGTACGCCATTGGTACATAACGGGTTAATATAATATACAGTAGTTACAAATGTGGCGGATAAAAGACACCACAAACTTGCCATATTACTCCGCTGCAGTACTGATGGAAATATTGTCGAACAACTGTACAAAATTTCACTGTTTGTTCCTTAAGGGGTTTTTGGCCTATACATTTTTTATTTGTTTATTTTTGAGTTTCCCCGATAGACCTTCATCATGCTTATACAAATACCCCCTAGACCCCATTTTAGAATATTTATGTAAATTTTTTCTGTAGGAAAATGTCCCGACCAGTGGCCGGTTCCTTCTAAAATGACAGGTTTGCTATCGCTCGCCGGGAAAAAATAGACACCCAAATGGCACGAAAGGTCTTTAAATTGACAAAGAAATGAGGCGAAAGGTCAAACTAAATGAACGATCGTCTTAAAATCTCAAAACTATTATGCTAAACATGAAGAAGAAGGGGGTCCAGAAAAAAGCGACTACCTCCCCCTTAATCTGGTATTAAAGTGATGTGTAATTATTGTTAAATAATTGGAAATAATTATATACATCAAAGAAATGTCCGATCGGCCTGAATACAGCAAAACGAAACTAAAGCCATCATATACATTTTTATCGGGTCAGGTGAAGGTATTGAGAGATAAGTCTTTACAACGGCACCTCGTAGCTACTTTCTAATTTTCCTATTTCCTGAAGAGCGTAGAGAGGGGAGAAGGGATGTTGGAGAGAGAGGAAGCTGTTGGAGTGGCTTTGTGATCAAGTGGAATTCAATAGCTCAAGAAGAGAATGCTGTCAAAGTGGATGGTTTTGGCAATTTTTTAAGGGGGAGGTAGGCCTACTCGCTTTTTCTGGACCCCCTATTCCCTCATGTTTAGCTTATTAGTTTTGAAATGTTAAGACGTTCGGCCCATTAGTTTGGAGAATTTAAGATCTTTCGCCCTATTTCTTTGTCAATATTAAGACTGTTCGGGTTTGCTCACATTCAACCTGTCCCAAAGAAGGGTGACCGCTCTCAACCCTCCAACTATCGTCCAATTGCTCTTATCTCTTGTCTTTCTAAAGTTTTTGAAACTATTCTTGCTTCCAAATTTCTTAAGCATTTCTCTTCTCATAATCTGCTCTCAGATCGCCAGTATGGCTTCCTTAAGGGTCGCTCTACTGGTGATCTTCTTTCATATCTTACTAACTCTTGGTCATCCTCCTTTCCGGACTTCGGTGAGACTTTTTCTATTGCACTAGACATATCGAAAGCCTTCGATAGAGTCTGGCATAAATCTTTAATTTCTAAACTACCCTCCTTCGGTTTCTATCCCTCCATCTGTGCCTTTGTCTCTAATTTCCTTTCCGGCCGTTCCATAGCTGCGGTTGTGGACGGCCATTGTTCACTTCCTCACCCTATAAACTCCGGTGTTCCTCAGGGATCTGTCCTATCTCCTATTCTCTTTCTAATTTTTATAAATGATCTCCTTAACTGTACCTTAATTCCCATCCATTCATACGCAGACGACTCAACCTTACACTACTCCATTAGTTTTTCAGAACGCCCCAGCCAGCAATCCCTCAACGACAAACGTAATGAAGCCATAGAACTCTTAAATTCTGATCTAAATACTATTTCCAATTGGGGCAGAGAAAACCTTGTTAACTTTAATGCTTCCAAAACCCAATTTCTCCATCTATCTACCCGTCAGGATCTCCCAGCGGACTATCCCTTATTCTTCAACAATACAAAAATCAACCCTTCATCTTCTCTCAATATTCTTGGTGTCTCTTTTTCTTCTGCTCTCATTTGGAAGGACCATATTATGTCTTGCTAAGGCAGCCTCCCAGAAGCTGGGTGTGCTCAACCGCCTTAGGGGGTTCTTTTCCCCTGCACAGCTTCTTGCTCTGTACAGGGGCATAGTGCGCCCTTGTATTGAGTATTGTTCACATGTGTGGGGAGGTTCCTCTCACACCGCTCTCCTAGACAAAGTTGAAAGGAAGGCCTTTCTTATCATTAACTCCCGTCCACTCACCAACTCAATGCAATCTCTCTCTCCGCCGCAATGTTGCATCTCTCTCGCTATTCTATCGCTACTATAATAATCAGTGTTCCTCAGAGCTATCCCAGTGCATACCACCTCCTTTACGTAGGGCACGTGGTACCCGTCTTGCAACTCAATCCCACCCCTACTCTGTGCAACTCTCCAACCCAAGAGTGAAACGTTACTCTCAAACTTTCTTCTACTCAACAGCTGAGCTCTGGAACTCTCTCCCAGAATCAGTCTTTCCCTCTTCCTATGACTTACATTGCTTCAAACTCCGTGTGTCCAGGCATTTTGGCTCGAACGTCCCTTGATTTTGGCCCTGTCACTCTTTCAACTATGGGGGAGGCACTCGCTATAGGCAGTTATGCCTTTTGCCTCCCTCAATCACATAGAAAAAAAAAAAAAAAATATAGGTGTCGAATTTTACCTGGCAAGCGGTAGCGAGCCTACCGAAAAATTTACAAAATTATCTTGAAAGGGGGTCTAGAGGGTGTTTTTCTAAGCTTGATGGAAGTCTAGCGAGGAAACTCAAAATAAATAAATAAATAAATATATATAAAACATAACAAGCACTACCCCCATAACCCCTTCAGCACCATGACGTCTTTTTACACCTTGGCTGCAGGCTAAAAGTAGATGATTTGATGCAGCTTAAGAAGGACCTATTTCACTATAAGAGGGTTTGCCAAGATCGTATTTACCCATTTGGGTTCGTATAAGTAAATTACAAACTAAAGAAAATGGTCTAATGGTAACCAGAATATGATGACAATTACGTAATGGTGGTGAATGGGTTTAAATAACGTTGCATTCAAGAAACGAGTGATACATAACTTTGTTTTTTTTCTTCTATATTCCAACTACTCCCTCTCGGGCATAAGTTGAGAGCCTGCACACTCAACCGCTGAACATGGTGAGGCCTGTGAGGTCTTGTTCCAGTCTAGCACCCCGGCTCGAAGCAATCCCATCTCTGAAGCTGCTCCGCCTCCGCGCTTCACCGTCTCACTCCCCAGACTAGGACCCTCACTTTCAGAACGCCACCTATTGAGCAATTAACTCACTAGGCATTGCCCCCCTGTAGCATATTTTGAATATGGGAATATTCATACAGTGCTATTTAATCAGGGAACAATGAGGGTATTTTGTTTTTTCATTTCGGTGTGCTGTGGTAATGCACTGAAACTAGGTACAACACAAATTCCATCCCAATAATATCTTCCCATTGACATATTGGGATTCGAACCTGGGTTCATTGGATAACCAGTCCAGTGACACGACCACTCTGCTCGATTTTTCTGGACCCCCTTCTCCCTCATGTTTAGCATAATAGTGTTGAGGTTTTAAAACGTTAGTTCCGTTAGTTTGGCGATTTTGAAACCTTTCGACTTATTTTTTTGTCAATATTAAGACCTTTCGTTCCCTTTATATGTCGATAATTTCCTGGCGAACGATAGCGAGCCTCTAATTTGAGAAAGAACCGTATGTTTCAAAAAGGTGTTTCTTAATGAACATAATAAAGTTATCCCATACTTAAAGGAAGGCATTTATTGTAGAGACTAAGACACTTGGCATCTTAAGAGAACCCAATCCTCTTAGCACCTGAAGAGGACTCGGAGTGGAACTGTCGTGTCAACAGTAAACACTCAATTTGTTAAGTGGACCAAATCTTCTCATCTAATTATTTTTTACTTTACTTTACTTTACTGCCATCGCTCACTTCCTCGTCCTATCAACTCCGGTGTTCCTAAGGAATCTGTCCTATCTCCCATTATCTTTCTAATTTTCATAAATTATCTTCTCAACTGTACCTCTAGTCCCATCCTATCATACGCAGACGACTCTACCTTACGCCACTCAATTAGTTTTCCTGAACGCCCAAGCCAGCAATCCCATAAAAAACAAACTTAATGAAGCCATGCAACACTCATCTTCTGATCTAACTACTATTTCCAATCGGGGCAGAGAAAACCTTTGTTACCTTTAATGCTTCCAAAACCCAATTTCTTCATCTTACTACCCGTTCGGAACTTCCAGAAAACTATCCCATGCTCTTCAACAATACAAAAATTAATCCTTCATATTCTCTCAATATTCTCGGTGTCTCCTTTTCTCCTGCTTTCACTTGGAAGGACCATATTACCATATTACCAGTCTTGCTAAGGCAGCCTCCCAGAAACTGGGTGTGCTTAACCGCCTCAAGGGGTTCTTTACCCCTGCACCGCTTCTTGCTCTGTACAGGGGCACAGTGCGTCCTTGTAATGAGTATTGTTCACATGTGTGGGGAGGATCCTCTCACACCGCACTCCTAGACAAAGTAGAAAGGAAAGCCTTCCGTATCATTAACTCCCGTCCACTCACCAACTCTCTGCAATCTCTCTCTCTTCGCCGCAATGTTGCATCTCTCTCGCTATTCTATCGCTACTACAATAATCACTATTCCTCAGAGCTTTCCCAGTGTATACCACCTCCTCTACGTAGGGTACGTAGTACCCGTCTAGCAACACAATCACACCCTTACTCTGTGTAACTCTCCAACCCAAGAGTGAAATGCTAGTCTCAGTCTTTCTTCTATTCAACTGCTGAGCTCTGGAACTCTCTCCCAGAATCAGTCTTTCCCTCTTCCTATGACTTAAATTGTGTCCAGGCATTGTGGCTCGCACGTCCCTTGATTTTGGCCTTGTCACGCTTTCAACTCTGCGGGAGGCACTCGCTACAGGCAGTTCTGCCTTTTGTCTCCCTCACTCACATAGACAAAAAAAATCCTTCCTGCCCCATCCATTGAGTAACAATCACTGGACAACAACTAACTCAACTGTTATTGTAGAGATGATGTAGTTGACCGACGTGATGGATATGACTAACAAAACGCAAAACGCTGGTGTTGTATAGTGGTTTGACTTACTATAGTCCGTTCATTCTAGGTTGGGCAGAATCGTAACTTCTAACCTCTGTAACTCGAAAAGGGCTAGAGCAAATGAGCTGACAATTTCCACACCTATTCCCTGGCCAAGTCTTCCTATTTGGTAGAAATAGTAGCTCGTTTACTCTAGTCCCTTCTGAGTTACAGAGGTTTGGAGTTGCGATTAGTGCCCAACCTAGAATGAACGGACTACTACAGTATATAGTGTTTAGTGCCCAACCTAGAATGAACTGACTACTACAGTATATAGTGTTTAGTACCCAACCTAGAATGAACGGACTACTACAGTATATAGTGTTTAGTGCCCAACCTAGAATGAACAGACTACAGTATATAGTGTTTAGTGCCCAACCTAGAATGAACGGACTACTACAGTATATAGTGTTTAGTGCCCAACCTAGAATGAACAGACTACTACAGTATATAGTGTTTAGTGCCCAACCTAGAATGAACGGACTACTACAGTATATAGTGTTTAGTGCCCAACCTAGAATGAACGGACTACTACAGTATATAGTGTTTAGTGCCCAACCTAGAATGAACGGACTACTACAGTATATAGTGTTTAGTACCCAACCTAGAATGAACGGACTACTACAGTATATAGTGTTTAGTGCCCAACCTAGAATGAACGGACTACTACAGTATATAGTGTTTAGTGCCCAACCTAGAATGAACGGACTACTACAGTATATAGTGTTTAGTGCCCAACCTAGAATGAACGGACTACTACAGTATATAGTGTTTAGTGCCCAACCTAGAATGAACGGACTACTACAGTATATAGTGTTTAGTGCCCAACCTAGAATGAACGGACTACTACAGTATATAGTGTTTAGTGCCCAACCTAGAATGAACGGACTACTACAGTATATAGTGTTTAGTGCCCAACCTAGAATGAACGGACTACTACAGTATATAGTGTTTAGTGCCCAACCTAGAATGAACGGACTACTACAGTATATAGTGTTTAGTGCCCAACCTAGAATGAACGGACTACTACAGTATATAGTGTTTAGTGCCCAACCTAGAATGAACGGACTACTACAGTATATAGTGTTTAGTGCCCAACCTAGAATGAACAGACTACTACAGTATATAGTGTTTAGTGCCCAACCTAGAATGAACGGACTACTACAGTATATAGTGTTTAGTGCCCAACCTAGAATGAACGGACTACTAAAGTATATAGTGTTTAGTCACTTGGTGGACCTTGCTGACTTTGAAGCTTAACCCGTACTGTACCGGCGACGTCTTATTATTTTTATTTCAGCTGCATTTAGTTGATTTTATGAAGCTTAGGAAGGATACATGGTAGCTAAAAGGATTAATTGAGTCTGTAATCTTTTAACGGGTAGACATCCTTGCTAAGTTGAATAAATCCGTCTAATATTTGCCAGAACATAATGAAAAGGATGTCACCTCTACTGAATGAGTTAATGCAATATAATTTAACTTGCCCCATTTATGATCAGAATGTTGTAATATTACTCGAATGACCATCCTCGAGTAAGTACAACTCTTAACACGACTTAAGGGGGTAGTACTCGCTTTTTATGGACCCCATTCTCCCTCATGTTTAGCATATTAGTTTTGAGGTTGTAAGACGTTCGTTCCGTTAGTTTGGCGATTTTTAGACCTTTCAACTCATTTTGTTGTCAATATTAAGACCTTTCGAGCCATTTAGGTGTCGATTTTTCTCCTGGCGAGCGATAGCAAGCCTCTAATTTTAGAAAGAACCGGCCTTCGGCCGGGAAATTTTTCTACCAACAAATATTCAAATTTATCTTGAAAGGGGGTCTAGGGGTGATTTTCTAAGCTTGATGGAGGTCTAGTGAAGAAACTCAAAAATATATTAATAAATAAATATATGGACCAAAAACTAAGCACTAATAGTAGGTGTTATTTTTGTGCAGTTGAGTACATATTTCTTGTAAGCAGAAACTGATTACATGTGACTTTTTAATTCAATGAACCAATCACATCTCAAGTACTATCAATCAACGACAAAAGTACGTTCCCCCAACCAACCACTGAGTCAATCCGAAACACCCGGAGGTCGAGCAACGAAGCATGTGAAAGAAGTTTCATTTACACCCAATTAATGCTTCGTTTTCCGACCCCAGGTAATTCGGATTCACACAGTGGCAGGTTGGGGAGGGGGGGTATTTTGTTTTTACTGTAACATATCGCAGACATTCGATGAAATGTATTGCGGCCTCTGTGGTGTTAGGTATAATCTGTAAGACATTTCAAGTACGATACATTTCCATACTGGTGGAGATTTATTGTGGTTTTCCGCAAGACTGGCCTGATTCCTCGCCTTGGGCACAAAAGGTGCTCCGAAGGGGGATCATTTATGTCACCACCAACAGTCGGTCAAAGAAATGTTCCCACAACCTCATTATATTTAATTGTATTTAATTGAATTTCATTGTATTTCTTATTGCGAGTGAGTTGTTCAAGCAATTGGTGTAGAGTATGTATATCATATTCCACATCCAGTAATGATTGGCTAAAAAAAAACACACACCATGAATAACTATTTTGACCAATTGTACGGTACGTTTCTGTAGACAAGACAGTAACCCTCAAATTAGTGAACACTTAAAGAAATCTATCTATCTATCTATTCATCTCTGCCTTACAGAGCGAACAAGATAAATATATACCAAAGAGAAAATTTAGTTCACATACAAACCAACCAAAATGGATGGCAAATAAATTATTAGATCTTATAGGTAGAAAGAGAGGTGTATACAGAAAAATACAGAAAGGCGAAATCCACCTTATAGGATATCACCATAACTTGTCGAGGCAGGTAAAGAAGGAAATTAGGAAGGACAAAAGAAACTACGAAAACAAGGTAGCAAATGAATCCAAAAACAACCCTAAAGCATTTTATCAATTTTATAAATCTAAGGTAAAGGATACAGTAGGGCCCCTTAAGAATGTGATAGGTGAGATTACAGGTGATGAGTTAGAAATGTGCAATACTCTAAATAGTAATTTCTTTTCTGTTTTACAAACGAACATTTAGATCAAGTTCCAGTAGTCAACCAAGTTTTTAACGGTAGTATAGACGACATATTAAGCACAGTTCAGGTCACTAGTGACGAAGTAATTAATGAAATAGATAGACTAAAACCTCAGAAATCTCCAGGTCCAGATGAGGTGTGTGCCTAGGGTATTAAAAGAATGCAAGGACGAATTAAGTTACCCATTAACTCGTCTATTTAATAATTCACTACATTTAGGCTTAGTTCCTGATTCATGGAAGCTTGCAAATATAATTCCGATATTTAAAAAAGGTGATAAGTCCATAGCATCAAATTACCGTCCCATTAGTCTCACATCAATTATAGGGAAATTGCTAGAATCAATTATTGCCAGGAAAATTAGAAATCACTTAGAAATGTTCAATTTAATTAATCTCTCTCAACATGGATTCACTCCAGGACGATCCTGCCTAACAAATTTACTCAGTTTTTTCTCCGAGGTATATGAAACATATGCAACGGTAGATAACAACAAGTCATATGATATAGTTTACTTAGACTTCAGCAAGGCCTTTGATAGAGTTCCACATGAAAGGCTGTTAAGGAAGATAGAAGGACATGGTATTAGGGGAATGCTACTCAAGTGGATTAGGTCATGGCTGGTTGGTAGGAAGCAGAGAGTTAGTATCAATGGTGTAAAATCGGACTGGGGATTAGTTAAAAGTGTGGTCCCCCAAGGGTCGGTTTTAGGGTCCCTTCTGTTCATTATCTACATAAATGATCTTGACTTAGGCATAACGAGTAGGATCAGTAAATTTGCTGATGATACTAAAATGGGTAGGATAATAGTCAGCTAGCGACAGGGAATGTCTTCATAAGGATTTCGATCATTTGCACGAGTGGTCCATAAATTGGCAGATGAGTTTCAATGTAGACAAATGTAAGGTATTATGGATTGGAAATCGTAATTTAGAAGCGAAATACAAACTAGACAATGTAGAATTGGATAACTCAGAGTGGGAGAAAGATCTGGGGGTGCTCGTTAGTAATGATCTGAAACCCAGAAAACAATGTATAACTGTTAGGAACAGGGCAAATAGAGTTCTAGGTTTCATATCTAGGAGTGTTAGCAACAAGACTGCTGAAGTTTTCTTAAAACTATACTTAGCACTAGTAAGACCCCATTTAGACTATGCTGTTCAATTTTGGTGCCCTTATTACAGAATGGATATCAACCCTTTAGAGGCAGTCCAAAGAAGAATGACGAAAATGATACATAATATTAGAAACTTATCGTATGAGGAGAGGTTAAAAGCCTCAGGCTTGCACTCACTAGAAAGACGAAGATGTAGGGGAGATATGATAGAGGTATTTAAATGGATAAAAGGTATAAATAAGGGCGATATAGATGAGGTATTAAAGCTAAAGAACGGTGACATAACCCGCTCAAATGGTTTAAAGTTAGATAAGTTTAGCTTTAGGAAAGATATAGGAAAGCACTGGTTTGGGAATAGAGTTGTTAACATGTGGAATGGACTGCCCAGAGCAGTGATTAGCTCAGGAACAGTTGAAAGCTTTAAGCGTAAGTTGGATTCCCATATGAATGGGAGCTGCCTCGTGTGGGCCGCATGGCCTTATGCAGTTTCCCGCGATCTTATGTTCTTATCTATCTATTACCAAACTACATGATTCCCAAAGCGGTCGGGACATTTTTCTATCGAAAAATGTACAAAGTTATCTTGAAGGAGGGTCTTGGGGGGTGAGGGTTAAAGCTTGATGGAGGTCTAGGGAGGAAACTAAAAAAAATACAAAGAAATATAGAAATGGGTAAATATATACACCCATCCCCCTTTAACCCTTTCAAGATCCGATTACGCATTTCTTTTCTGTTCTCTGGCTATTATCAGATGTTTTCATTCAGATTAGGAAATATAAATGGAATTCAGAGACTTTATTGCGAGTGTCTTTACCCTTATATTTCCAACAGATCCTGCCTAAGCTTTATAAAATCGTCTAATGATAGGATGTTGTATTGATTTATTTGTTTATTTGTATAGTTTTTATTCTAATTGTTTATTTTTAATGTTCTTTTTAGTTTTTATTTATGAATTTATTAAATGTATGTATGTTTTTATTGGATATTTAATTAAGAATGAAGGGTTGACGGTAAGCTGGTGTGGAAGTTGATTGATTAGTTTGGCGATTTTATTAACTTTCGCCCCATTTCTTTGTAAATATTTATATAGTTGTCAATATATATTACCTGGCGAGTGATCGCCAGCCTGTAATTTAGAAAGGAACGGTCTTCGGCCGGGACATTTTTGTACCGAAAAATTTACAAATTTATCTCGAATATGGGTATTTTGCTATAGCCTAATCGAGGTCCTGAGAATAAACTAAATCCCTCCCCCCCCCCCCCCCCCCTCTCAAGAAAAGCTAAACAATTAATGTTCCACACGTATAAATGTTAAGAAAATGTACAATCTCTCCCGTATTTAGCATTTGTTATGCACTAAATTAATTCGTCCGCTGCCAAGTAACAAGTTAACAGAATTGCAATAGCTACATTTCTATCAACAATGAATATATATATATATATATATATATATATATATATATATATATATATATATATATATTCTATATTTTATTAATTTCACCACAACACCAAACATCTCCAATGAAATTAATGAAAGCATATACTGTATGTGATCCACCGGGAATCGATCCTGGGTTATCACACACAAATTTGTAAACACTCTAACCATTACACCACCAAGACGGTTAAAGGTTTATGCACACGCCTACGACTTATTATCCATTCTCGAATACTAGATATTAATCTAATCATGTTCATATTCCCAACCGCACTATGGTAGCCTAATGTTCAAGTGAGAGGAAAGAATATTCATGGGAGAGAGCTAGAGAGAGCAGTGTGTGTGTGTGTGTGTACATGGAGGTGTGTGTGTACCGATGTTGAGGTAAAATAGGGGGGGGGGGGTATCGGTTAAAGAGGGGGGTAGGAGAGAGAAAAGGGGGGAGAAGGAAAGAGAGAAAGAAAAACATTACATAGAGTTATATAGCTACACAGATCACTTCGTTCCAACGAGGTTAATTGGCCTTAAGGGGATAGTACTCGCTTTTTCTGGGCTCCCTTCTCCCTCATGTTTAGCATGTTAGTTTTGAAGTTGTAAGACGTTCGTTCCGTTAGTTTGGCGATTTTGAGACCTTTCGCCTCATTTTGTTGTCAATATTAAAACCTTTCGTGCCCTTTACGTATCAATTTTTTCCTGGCGAGCCTCTAATTTTTAGAAGGAACCGGCCTTCGGCTGGGATTTTTTTTACCGAACAATGTAAAAATCCATCTTAAAAGGGGGTCTAGGGGGTGATTTTCTAAACTTGATGGGGTTTAGCGGGGAAACTCCACTAGTGACTGTTTACCAACGAGGTACTATATAATTATTAATTACTCTCTTTTCTGTTGATTAACCAGTGTTTGATCCAATGAACGATAGCATCGGTTATGCTTAAACTATTTGCTTTAATGAGGAATTTATTGTATGGTATCTTATTGAAAGCTTTTTGGAAATCCAAGCATACTACATCGATTGTTTTGCTAGTAACATACTGTAGATATCCAACTCTTTGTTATAAAATTCTATAAGGTTTGTTAGCCCTGTGGGAGAGAGAGAGAGAGAGAGAGAGAGAGAGAGAGAGAGAAGAGCATGAGGGAGGGAAGGAGAGAGTGAGAGAAGAGGGGGGAAGGTTAGGTTCCTGGGTAGGTTACTTGAAGCTTGAAGCGGTAAAGGAAGGCACGGTAAACAGGGAGGGGAGGGGGAGGGGGGCAGCTGGTCAGAATAACGGTCTTAGGCATGGGTGTGTGTGCGTGTGTGTGCGTGGAAGGAGGAGGGAGGGAGGAGGAAGCAGGGATTAGAGGAAGGAGGGAGCAACTGATTTGAAGGAGAGAGAGAGAGAGAGGTAAGGGATAAGATAATATTAAAATTAAACTAATACAGCTTTCGTTTGAATTTGGAAGATAATACAAATCATGTAGATGTAATAAATAAGTTGAAATAGAGATTTAAGTAGAAATTATAGAAATACGACGGAAGAATGGGAAGAGAACTAAGAAGTTAAAAAAAGAATATATAGGAACATTCAGCCTTTTTCTATGACTATTAACCCCAACAACAACAACGACAACAACAACGATATGTCTGAGCGTGTAAGTTCTGTACGAGATATCCAAGGTTCGAATCCTGGGATGATCACATGTTTTAATTAATTTCATTTGGGGGGTTCTTGGTGTTAAAAATTATGTTAACAATATAATCTAATACTCTAACTTTCGAGCTTGTTTTACTGAAACTCTTAGTATAATAAAAACCGTCTTATATCGCTTTCTCGTATCTCTCAAACCACTAAATGTATACTGAATATATCATAGTAGTAACCCAATCTACTTAAGGGAGGCCATCTCGCTTTTTTCTCTTTCTCTCCCTCTCTCTTTGGTTTGTATCCATTCGGCCCCATTCAGCCTACTGTTTTAAGACGTTTACCCCCATTCAGGTGTCAATAATTTCTTGGCGAGTGGGAGCGAGCCAGCATATGTTTTTTGTTTTGACAGTAAGCTAAATTTGTAAATTTTTCGACAGAAAAAAATCTCCGGCGAAGCCAGATTTCTCCACACAATGCTGGCTCGCTATCGCTCGCCAAGAAGAAATCTACACCTGGATGAAGATAAACGTCTTAAAACAGTTGGCTGAATGGGGCCGAATGGATACAAGCCAGGGAAAGAGAAAAAAGGAGAGAAAGATAAAGAAAAGCCTGTGACCCCCCTTAACGTGTTACTCTGGATCCATACCCAAAGTGAGTTATCTGCTCAACAGGTGGCGTTGTGTGTGTGTAAGTGTGAGAGTCCGAGTGTAGGGGGTGAGACAGTGAAGCATGGGAACGAGGTGGCTTCAGAGATGGGGTCGTTTCGGGCCATGAGTGAGCACCGTGCCTCATGTGAAGGCAAGATGGCAGGTGCTCGTTGTACTCTACGTGCTTCACATGTCTCACTCCCTAGACTGGAACAAGACCTCACGGGCTTCACTGTTCATTGTAAAGCGGTGAATGTTAAGGCTCTCAGCCTATGCCCGAGAGGAAGTAAGTTGGAATATAGAAAAAAAAAAAAAAAAAAAAAAAAAAAAACATCAGTAGGCTACTAATATGATAGCGATATGTACACAAATAACCACGATTCCAATGTTGTAGTGTACATGTATGTATTCCACTGATTATCAAAAACTATTTATACAAATGATTATAGTACTTGCGTTTAGATTAATAATTGATATTTTGAATTGATGCCCCTGTATCTGATGATAAGATACATATATATTAAAGTCTAGGTGTACTGTATGTAGGACCCATTTAAATAACATTTAATATTTCAGGTACACATAATTTATGGCCTCTCAGAATTTTTAGTACCATGAATATAAATGCTAAACGTGGCACAAAATGCTAAAGTTTATCTAAGCATTTACCATAACAAATATCTGAATAAAACAACAACAACAACAACAATGCAAGATATGCAAAGTTATTTCGTAGGTATAGAGGAGGTTGGGTAGAATTATTTTGCAATTTGTGAATTATTGATAATTCTTACAGAAGCTTTTATAATTGTATTCAACTGCCTGAGTACCACCTCTCCACATCCACCCCACAGAGGTGAGCCATATTTCATCTGTAAGGGCACTTCACTTTTGTAAATAACGGCTACCTGTTCATCACTAAACATTTATCTATCCCCAAGAAGTTCAAATCAAACAAAGTAAGTTAGTTTTGGAAAGAGATTTGACGTGAGATGTTCAATTTTGACCGAGGCTCACGATACGGGAAGACCTGTAATTCTTCACCAATTTTAGCGGCGGTGGTAGTATTGGTAATAGAGGTAGTGGTGACGATGATGGTGGTGATATTGGTAGTAGTGATGATGATAATTTGGTGGTGGTAATGGTTTTACTAGTAGAAGTGATAGTGTTGGAGTTGATGGTGATAGTGTGGTTATATACTGTATATATATATATATATATTGTAGTGTGCAGTATAATATACTGTATATATATATATATATTGTAGTGTGCAGTATAATATACTGTATATATATATATATATATTGTAGTGTGCAGTATAATATACTGTATATATATATATATATATATATTGTAGTGTGCAGTATAATATACTGTATATATATATATATATATTGTAGTGTGCAGTATAATATACTGTATATATATATATATATTGTAGTGTGCAGTATAATATACTGTATATATATATATATATTGTAGTGTGCAGTATAATATTGCTCAGAAGAATGGGAATCGTCTTAGTTGAAATTAATATTCTCTCTCTCTCTCTCTCCACACAGTTGGTTGTAGCCACAGTTCGGCCATGCCAGCCCCCTCAGCCCAGGTGGTCGTTAGCACACCTCCTACTCGTTGCAACCTTATCTGTCCTTACACCCGCCTCCACTACCTCTCTTGTTAACGGAGCCCACCTCGCCTTTTTTTTCTCTTTCTCTCCCTCTCTCTTTGGCTTGTATCCATTCGGCCCCATTCAGCCTACTGTTTTAAGACGATTTATCCAGGTGTCAATATTTTCCTGGCGAGCGGTAGCGAGCCATCATATACTGTATATATTTTAGTTTTGACAGTAAGCTAAATTTGTAAATTTTTCGATAGAAAAATGTCTTCGGCGAAGCCGGATTTCTCCATAAAATGATGGCTCGCTATCGCTCGCCAGGAAGAAATCGACACCTGGATGGGGATAAATGTCTTAAAACAGTTTGCTGAATGGGGCCGAATGGATACAAGCCAGGGAAAGAGAGAAACGGAGAGAAAGATAAAACAAAAACGGTGACCCACCCTTAATCATTGTTACTCTCTCTCTCTCTCTCTGGGTGTGTCTATCAGTAAGTTTAAGCATACACTGATACATATACAAATAGTTACCCTTTCACAAGTAATCTAGTACCTTCACCTCTCACTGTATCTTCACCTCTCACTGTATCTTCACCTCTCACTGTATCTTCACCTCTCACTGTATCTTCACCTCTCACTGTATCTTCACCTCTCACTGTATCTTCACCTCTCACTGTATCTTCATCTCTCTTCTCGTTCATCCGGCCTTTTGCCCCCCTTTACCCCCAGCACATTACTATGCCCCCCATGTCTCCCTCCTTCTGTCCCCTGTGAACCCTGGCCCCCCCCCCCACCTCCATTCCAATTGACCACTTGTGAGTTTCGGTCTATAAGGAAATTGGAGCTGTACATGTAGACATCGATAATTAACGGAATTATCACCTAAATTGCGAGTGCTTATATAAATACATAAAACCCAATCCAACATATTTTTTATACATTAGAAACCTACATTATTATTGTATTTCTGTTTAATAGCAATGTTTATGGATTTGAATATTTTCTCGTTTGCCAGCCTTCCACCTCCCCCCCCCTTCACCTACCAAGTAACAGCTCCCCTTACAAGCCCCCAACGACCCCCTCCCCCCCTTTAAGCACAATACCTGCAACAGTATCAGTAACGGCCGCATTGCATTCTGGTTGTTGACAATATAGGCCCGTTACTGCACCGGGACCCAGGTAACAACAGGTATTGTTTACTGTATGACTGGCTCCGGCAGCGGCGGCGCAGACTATAGGGGTCGAAAAATGTGTGTGTGTGTGTACAGTATACATATATATTTGTATGTTCTTGCATATGTGTTTGCATGTGAATTTTATTGAAGCGAAGATAGTTATATAATGAGATTGAGTAAATATGTGTGTATTTGCGTGCGTGTGTGTGTGTGTATACTGTATATATGTGTGTATGTGTGTCACAATTGGACGATTACAGGGAATCCCACTAGTGCCTGTGCTTTCGATCTCAATGTACAACAATATTCTGGTAACAGTGAGGGGATAGGTGTTCAAATGTACAGCCCATTTTCTGTAGCTCATTTTGAGTTACAAGATATTGGTAGTAAGGATTTGAGGCCTACCTATAAGGAAGAGGTTATAACACAATTACCAGACGGATGCTCGTGTGAAGCTACCGTAATGTGTAATTCCAAGTGAGATTTATTTTACGTGCATAATGAAGGTGTACAGTCGTCCAGCTGTCATTACGTTTGGCTTGTTCTGTGCTGTATTAATGTCTGCCAGATGTTGAATAGGGTGGGTAAGTGTAGAAATATGTTTGTTTATTTCACTCGATATGAAGAAATTAAGCTAATATATTGCTGATAACAATTATTGATCAAAACATACTTGGTGCCGGGCCATCACTAGAGTTTCCGATTCATTACAAACAAAACACCCAGAAATGTTGCCCGAAAATGTATGACCATGGAATGTTGGCGACAATAGCTGTCGTGTGATAACCCCTGATGGTAAGACCCTGTGTAGATTGGCCTATGTATCATGTACATATTACAGAGGGTCAATTTGCAGAATATTCCATTTAAACCAAAAGCATACCTTCCATGTTACAAATTATAAAGTTGGAATGCAACGGAAGACACATGCAAATGTAATCAAGAAACAACAACATTAAAGGAGCCCACCTCAATTTTTTCTCTTTCTTTCCCTCTCTCTTTGGCTTGCATCCATTCGGCCCCATTCAGCATACTGTTTTAAGACGTTTACCCCCATTCAGGTGTCAATATTTTCCTGGCGAGCGGTAGCGAGCCAGCATATATATATTTTTGTGTTGACAGCAAGCTAAATGTATACATTATTCGATAGATAAAGGTCTCCGGCGAAGCCGGATTTTTCCATAGAATGCTGGCTCGCTATCGTTCGCCAGGAAGAAATCGACACCTGGATGGGGATAAACGTCTTAAAACAGTTGGCTGAATGGGGCCGAATGGGTACAAGCCAGGGAAAGAGAAAAAAGGAGAGAAAGATTAAAACAAGCCGGTAAACAACCCTTAATGAATCTCACGAGGATGTTTAAGCTGGCTTAAGGATGAGGTAAGAATGAAAGTCAACGGGATGGTGTTCAAAATGTAGATGTAATAATTTGCTTTCGTAGTAAAATCAATGAACTTAAATCTGCCGCCAAAAAAAGACTATATAAATATGCTGTGTACTGTATGTTTGTGTTATAGAATGAATGAACTTCACAACAGTATACTATAAGTAACACCCCGTTATTAATATTAATGAACTTCACAACAGTATACTATAAGTAACACCCCGTTATTAATATTAATGAACTTCACAACAGTATACTATAAGTAACACCCCGTTATTAATATTAATGAACTTCACAACAGTATACTATAAGTAACACCCCGTTATTAATATTAATGAACTTCACAACAGTATACTATAAGTAACCCCCGTTATTAATATTAATGAACTTCACAACAGTATACTATAAGTAACACCCCGTTATTAATATTAATGAACTTCACAACAGTATACTATAAGTAACACCCCGTTATTAATATTAATGAACTTCACAACAGTATACTATAAGTAACACCCCGTTATTAATATTAATGAACTTCACAACAGTATACTATAAGTAACACCCCGTTATTAATATTAATCATCAATTACAAACCCCAATGTACTTGTTCTTGTTCTTGTTCTTGTTGAATAAACTAATGAAAGCATATGGTCCTCCCGGGATTCCAACTCGGGACACCACACCCAGAACATAAGCACCAAAACATATGGTAGAATGAAGATGGTCAAGATTGGATATGGCAGATGGAGATAAGATAGGCTCGGATAAATAGAGTAGGGTTGGTGAAACAAGCGTATGATAGGTCATGATATGGTATACTGGCAAACCATGGTGGTATACGTTATTGTAGGTAGTGCTTGATGGTAGGTCATGGTAAGGTGTGGAAGGTCATGGTAGGGTGTGGTAGGGAGTGGCAAGTCATGGTAGGGTGTGGTAGGTCATGGTAGGGTGTGGTAGGTCATGGTAGGGTGTGGTAGGTCATGGTAGGGTGTGGTAGGTCATGGTAGGGTGTGGCAGGTCATGGTAGGGTGTGGTAGGTCATGGTAAGGTGTGGTAGGTCATGGTAGGGTGTGGTAGGTCTTGGTAGGGTGTGGCAGGTCATGGTAGGGTGTGGTAGGTCATGGTAGGGTGTGGTAGGTCATGGTAGGGTGTGATAGGTCATGATAGGGAGTGGCAGGTCATGGTAGGGTGTGGTAGGTCATGGTAGGGAATGGTAGGGAGTGGCAGGTCATGGTAGGGTGTGGTACGTCATGGTAGGGTGTGGTAGGTCATGGTAGGCTGTAGTAGATCATGGTAGGATGTGGTAGGTCATGATAGGGTGTGGCAGGTCATGGTAGGGTGTGGTAGGGTGTGGCAGGTCATGGTAGGGTGTGGTAGGTAACGGTAGGGTGTGGTAGGTCATGGTAGGGTGTGGTAGGTCATGGTAGGGTGTGATAGGTCATGATAGGGAGTGGCAGCTCATGGTAGGGTGTGGTAGGTCATGGTAGGGAATGGCAGGTCATGGTAGGGTGTGGTACGTAATGGTAGGGTGTGGTAGGTCATGGTAGGCTGTAGTAGGTCATGGTAGGGTGTGGTAGGTCATGATAGGGTGTGGTAGGGTTGGCAGGTCATGGTAGGGTGTGGTAGGTCATGGTAGGGTGTGGTAGGTCGTGGCAGGTCATGGTAGGTCACGGTAGAGTGTGGTAGGTCATGGTAGGGTGTGGTAGGTCATGGTAGGGTGTGGCAGGTCATGGTAGGGTGTGGTAGGTCATGGTAGGGTGTGGCAGGTCATGGTAGGGTGTGGTAGGTCATGGTAGGGTGTGGTAGGTCATGATAGGGTGTGGTAGGTCATGGTAGGGTGTGGCAGGTCATGGTAGGGTGTGGTAGGTCATGGTAGGGTGTGGTAGATCGTGGTAGGGTGTGGTAGGGTGTGGTAGGTCATGGTAGGGTGTGGTAAGGAAGCTTTACTCTGAAATCGCTTCTGCATACTATCGTGGCAAATATACAGTGTATAATTACACTGCAAGACAGAGACAGACTGTACGTGAGATGAATAGGTAGTTATATAATTATACAAATATGTATCTCATATATATAATTATATATACATACATATATATATATATATATATATATATATATATATATATATATATATATATATATATATATATATATATATATATATATGTGTGTAGTATATGTATATACACAAATAATAAAGCTTGTGAGATAGGTTAGGTTGTAGGGTGTGATGTGTGGGCACTAATGAAGGCATTGGTAGGGCAGGCTAGGTCACCACACACTGCAGCTGCCCGCCATGACTGCAGTGCTGCCCAGAAACACGTTCATCAAAATTATTCCCTGCACCAAGGTAGAGGGGGTGTGGGGGGCTCGGGGCTGGATAGGAACCAAAGGGCACTAGTGTGGGATAGTGGGATAGAAGCCAACTACTCTCATCCCCTCCCAGGCATTTCCTTCCTATCCCATGTTAGAGAAAAATGGAGTCACGTGCAGTGTGGGGCATCGGGGTACTTTATTCCTGTACATTATTATTGTTTATATATTTTTAGGGATAGACATTCATCACCTGTTTTTAACCTTTGTTCAATTACCAGTGACCTCGAAATCCCGCCCTCACTCCTGAATATATGGCCATGATTTTTGTTGTGTGCATCCTCCATTTTGTCCCGAGTTGCAAGGCGAAGGTGGTGTTGCATGCGGGGTGCAGTGGTGGGCGGGGCGGTTGCAGAGCGGGAACCAATCACGGCCCACCTCTTGCACTCCAACTCCTCCCACATTGCCTCCACTCCTTCACCGTATCTCGCCAACGCAAACCATTTATTTCACTCGCCCATTCACTACGAACCTCCAAGTCTCATTTCTACTCACAGTTTCCATATATTACCCACTAAATGAAGACTGAAATGCAGATTCGTTCCACACCAATGCATATGGAGTGAGGCTCAAAACTCTATGGGAATAACTATGATGATTTGAGGAGTGACGTAATCCATGACGTCATGAGGGGGGCGGGGTTTCATGCATTTTATCAACCAATCGGAATCACGGATGCTCTCCCTCCAATAGTTTGCCTTGTTAACCCTTTCAGTAATAGGACGCGTTTCTTAATTTTATTCTGGTATACATTATACATATGTACAGGGATTGTGAAGGATCTGTGATAGTGATATAGTTAATTGAGATGGTTTGAAGCTCTTTGAGTCCTAGAGGTCCTTACAAATCTGAATACAATTGTTTATTTATAACTAAATTAAATGTAAAACGCATCCTCGAATACTGACATGGATAACAATATATATATATATAATTTCTGTTTTCCATATGATCTGTCAAATAGTCGGGAATAAAGATGAATATTGTATTTGAATACAAATTGTAAAATAATACTTATACTCTATGGTCAATTGGGAATATAGACTTCTTCCAGAAAAATTATTATACATCAAAGCAATGTAATCTGTATTGAAGGGGTAGTGCTTGGTTTTTGGTCTACATATATGTTTATTAATATACTTCTTTTTCATGCTTAGCCCCATTAGTGTTCAGATTTAGTCTTTTGGCACATTAGTTTGGCGATTTTACGACCTTCAACCCCATTTCTTTATCAATATTAAGATTTTCCGTGTCATTTAGGTGCCGATGTTTTTCCTGGCGAGCGATAGCAAGCCCGTAATTAAGGAGAGATTGGCCTTTGGCCAAGACATTTGTCTACCAAAAAATGTACAAATATATCTAGACGAGGATCTTGGGGATGTATTTGTAAGTTTGATGGAGGTCTAGGGAGGAAACTAATATATATATATAAATAAATGGAAACAAATAGACCAAAAACTAAACCATTCACCCTTAACCTCTTCTGTACCAGCGACGTCTTGTTAATGATAGCTTAGCTATATTTAGACGCTTTTATGAAGGTTAAGAAGGATCTGGAGTAGTAGAAAGTGTGAAGTGAGATAGTTCGAAGCCTGTTAGTTGCTGGAGGCCCTTTTTTAACTGACTATAATCGTCTATTAGTAGCCCCAACAAAGTTAAGAGGACGGCGACGGTACAGAAGGGGTTAAGGCCCATTTTTACCGTCAGCAAGCAGTGTGTTTTTAAGGGGAGATGGGTCGTTTTTGTTTGCTCATTGATGCATCTTATTATTATGTTATAGGTTTATGCATCTTATTATTATGTTATAGGTTTATGCATCTTATTATTATGTTATAGGTTTATGCATCTTATTATTATGTTATAGGTTTCCTCCCTAGACCTTTATCAAGCTTTTAAAAAACACCACCAAGACCCTCCTTCAAGAAAAATGTGTAAATTTTTCGATAGAAAAATTTCCCGGCCGAAGGCCGGTTCCTCTTAAATTACAGGCTCGCTATTGCTCGCCAGGAAAAAATCGACACCTAAATAACACGAATAGTCTTAATATTGACAAAGAAATGGGGCGAAAGGTCTTAAATTGCCAAACTAATGGGCCGAACGTCTTATAATCTGAAAAATAATGGGCCTAAGCATGAAGAAGAGGGGGTACCAGAAAAACGGCCTATCTCCCCTTAAGGCATATTTGAACCGTTCGAATTGGTCTTTCATATGTAGATGGGACCGGAGAGCAGGAAGAGATTTGGAGAGGGGACAAAAAAAAAAAAAAAAAAAAAAAAATATATATATATATATATATATATATATATAGGAGGGAGCAATGAATTAATTTGAATACTATGGCTGATCCGACACGATAGGGGGTTTGTATGTGTGTGTGTTTATTTTTTTTATTTTTATTTTTTTAATCATTATTCTAATTGTGTTTTGATTATGTTTAGCATTTTCTTCTTAGATGTCCACGTAGATCCCTTTGAAGCTAGGAACAAAACCACTTTTCAATTCATCCTTTCGAGCTAAATAATGTAGTGTCTCCAGACCTTTTCAAGCTTTATTTGTAAATTTTTATTAGGTAATAATGTATTTCACCTAAAGGCCAATTTCACCTAAAATTCAGGCTCACTATCGCTCGCCAGTAAATAGTCTATTAGTGATAACCAGTTCAAGGGTTCAGACTGTATCAGAAGATGTGGCCACAACTCTACACAATCACTCACAGGTCTTTGGTGCCTCTTATGATGTTCATTATTCAAGTACAGTTGCTCGTTGCTCACATAAGTTCTGTTCCTCTCTGTGATATTATACTATATATGGTGCGCATGATTGAATCTCTATACCTAAAAAATTATTTGGAGTAATTGAGCAAAGATTTCTACCAATTTGGTAGAGTCAGCCATGGAATAGGTATGGGAATGTACAGCCCATTTGCTCCAGCCCTTTTTTATTACAGAGGTTAGGGATCCAGATGGCTGGCCTAAGAATAGAGAATGGATTGTAGCGAATATGAATACATTAAAAACTGTCTTGATAGCGTAATGCATAAATGCGCGAAATTTCGGTGTGAGTATCCTAGGTTATAATAATAATAATAATAATAGTTCTTAAAGCTAGCACATGCTAAGCCAGCTAAGGATAGCCCAATAAGGGCGATTAGGCGTATTTCCATTGGGGTCCTGTACTACTACCCCATCCCCTTGCTCATGAGGGATGGTAACGACTCAGTGCTTGTGAACAATCTTTAATGCACCGAGCGTGGGCGCGTCCCGGGCCTTCTGGGTGGAAGTCCAAAACGCTAGTCACTACATCAGCGAGTCCTTGGAGTGCCACGTGTATTTGTTGATTTCATTAATTAAGTTTAGAAGTGAAGTTGGTTGGTGAAAACATATACATAGCATAACAAATGCATTACTGAAGTGAATTGTATATAGTTTATAACAATGATAGAGAGAGACGCGGATGTAAACAATAACACAATGGTGGAATACAGGAGAGAGAGAGAGAGAGAGAGAGAGAGAGAGAGAGAGAGAGAGAGAGAGAGAGAGAGAGAGAGAGAGAGAGAGAGAGAGAGAGTATCACCTATCATAAACAATAACAAACAAATGAACCCACTAACCTTACCCGACTCTTTCCCCCCTCGAAACCTCCAACTACTCTCCCTCACTCCGCCCCCCCCCCCCCGCACCTCTCTCTCTCTCTCTCTCTCTCTCTCTCTCCCTCGCTAGCTCTCTATATGTATATATATTAATTGATTTAATTATTATATATATATATATATATTTTTATTTTTATTTTTTTGCTGGACCACCATTTCCCTCATGTTTAGCCTCATTAGTTCTATGGAATACAAAACTCACTCACTCACTCTCTCTCTCTCTCATCACATATTATAACTGTTAATATTAATAACACAGTTTCGCTCCATATTGGTTGTGATCATCTGTTTTTAAGTAATTCTCTTTTATTCCGCTCAGCTTATTTTATTCATTTATATGGCAACTAATCTTCTATTTTCATCCATTGTTCTTTCTACCTTATTTTCCATATACACAATTATCTATATGTAATTTCCCCTTGTCTTGCAATTGATTAACTATTTGTATTTGTCTGTACTCTTTAATCCCTTGATGATTATGACCCCATGACAATTTATTCTGGCTATCATTATACGGTTTTATAAAGTCAAGGATCTGTGGGCATCAAAAGAGTAAAGACTATCGCAATGAAGCCTCTGACTTCCATATACCCTTCCTAATCCGAATAAAATCGTCTAATAATAGCCAGAATAAAGTGTTAACACGCGTCCTAATTCCAAAAGGGCTAAAACTTCCACCTATCTTCCCAACCTTCTTCTTTATTATCCTAATAAGGCTTCTTATAGCTAACCCTTTCAATCTTCCAGGGCGCCTTTTCACTTCATTTTGGCTAACATTAGACGATTTTAGTAGGGTTTGGATGGCCTTCTAGGAATCAAATGGGTATAATTTATCTCAATTAACCCTCTGACTCCCATAATTTCTTCGTAATCTGAATAAAATCGTCGACTAATAGCCATAATTGTTACTTGAAAAAGTTAATTATTGTGTCCCATCACCTCCACCTCCATTTTGGCTATTTATATTCAACTGGCCGTTTTCTATCGATTTATATTCCCGTATTCAGTGTTACCGTATTTTGTGTTCCCATACAGCGTTACCGTATTTTGTGTTCCCGTACAGTCTTACCGTATTCAGTGTTCATGTATTCCGTGTGCCCGTATTCAGTGTTCCCGTGTTCAAGGTTCCCGTATTCAGTGTTCCCGTGTTCAAGGTTCTCGTATTCAGTGTTACCGTATGCAGTGTTCCTGTATGCAGTGTTACCGTATTCAGTGTTCCCTCCCGTATTCAGTGTTCCCGTATTCAGTGTTCCCGTAATCAGTGTTCCCGTGTTCAGTGTTCCCGTATTTAGTGTTCCCGTGTTTAGTGTACTCGTGTTTAGTATTTCAGTGTTCCCGTAATCAGTGTTCCCGTGTTCAGTGTTCCCGTATTTAGTGTTCCCGTGTTCAGTGTTCCCGTGTTTAGTGTTCCAGTATTTAGTGTTCCCGTGTTCAGTGTTCCCGTATTCAGTATTCCCGTGTTCAGTGTTCCCGTATTAACCCCTTCTCTACCGGTGACGTCTTTTTGTTTTTATTTCAGTTGCATTTAGATGATTTTATGAAGCTTAGGAAGGATATAGAGTAGCTAGATAGATTAATTGAGATAGTCTGTAGCCTTTTAATTGGTAGACGTCCTTCCAAAGCTGAATTAAATCGTCTAATAGTTGGTAGAATACAATGACAAATATGTCGTCGGTACAGAATGGGTTAAGTATTTTGTATTCCCTTATTACATAGCACACCCGTATTCATTATTACATAGCACACCCGTATTCATTATTACATAGCCTACCCGTATTCATTATTACATAGCACACCCGTATTCATTATTACATAGCACACCCATATTCATTATTACATAGCATACCCGTATTCATTATTACATAGCACACCCGTATTCATTATTACATAGCATACCCGTATTCATTATTACATAGGATACCCGTATTAATTATTACATAGCACACCCGTATTCATTATTACATAGAACACCCGTATTCATTATTACATAGCACACCCGTATTCATTATTACATAGCACACCCGTATTCATTATTACAAAGCACACCCGTATTCATTATTACATAGCATACCCGTATTCATTATTACATAGCACACCCGTATTCATTATTACATAGCATACCCGTATTCATTATTACATAGCACACCCGTATTCATTATTACATAGCACACCCGTATTCATTATTACATAGCACACCCGTATTCATTATTACATAGCACACCTGTATTCATTATTACATAGCACACCCGTATTCATTATTACATAGCATACCCGTATTCATTATTACATAGCACACCCGTATTCATTATTACATAGCACACCCGTATTCATTATTACATAGCACACCCGTATTCATTATTACATAGCACACCCGTATTCATTATTACATAGCACACCCGTATTCATTATTACATAGCACACCCGTATTCATTATTACATAGCACACCCGTATTCATTATTACATAGCACACCCGTATTCATTATTACATAGCACACCCGTATTCATTATTACATAGCACACCCGTATTCATTATTACATAGCACACCCGTATTCATTATTACATAGCACACCCGTATTCATTATTACATAGCACACCCGTATTCATTATTACATAGCACACCCGTATTCATTATTACATAGCACACCCGTATTCATTATTACATAGCACACCCGTATTCATTATTACATAGCACACCCGTATTCATTATTACATAGCACACCCGTATTCATTATTACATAGCACACCCGTATTCATTATTACATAGCACACCCGTATTCATTATTACATAGCACACCCGTATTCATTATTACATAGCACACCCGTATTCATTATTACATAGCACACCCGTATTCATTATTACATAGCACACCCGTATTCATTATTACATAGCATACCCGTATTCATTATTACATAGCACACCCGTATTCATTATTACATAGCACACCCGTATTCATTATTACATAGCACACCCGTATTCATTATTACATAGCACACCCGTATTCATTATTACATAGCACACCCGTATTCATTATTACATAGCACACCCGTATTCATTATTACATAGCACACCCGTATTCATTATTACATAGCACACCCGTATTCATTATTACATAGCACACACACCCGTATTCATTATTACATAGCACACCCGTATTCATTATTACATAGCACACCCGTATTCATTATTACATAGCACACCCGTATTCATTATTACATAGCACACCCGTATTCATTATTACATAGCACACCCGTATTCATTATTACATAGCACACCCGTATTCATTATTACATAGCACACCCGTATTCATTATTACATAGCACACCCGTATTCATTATTCTCGTATTAATTATTCCTATATTAAGTATTTTTCCTCTTTGCTATTTCCGTACTCATTATATGTGTATTAAGTATTCCCATTTCCATTATTCTTGTATTCCGGTATTCATTATCTATTATTCTCGTTTTCAGAATTCCAGTGATTAGAAATCCCGTGTTCAGTATACACATGTGGAGTTTCCGTATTCAGTGTTCCCGTATTCAGTATTATTGAATACAATATCCCCGTATCATTTTTCCCGTACTCTGGATTGCCGTATTCAGTACTGTCATAATTCAGTATGCCCGTATTCAGTATTCCGTAACCCATTCTGTACCGACGACATATTTGTCATTGTATTCTACCAACTATTTGACGATTTCATTCAGCTTTGGAAGGACGTCTACCAATTAAAATATAGACTATCTCAATTAATCTATCTAGCTACTTTATATCCTTCCTAAGCTTCATAAAATCGTCTAAATGCAACTGAAATAAAAAGAAAAAGACGTCACCGGTAGAGACGGGGTAAATCTACATTCATTATTCTCGTTATTAGTATTAGATATTCCCTTATTTAGCATTCTTGTATTCAAGATTCCTGTATGTGTGCGATATTCCTGTATGTGTGCGATATTCCTGTATGTGTGCGATATTCCTGTATGTGTGCGATATTCCTGTATGTGTGCGATATTCCTGTATGTGTGCGATATTCCTGTATGTGTGCGATATTCCTGTATGTGTGCGATATTCCTGTATGTGTGCGATATTCCTGTATTCAGTATGCTCTTATATGGATAATAAGTCGTAGGCGTGTGCATAAACCTTTAACCGTCTTGGTGGTGTAATGGTTAAGGTGTCTAAAAATCTGTGTGTGATAACCCAGGTTCGAATCCCGGTGGATCACATAATTATGCTTTCATTAATTTCATTGGAGGTGTTTGGTGGTGTGGTGAAATTAATGAAAAATAGAAAATATAGTTTTCCCGTATCTTAGTATTCCATATTCATTATTCAGGTCCTAGTATACTGACAGGGTTAACTTAATATTCAGGTCCTAGTATACTGACAGGGTTAACTTAATATTCAGGTCCTAGTATACTGACAGGGTTAACTTAATATTCAGGTCCTAGTATACTGACAGGGTTAACTTAATATTCAGGTCCTACTATACTGACAGGGTTAACTTAATATTCAGGTCCTAGTATACTGACAGGGTTAACTTAATATTCAGGTCCTAGTATACTGACAGGGTTAACTTAATATTCAGGTCCTAGTATACTGACAGGGTTAACTTAATATTCAGGTCCTAGTATACTGACAGGGTTAACTTAATATACATATGTTTATGTACATACTTATATACTTTATATTTGTGTATATTATATATATATATATATATATATGTATATATATATATATATATATATATATATATATATATATATATATATATATATATATATATATATATATATATATATATATATATACCGGTATATATACATATATACTGAATATATATATGTGTGTGTATTTAGTTTCCTCCCTAGTTCTGCATGAAAATATCGCCAAGCCCCCCTTCCAGATAAATGGTTGCATTTTGCTCGCTATCGCTCGCCAGGAAAAAGATTGGTAATTTAAGCACGAAAGGTACTAAATTTGACCAATAACGGGCCAAATAATCTCAAATTTGCCAATATAATGGGGCGAACATCTTCAAATCTCAAAACTAATGGGGATAAACATGAGGGACAAGGGGGTCCAGACAAAACTCCTTGAAAGCCAATTCACACGAGCACTTCTTCCGTCAACTTTATCCTGGCAGTATTACTTGTTATTTTGTTGCTTTATTACTAGACTTACGGGGGGTGACCTGTTTTTGTTCGGTCCTTTTCTATCTTTCTCTGGCTTGTATCCATTTTGGCCCCATTCAGCCTACTGTTTTAGGCCGTTTATCCCCATCCAGGTGTCGTTTTTTTAGTGGTGAGTGGTAGCGATCCAGCATATTTTTTATTTTTGTTTGACAGCAGGCTAAATTTGTAAATTTTTCGATAGAAAAATTTCTCCGGCGAAGCCGGATTTCTTCATATAATGCTGTCTCGCTATCGCTCGCCAGGACGAAATCGACACCTAGATGGGGATAAACGTCTTGAAATAGTTGGCTGCATGGGGCCGTATGGATACAAGCCAGAGAAAGAGAGAAAAGGACAGAAATAACAAAAAGCAGGTCACCCCCCTTAAAGTACAAAATGTATAAATAATTGACATCTTATGAAACTTTTATTCAGAAGTTTATCGAAAAAATTGCCGAGAATGAATGCTGAAAATCCGTCCGTGTGACTCGTTAATTTTGTCGAGTCACTTTTTCTAGAGTAATTGTTAATAAAGTTCGATTAATTGGATCATTCTATTGTATTCATAACCAGCTAAGAGTTATTGATTCATTTATATACATATTGTTATCGAATTTCATAATTTTACCATTACAATGTAAATATATATATATATAGCCCTGGAACGACTTATGGTATAGCAGTACTATTGTCTTATATATATATATATATATATATATATATATATATATATATATATATATATATATATATATATATATATATATATATATATATATATATACAGTATATATATATATATGGATGGATGTGTGTTCTAATTATACCCTTTGTTTTCTCTTTAATATATATTAAAAGATTCTCTCACCAATAGACACAGCTAATATAAAAATATATTGTAATAATGTCTGCCGAATCTTGAAGAAAGGCAATTATATTCGTAAACAATATACTGTACATGACAAACTCTCTCATATTAAGGGGGGGGGGTCACCTGTTTTGTTTTATCTTTCTCTCCTTTTCTCTCTTTCTCTGGCTTGTATCCATTCGGCCCCATTCAGCCAACGGTTTTAAGATGTTTATCCCCATCCAGGTGTCGATTTCTGCCTGGCGAGCGATAGCGAGCCAGCATTGTATGGAAAAATCCGGCTTCGCCGGAGAAATTTTTCTATCGATAAATGTACAAATTTACCTTGCTGTCAAAACAAAATTATATGCTGGCTCGCTACCGCTCGCCAGGAAAATATTGACACCTGGATGGGGTAAACGTTTTAAAACAGTAGGCTGAATGAGGTCGAATGGATACAAGCCACAGAGAGAGGGAGAGAAAGAGAAAATAAGTGAGGTGGGCCACTTGATCAAATTGAGCTTCATTAGTATTTGCTTTGTATTTTCTGTATCATATCTTGTCCACGAATATCTGGTTACTTATCCATTCGTTTCGTCTACTGTCTTGTAATTATATTTCGTGTAAGGGTACCGCTTGTCCTGATTTTGTAAGAGGAAAAATAGATCTAGTTTATATTGTAGGCATGGCCAAATATGATATTTTATGCACTATTGTAATTGATTTGTATGATTGATAGTTATTGCATGGCAATGTATTACTTGCCTGCGTTCATACGGTCAATGAAGGTTATTATATCAAGTCAAGTTTCACTTTCTCTCTCTGGTCTGAAAAAATAAAATAAAAAAAAATTCCTCCAGCCATAGGCCTATGGTCGACTGCTTGAACCTTCTCTCTCCATCCCCTCTCATCTCTCTCTCTCTTCCCCCTATGTATCTTCCTCTCCCTACCCCCCTCTCTATCACTCAGTCACTCACTCTCATCTCTCTCTCTCCCCCCTTTATCTCCTCTCTCTCTCTCTCTCTCTTTATCTCTCTTTCTCTCTCTCTCTCTCTCTGTCTTTCCCCCTCCATAGGCCTACACCATTACAGAGGTCGGACCAACAGCAAACCATAGCTGTGGGTTGAGTACTTGGTATGCACTGGAGGTAGGCCTACTCTCTCTCTCCCACACGCACGAACACACACACACACAAACACACACACACATACAGGCTGGTACAGATGTGTTGGCTCCCACATATGTTACCACATATTATAAGGACTAGTGTTTATTCCTACAAACATAACATAGGGTTTTATAATATCGATAATATGCAGTTTTCTATCACAAACACATATACAGTAAACATTGGACCCTTAAGGGGGTAGTGCTTCTTTTTTGGTCTACATATCAATATTTATTGTTTAGTTTCCTCGCTAGACATTCATCAAACTTAGATATATATATATATACTGTATATACAGTATACTTTATATAGATAGCTATGTGGATAGATGGTTAGGATGGTACTAGGTATAAGTATATATAAACACAAATTGTTATGTAAATAGAGTGATAGAAATAACATAATGTACAGTAATTACAAAATTCGGATTCACGGATAAATGCATGTTTACCGTAAACTATAATTAATATCGGCTATTCTCTAGACTAGAAGGGTTTGTATAATTGTTCTAACGTGAGAGCATGTCTGTAGTTGTATATGTGTCTGGCCTGAGAGAGAGAGAGAGAGAGAGAGAGAGAGAGAGAGAGAGAGAGAGAGAGAGAGAGAGAGAGAGAGAGAGAGAGAGAGAGAGAGAGAGAGAGAGAGAGAGAGAGAGAGAGAGAGATAACGAGAGCGAGAGCGAGAGAGAGAGAGCATGTGTATGAGTGTGTGTGCTCAGTCGAAGGCCGCGATAATGCTACCAACTCGTGAGTCAGTACTCCACTAAATATCGTTACAAAACTTAGTACAGGTAACACGTAATTAAGGGGAGACAGACCGTTTTTCTGGACCCCCTTCTCCCTAATGCTTAGCCCCACTAGTTTTGAGATTTTAAGACGTTGGTTTCATTAGTTTGGGGATTTTATGACCTTTCACCCCATTTCTCTCCCAACCCTTCGTGCCATTTAGGTGTCGATTTTTCCTGGCGAGCGATAGCGAGCCTGTAATTTTTAGCAGGAATCGGCCTTTGGCCTGGACATTTTTCTTCCGAAAAATGTACAAAACTATCTTGAAGGGGGGTCTAGGGGGTTGTTTTTCTAAGCTTGATGGAGGTATAGGGAGGAAACTAAACAAATATATGAAAAATGAATTCATGGATCAAACAAACAGCCAGTGTCCCCTTAACATGTATCAAACAAACAGCCAGTGTCCCCTTAACATTACATAATCTACGAAATTATAACCCATGCTAAATATGATTAGTTGTGGTTATTATAACCCATGCTAAATATGATTAGTTGTGGTTATTATAACCCATGCTAAATATGATTAGTTGTGGTTATTATAACCCATGCTAAATATGATTAGTTGTGGTTATTATAACCCATGCTAAATATGATTAGTTGTGGTTATTATAACCCATGCTAAATATGATTAGTTGTGGTTATTATAACCCATGCTAAATATGATTAGTTGGGGTTATTATAACCCATGCTAAATATGATTAGTTGTGGTTATTATAACCCATGCTAAATATGATTAGTTGTGGTTATTATAACCCATGCTAAATATGATTAGTTGTGGTTATTATAACCCATGCTAAATATGATTAGTTGTGGTTATTATAACCCATGCTAAATATGATTAGTTGTGGTTATTTAGATTCCCAAATAGATCTTTAGTTTCATGTATAGTGAAAATGGTCTAAAACTGAAAGAGAGTGTTGGAATGGCCACATCCTAGAACTATATGGTATCTTTCAGTGTCGGTTATAATTTAAGGGGAGAGTGGCTGTTTGTTTGGTCTATTAATTAATTTATTCATATATTTCTTTAGTATCCTCCCTAGACCTCCTTCAAGCTTAGAAAAATACCCTCTAGAGTCTAGAGTAGACCCCCCTTCAAGATAGGTTTGTAAATTTTTCGCTAGAAAAATATCCCGGCCGAAGGCCGATTCCTCCTAAAATTACAGGCTCGCTATTGCTCGCCAGGAAAATATCGACACCTAAATGGCACGAAGGGTCCTAATATTGACAAAGAAATGGGGTGAAAGGTCATAAAATCCCCAAACTAATGGAACCAACGTCTTAAAATCTCAAAACTAGTGGGGCTAAATATTAGGGAGAAGGGGGTCCCGAAAAACGGTCTGTCTCCCCTTAATAATAATATATCTGTGATCTCCGTTGATAACAATAACAACTTACTCTAAGCTGTATAGCTTTGGTTGATGCGCTATACAAATTATATCTATATCTATCTATCTATCTATTCTATCTATCTGTTCTATCTATATATCTATTCTAGGTATCTATCTGTTCTTTCTAGCTATCTATTTTATCAATCTAGTCTATGTATTCTATTTGTCTATCTATTCTATCTATCTATTTATATATCTATCTATTCTATCTATATATATCTACTCTATATATCGATCTATTCTACCTATCTATCTATTCTATCTATATATATCTACTCTATCTATCTATCTATCTATTCTATCTATCTATATATCTACTCTATCTATCTATCTATTCTATATATCTATCTATCTATTCTATCTATCTATCTATCTATTATATCTATCTATCTATCTATATACTCAGGCCCAATCCCCACTTTTGAACGCTTCAATTTCAAGGGGGGTCACCGGATTTGTTTTATCTTACTCTCCTATTCTCTCTTTCTCTGGCTTGTATCCATTCGGCCCCATTCAGCCAACTGTTTTAAGACGTTTGTCTCCATCCAGGTGTCGATTTCTTCCTGACGAGCGATAGCGAGCCTGCATTGTATGGAGAAATCCGGCTTCGCCGGGGAAATTTTTCTATCGAAAAATGTACAAATTTAGCTTGCTGTCAAAACAAAAATATATATATGCTGGCTCGCTACCGCTCGCCGGGAAAATATTGACACCTGGATGGGGGTAAACGTCTTAAAACAGTAGGCTGAATGGGGCCGAATGGAAAGTCAAAGAGAGAGGGAGAGAAAGAGAACACACAAGCAAGGTGGGCTTCCTTAACACAAATGTTTCATAACAAGTGTTTGAAAAGTATACGTGTTCAAAATATCACATATAAACGATGAACAACTTTCAATTAACCCCTTGAGGATTATACCGTGTTTCGACAGTTTATTCTGGCTATCATTAAACGACTTTACACAGCTTAGGAGGGATCTGTGGGCTATTATAAGGGTAAAGACTATCTCATATATCCCTCTGACTTCCATATACCCATCCTAATCTTCTAATAATAGCCAGACAACATAACATAAATGCGTCATCGTGTCTTGAAAGGGTTAAACAGCCAATGTTGCCAGCGTATATTTGGTATTATTACTTGGCAGGTGGCGAGATCAGGGTTACCAAACCAAGTCCGCTAGAAAGTAAGTAAAAACTGATATTCGCTAGATTTAATTATATTTCATTAAGAGGGGTGACCTGTTTTTGTTCTGTCCTTTTCTATCTTTCTCTGGCTTGTATCCATTTGGCCCCATTCAGCCTACTGTTTTAAGACGTTTATCCCCATCCAGGTGTCAATTTTTTACTGGTGAGCGGTAGCGAGCCAGCATATTTTTTATTTTTGTTTGACAGCAGGCTAAATTTGTACACTTTTCGATAGAAAAATGTCTCCGGCGAAGCCGGATTTCTTCATATAATGCTGGCTCGCTATCGCTCGCCAGGAAGAAATCGACACCTAGATGGGGATAAACGTCTTAAAATAGTTAGCTGAATGGGGCCGAATGGATACAAGGCAGAGAAAAAAAGAAAAAGACAGAAATAACAAAATGCAGGTCACCCCCCTTTATTGAGTTTAGGAGTAAAGTCGGTTGGTGCAGGGAACAGAATAATAATGCCACAATCTGTAGAATATCACTTAAAATGGCTCAAATCTCATGTCGCTAGATGTACAAAATTGCCTCTAGATCGAAGTACAGTAAATACCTCTAGATCTAGCGGGAAAGTAGCTAAATTGGCAACACTAGGCGAGATGTATTGGTTCGCCGTGAGTAGGCCTACCCAGGGTACATTTCTAGTACACACACCACCTCTATGACATGCTGTTCGTCAAGATTGAATAGGAGAGTAGGCCTAGGGTAACGTGGGAGAGAGATACTACTACTACTACTACTACTACTACTACTACTACTACTACTACTACTAATACTAATACTACTTTTTTTAATAATTATTATTATTATTTTTTTTTTTAAATAAATTTAAACCACTCAGCCTCTGCATCCCCTCTTTGGACCCTAAACCAGGTCAGAACAGTCATCAAAGCGTCCGACTATATAATAGCAATGATAATGATAATTATAACATAATGACAAAAGCATTTTTTACTCGGCATCTATAATCTGAAAACTACTGAATTCAAGTTGTGCAAGATTTTAGCAACTATATTAATCTCCGTGTGTCCAGACATTTTGGCTCGAACGTTCATTGATTTTGGCAATGTCACTCTTTTTAGTCTAGGGGAGGCACTCGTCACAGGCAGTTTTGCCTTTTGTCTCCCTTATCCACATATACAAAAAACAACTCTAATGCCAATAAAGTAGCAGTTAGTGATACATGGGCGCACTCAAGATCTATCTATATACATAGGATGAAGGAAAAATTGATTGAGGAAGAGAGTTCCAGAGTCAATTTTTTGAGTAGAAGAAAGACTGAACAAATTTGCCAATTCTTGGGTTGGATAGCTGAACAGAATATGAGTGGGACTGTGTTGAAAGGCGGGTGCCTCACATTCGCCACAAGGGAGGGGGTATGCACTGAGAGAGCTCTGAAGAACAATGTTGTAATAGCGATAAAAGAGTGACAGAGATGCATCATTGCGGCGTGTAGAAAGAGATTGTAGGGAACTAGTAAGAGGAAGTTAGTTGATGAGATGAAATGCTTTGGACTCTACCCTTTTGAGAAGGAAGGTAAGGATGGAGCCTCCCCATACTTGCGAACAATACTCAATACAGGGGCGCACTGTGTCCCGATACAGAGCAAGAAGCTGTGTGGGGGTGAAGAAACCCACAGAGACGGTTGAGCACACCTAACTTCTGGGAAGCCGTTTTAGCAAGAGAGGTAATATGATCTTTCCAAAAAAGGTCGGATGAAAAAGATACACCTCACTTTTGTTCTCTTTATCTCCCTCTCTCTTTGGCTTGTATCCATTCGGCTCCATTCAGCCTACTGTTTTAAGACGTTTACCCCCATCCAGGTGTCACTATTTTCCACCGCTCGCCAACATATATACTGTATATATATTTGTTTTGACAGAAAGCTAAATTTGTAAATTTTTCGATAGAAAAATGCCTCCGGCGAAGCCGGATTTCTCCAAACAATGCTAGCTCGCTATCGCTCGTCAGGAAGAAATCGACACCTGGATTGAGATAAACATCTTAAAACCGTTGGCTGAATGGGGCCGAATGGATACAAGCCAGAGAAAGAAAGAAAAGAAAAACCGGTGACCCCCTTAACCTTTTGAGGATCCTGACGCATTTTGACAGTTTATTATGGCTGTCATTAGACGATTTTGTACAACTTAGGAAGGATATGTGGGAGTTAAAAAGGTAAAGACTATCCCAATTAAACCCCTGACTTCCATATACCTTTCCTAATCTGAATAAAATCGTCTAATCATAGCCAGATAATATGAAAGAAGTGCGTCTTGGATCCTCAAAGGGTTAAATCCAATCGTTAAAGTGAAATATCAATAATTGCATTCCAAACTTAGTATTGAAGTATCCAGCGAGCGTGAGAGGGGTAATTATTGCAGACAAATATTAGCTTTGTCGTATCTTAAGATGTTATATTTCACTGCATTTTAAGAAGTTATTTGTATCTATTTCGTTTGTTTTACTTATTATTATTTCTTAGTTTGCTCCCTAGATCTCCATAAAGCATAAATAACACCCACAAGACTACCATTCGAGATAAATTTGTAAATGTTTTGGTAGAAAAATATCCCGGCCGTAGGTTGGTTACTTCTGAATTACAAGCTCGTTTCTACTCGCCAGGTAATTATCGACACTTTAATGGCACGAAAAGTCTTAAAATTGAAAAATAAATGAGGCGATAGGTCTTGAAATCATAATAATGGTGGGGCAAACGTCTTAAAATCTAAAGACAAATAGGGCTAAGCATGAGGGAGAAGAGGTCCAGCAAAAAACCCTAAAGTTAAAGTGTTTTATTTCACTGTACACTAGTGATGTTGATATGTATATTTGTTAACACAATGCTCTCTCTCTCTCTCCAAGAAACTGGGCCACAGAAAACGCATGTATTGACATAACTTCCTACCTGCTCCTCTCTCTTTCTGCTCTCTTTTTCGCATTTTATCGAAGGCTTGTATCAATATTTTTATATTTAGTGTTGTCAATATAATATATACACTTGCTATATACCACATAGTCTAGGTAATTTTGACAATTACCTTTCTTTTATATCTAAATAACTTTATATATATATATATATATATATATATATATACTATATATATATTTTTCTTTTTCTTTTCTTCTATATTCCAACTACTTACTCCCTCTCGGGCATAGGCTGAGAGCCTGTACATTCCACCGCTCAACACGGTGAAGCCTGTGAGGTCTTGTTCCAGTCTGGGGAGTGAGACATGTGAAGCATCCATTCATGGCTCGAAGGAGCTCCATTTCTGAAGCGGCTGGTTGCTTCGTTCAAGTGCTTCACTGTCTCACCCTCTAGACTCAGACCCTCACTCTCTGAACGCCACCTATATATATATATATATATATATATATATATATATATATATATATATATATGTGTATTTAGTTGTTCTGTCAATGTGTGAGTTATATTTAAGAGGAAACTGGGTTCTTAGCTGATCATTACAGGTCAGTCAACAATTCAACCAATTAATGCTTGAATCCCAAACTTGGACTCTTTCTTAATATTATTCTGCATGTTTCTTATTGTCCTGCATCTGTTTATTATTGTCCTACATCTGTTTCTTATTGTCCTGCATCTGTTTCTTATTGTCCTGCATCTGTTTATTATTGTCCTACATCTGTTTCTTATTGTCCTACATCTGTTTCTTATTGTCCTACATCTGTTTCTTATTCTCCTACATCTGTTTATTATTGTCCTGCATCTGTTTCTTATTGTCCTGCATCTGTTTCTTATTGTCCTACATCTGTTTCTTATTCTCCTACATCTGTTTATTATTGTCCTGCATCTGTTTCTTATTGTCCTGCATCTGTTTCTTATTGTCCTGCATCTGTTTCTTATTGTCCTGCATCTGTTTCTTATTGTCCTGCATCTGTTTCTTATCGTTCTAAATCTGTTTTGAGATCCAGAGACATGCATTACACAGTACCTAAACAAATGAGAGAGAGAGAGAGAGGGGGGGGGAGGGAGGGGGGGAGGGTAGGAAAGGGAGTGGAAGAAGGCGAGGTGCATTGCTGGCGACAGGAGATCATAAGACTCCTTCCTTCTCTCTGCATTACCTGCATTGGGGGGGGGGGGGAGAGGGGGGAAGGAAAGGGACAAGGGGGAGGGAGGGAGGGAGAGGGGGGGAGGGAGGAAAGGGACAGGGGGGAGGGAAGGAGGGAGGGAGGGTCGGCATGGAAGGTGGAGAAAAGGCAGGACATAGGTACAGGTCGAATCGCACAAGTTTTTTTTATTTTTTCTTGGCATCTTTTCACAATGACTCCGACCTGGAAGCTCGTAAATTCAAGCTTGCCAAGATATCAAACAACTATAATTAAGGGAGCCCACCTCGTTTTTTTCTCTGTTTCTCCCTCTCTTTTTGGCTTGTATTCATTCGGCCCCATTCAGCGAGCCAGCATATATATATATCTTTGGTTTGACAGCAAACTAAATTTGTACATTTTTCGATAGAAAAATGTGTCCAGCGAAGCCGGATTTCTCCATACAATACTGGCTCGCTATCGTTCGGCAGGAAGATATCGACACTTGGATGGGGATAAACGTCTTAAAACAGTTAGCTGAATGGGGCCGAATGGATACAAGCCAGGGAAAGAGAGAGAAGGAGAGAGAGATAAACAAAAAGCGGTGACCCCCCTTAACCCTTTCGCTGCGGGTGACGTTCTGGAATGTTTTGGCAAGGTACAGCAATTTCCAGGCTTTAAAAGCCTGTAAAAAACGTAAAAATCGAGTGACAGTGGGCGGAAGCGTGAGGGGCCCACCTCCGACCCTCAGAGCACCGAGCGGCTCACTGAGCTAGGCTGTGTCTCGCGCGGGTCTCTCTCTGTCTCTCTCATAAGTGCAGCCAAGCGAAGCGAGTGTTACATAATACCAGGGTTCCCGCATTTCACTGGGATCACTGCGGGTGAACCAGAGTATACGGTCCATTCTGGGGTAATTTTGTAGCTATTTTCGCCTAGTTTTCGGCAGAATACACTTCATTTAATGCAGATGCTTGATTTATCATTCAGGAGTGCCTGAATATGCCCTAAATAGCCCAAACAAGGCTGCAGCCAAAGGGTTAACTACCTATAGTATATTGAAGGTATTGCTACATAAAGACCGTTGACATAGGATAATATTGCTGATCGAAAGGTTTGAACCGATTTGTTGTTAACTTTATACTAAAGATAATATTACAGGGACTATTTTTATGGCCATACTAAATTGCATGTTTGGTATCTTAATTAGGCTATCGAGTTTACAGTCATATTCTTAAGACGACAATGTAATGCATAACATAAGAGTATTCTATGTTATATTTTCTTACTAAACAATTATATGAGCTATCGCAAATAACACATTAACTTAGGGAAATGTTCTGAGACATGGCAGATGCCACTAAATTAGTCTTGCCCGAACAACCAATCAAGGACACACGAAGAATTAAGGGGGGTCACCGGTTTTGTTTTATCTTTCTCTCCTTTTCTCTCTTTCCCTGGCTTGTATCCATTCGGCCCCATTCAGCCAACTGTTTTAAGATGTTTATCCCCATCCAGGTGTCGATATCTTCCTGGCAAGCGATAGCGAGCCAGCATTGTATGGAGAAATCCGGCTTCGCCGGACACATTTTTCTATCGAAAAATGTACAAATTTAGCTTGCTGTCAACAAAAAAATGTATATGCTGGCTCGCTACCGCTCGCCAGGAAAATATTGACACCTGGATGGGGGTAAACGTCTTAAAACAGTAGGCTGAATGGGGCCGACTGGATACAGGTCAAACAGAGAGGAAGAGAAAGAGAAAAACGCGAGGTGGGATCCCTTAAAGAAGAGCAGGCTGATTTCAATAGTTTTATTAGTTCGCAATTGACAACTTGCGAGTTTCAGGTTATAAGGAAGTTAGAGCTGTAGATATCGATATTTAGCAGAATTATTAGCTAAAATACGGATATAGTACATTCATGAATTTATAAAATAAAATTCAACTTACTTATTATTCATAAGTCTACATGATTACTGCATTGCTGTTATATATCGATGCTTACGATTCCAACTTCCTTACAGCCTGAAACTCGCAACGGGTCGATTGAAACTCCTCAATCATGTAAATTACCAATATTATTACATTACAGAGTGCGAATCTATTATTACAATTTATAAACGTATATTAGGAGTACTCATAATTAGATATAACATGAGCGGAGTTTATGCTCATGCTATCGAAATAGAGGTTTTCATAAATTAATTTTGATGTAATTATGGGTTTACTATTATACTGGTACTTACAAATTATATGCAGAAGTAAACAAATATTCATAAATCGCTGTATGACCTCGATAACACTTATAAACTTCCGATTGAGGCTGTTCTGTTAACAAATACAAAAATGTTCACGTCAGGTGGTCAGGTGCAGGTATTGAGGGATAAGCCTTTACAATGGCACCTCTGATCTACTTTTCGAAGAGTGTTGCGAGGGTAGAAGGGCTGTTGGAGAGAGAGGAATTGGTTGGAGTGGCTTTCGTATGTATGTTATTAAGGGTACATCACACAATCAGGAGTGCGAGCTAGTGGGAGTCTAACAGGAGTCACTAGGAGCCGCTAGAATCACTAAGAGTCATCGATTTTCACCGCGAGCGAGTGGGAGTCTAACAGAATTCGCTAGGAGTCGCTAGAGTCACTAGGAGTCATCGATTTTCACCGCGAATAGGCCTGCGAGTCTGAATTGTCCCCTACTCCTAGTGACTCTAGCTCGCACATGTTAGAAAATTGGGGTAGCCGAGCGGAGTTCCCAGGAGTATCAGGGAGTGACCCAGAGTGCCCATGGGTGCATGCGATCTTCCAAGAGTCATTACGTGATTTCCAGGACTGTGGACTCTTCAAAACTCGGCCTCACACTCCTGAATGTGTGAACTAGGCTATAATGTTATAAATTTGGGCTGCTCGAGTGGATTTTCCAGGAGTATCTGGGAGTGACCCAGAGTGCCCATGGGTGCATGCAATCTTCCAAGAGTCATTACACGAGTTTCCGAGACTGTCGACTCTTGGAAACTCGGCCTCACACTCCTGAATGTGTGAACTAGGCTTAAGTCTGTATATGTCGTCGAGGTGTCCCGCGATTGGGTGTGAGCATGTGAAACACGCTAGGACGTACCCACTAAATATGTCTGCATTGGCTGGGAACGAACCCAGGTAAAGCATTTTGCAATTCATAGCTGTTGGCGGCGTAGCTGCATTCGTATGTAAGCAAAATATAGAAGTTTCGTACCTCTGAATAAATGTTGAAACTAATTTATTGTTCTTTAACTTTGATCATGTAATGATTGTGAGAATCGTCATAAAATTAGCTGCTAGAGATGAGGGAATGATCACATTCCCAATTAAATTTGCCAGACAAGCAGAGATAATATTGCCTCTAAACTGTAATCTCCAAAATGACTAATTAGAGCACTGCTAAATGATGTATTTCCATTATCAGACTATTCATAATTTGGTAAGGATATTGAAGTTACTGACTTAGAAAGGTAACTAATTAGCAGTATCTAAAGTTTTTCCAATCATTGCATCAAGGATGAAATCGGAGAAATTATTGGGCTTTAGTAGTGACATGTTAGTTATACAGTAGTATTAATGGCATTATTGGGGTTTAGTAGTGACATGTTAGTTATACAGTAGTATTAATGGCATTTTTCTAATATTCTATAATGCTATAAATGACTTCTTCTGGATTATGCAGTTCAATTCTGGTCTGCAACGCTCAGGAATAGCTTATGGTGGTTAGAAAGAATCCAAGCTAAATCTATAAAGTTAATTCCATTGATTAGGAGACTAAGGTACTCGGACTGTTTGAGAGGTCTGTGTTTTTTTTTTTTTTTTTTTTTTATTGGAACGAATTGAATACGAGATTTACACCGTATTAAATGAGTTTGGTAAATGGATTATGACAAGATTCTTAGCATATACAGTATATGAATACAAAAAGCAACCAAACAGCCAAAGCTAGTCTTTTAATGATATTTTAGCCTAACTAGTAGTAAGTTGACTGTGTAGCATTACACACTTGTTTTTGTAATACACTTTTATATACCATCCAGTAGTTAGACAAATAATAATATTACAGGGTTTATTTTGTCTGTCTTTTATTCTCACAACCACAAAACACCATTTACACTATTATCTAAATGTTTGTACACAATCTACACTATTTCCGTACTCTACAACACAAACAATGATGAACACCATGGCTGTAACCACATACAAATCTCATATTCATTATTGCCTGACACTTACATGTACAGAAACACATACACACATTTCGTGAGTAGCCTAGCCTCTACTAAATTTAATAATAAGGTGCAGTTTCGAGGCCTGTTGCTGCTGCTCTTTGTGTGTGGTGACACTGGGGCTTTTTTAAGTCACGGCCCGCATACCCCTAAGTTCCCATGCCAAATATGCAGGCGTACGGTAAAGTGGGGGCAACGTGCCATCCAGTGCAATAGCTGTTGTGAGGTCTCCGTCCACCATGGCTGGTACCACAATAGATGTGTTGGAGGCTTCATGATGGCATTCGACTGGCTGGTGGACCAAAGTCTCTCGTGGATCTGCTTGGATTGTGGAGCCCCGAATTACAGTTCTTCCCTTTCCCACAATCCTATACCCACTTCCCATAGATTTAGCATCCTCGAATTTACACTTTCCCCTCCGCGACCATTAACACCACCGAATCATCTTATCTCACCTTTAGCTAACACCCCTCTTAGACTTAGGCAAGACCTATACATTTCCTCAGCTACACATAACTGACTGCATGACCTGACTTCCCTGACACTGCATCAACCAAATTATAGGTTTGATTCCCGGAGGGAAGTAGAGAAAACCTAATATTTAGTAGGGCCACGTAATCATTGACGATATTGCCTATTAGTATAATAGTCTCCATTCAACATCCCGCATCAGCATTTTGAATCTACCACGCAGAAGGTTCATGGAGTACTCTTCATAAGTGCACGCTTAATTCCCTTATGGGATCGTCATTATGATCGGGTACCCTACAGAAACAATTCTGTAAAAAAGAAAAAAGAAAAAATAACTTAATATCTTATCATATGACTTTCCATATGTGGATTTCTTGCGTTTTGGTACCCCGACACCAGGCCCTCTAGCGGCCATCTTCGTCCTTCATTGAAATACCAAGACAAAACTATAGAAATCAACGAATGGGAAGTGGGATGGCTGGGAGGGACATTTATCGTCAATGATTACGGGGCCCTACTAAATATTAGGTTTTCTCTACTTCCCTCCGGGAATCAACCCTATAATTTAATAGTGGCCCCTTCATCATTGACGATATTGCCTGAATTCCAAGATTGGAGGGGGACATTCGTGGCAATATCCTTAACCTCAGGGGACAAATAATCCATATAAATTTTTTTAAGTTTTATTGTATGCAAACAATATATAAAAAATACAAAAGATTGCAAGCAGTGCGAGACATCAAGGAAGTCTGCTTACTCATGACCAGATCTCACTTCAAGATCTATGCATGATACTTTGTGGGGACACGCTTGTGTTCCCTTAAATAGAACTATAATTCTGCAGAATTTAGTTCTCACCTTAACACTATTTGTACAATATAATCTGTTTGTACAATCTGATAATACTGCATAGTATGCTAGATTTTTTCTTAATCTTAACATGAAAATAAAATATATTGAACTGTATAACCAGTTTGATCACAGCTCGTGATTTATCACAGTCTCTGGCGGACGGGGACCTAGTGAGGTATGGGCTATTCCGCACCCCCCCCCCCCCTTTTTAAAACAAAACTTATATAATAGAACATAACCTACTGGACCCGTTGTCGTAAAGCTACACAGGTACGCTTTGGTTTATCTAGAACGACCGACAGGTAACGTGTTAGGAAAGTATGATTGGAAGCCCAAAGTTGAGTATTAGCAATGTCTGCTATAGAAAAATTCTGAAGGAATCTAAGAGAGACTGCCCATTTCCTGATGCCGTGAGCCCTGCCCACTACGATGGGGTTACTTTCCTTAATAACGTCTACTAGCAAGGAAGCTAAGTTTCTTCTCGTAACACGATTACCTGCCTGATTCACTCACAGAGCACCTGGTTGGCGAGGATGCGCAGCCCTCATAAATTTAGATAAGGCCTGCACAGGGCATAAAATATGATGAGTCTGCACAGGGCATAAAATATGATGAGTGTGTCCGCGTTTCAATGCCGGAACAGAAAATTCAGAAAACATTTGATCGGAATGCTCGTTTTTTGCAATAAATGTAGGAGACGGCGCGATTTGTACATGATCGTGTAGCCTCCCAAACCTAAGGCAATTAGGTTCGTTGCTCATCGCCGCCAGCTCAGACACCCTATTTCCAGTGGCAAGAGCCATGAGGAATACAGCCTTCTTCAAGAGTGAATCAAAATCCGGCGTATTATTTTATTTACGCGACTGAAGTAATGATAAGGCTTTGTCAAGTGACCAGGTGGGCATGAGCTGACGGGGTGGTGGGCACAGCTTGAAACACGCCCTCATAAAGCCTTTCTCCTCCGCCTGCGGTATGGAAAGGCCCGTGAGATCAAAAAAGGGAGTTCTGATGGCAGACAAGTAATTTTTTAAAGTGATTACTGAAAATTGTTTGTACTCAAATAGATAATCTAGGTATTTGAAAATCAAGGCTCCCGAGGCATCTGTTTGCCCTGACTCTACAATCCAGCTCGTAAAAGTTTTCCAATGTGACTGGTATTGTCTCCTGGTAGACATAGTATATTGGTTCAAAAGTTTATTTGTGACACTTTCTCCAAATTGAGCTAACCATTTTCCCTTGTAAATGTCCATAAGGCAAAACTGAGCGAGGTCCGAAGGTTGCCAATCATCTCTAAGTGGAAGGCGGAGACCGGAAGCGACACTGGGGTCTTGCACCATTCCTGATATTGATGGTACCACGCCTGAACCGGCCATAACGGCGCGATCATCGAGACTAAGCCCCGGTAACCCGTCAGTTTGTGAATCACCCTGCACATTAGTACAGAATCTGGTGAAGGAAAAAGATAAATTGAAGTCCACTTGCTACAATTCTCCAACAATGCATCTGGTCCCCCCGCCGGGGTCACCCCTTGGCGAATTAGGAAGATAGGGAGTCTGTGATTCTCCTCGGATGCGAACAGATCCACTTGTGAACGGTAAAGCCTTGCAATCATCTTGTCGAAGACGGTTTGTTTGATAGCCCATTCTACTAGGGTGCTCCGCCTCCGAGACAGAGCGTCTGCCCAGACGTTCGACATGCCGGGGAGATAAGCTGCATGCAGATGAATGCCCAGCGATTCGGCCAGGGCAAAAATCTGTTCTGACAATATTAGCAACTCTCGAGACCTCACTGAGCCCTGCTTCTGAATACAATGGACTGCAGTTAGGTTGTCCATACGGAACGCTATTGATTTTGCTTGCAAAGACATACCGTGATCTTGGAGGAAAAAGAGAGGAACTAAAAGCTCTTGCTTGGTATATTAGCAACTCTCGAGACCTCACTGAGCCCTGCTTCTGAATACAATGGACTGCAGTTAGGTTGTCCATACGGAACGCTATTGATTTTGCTTGCAAAGACATACCGTGATCTTGGAGGAAAAAGAGAGGAACTAAAAGCTCTTGCTTGTTGATGTGACAAAGAGTGTCTTGGGGCCAAGTGCCTTGCCCTTGATGGCCTAGATTCGACTGATAGCCCCAACCTAGAGCCCCTGAAGCGTCTGTGTCTACCCATACCGTAGGCGGGGGAGAAACCCATGTCGTTATTGAGTAAAGCATCTCCGGCTTGGCCCAGACCGATAGCAAGCTGTGGATTAATGGAGGAATTGGCCATAATTTCTTCTCCAGCGAGAGAGGAAAAACTTTGTTGCCTTCCAAGATTAGTTTCTTTACTTTCAACCGGCCCAACTTCACAGTCAATTGGATCCAGTTGAGAGAGCCGATCAGGGAATCCCACATTTTCCTGGTCGTATTCCGACTGTGGAGAAAGAGGAACAGTTTCCTGCGAAATCTGTCCCGATTGTCCATACTCTGAGTAAGAGGTAGGTCGGTGGTGTCCCAGACCAGCCCTATCCACTGAATATTCCTTGTGGGAACAAGGCGAGACTTTGCCAAGTTCACCTTTTAACCCTAGGTTGTGCACATGATTTAATACTTGGTTTACATGGTTGTGACATAACTCCTCTGACTCTGCCACCACCAGCCAGTCATCTAGATACCAAAACACCTGTATGCCCTGGACTAACAATGGCACAGGGCTTGCCGGACTAATTTTGTGAAAATTCTCGGTGCCAGGTTCAACTCAAAAGGCCTTCTTTGAAAGACATGTCTCTCGCCTGATCCTCAGAGCGAGGAATTTCTGAAACCTCTTGTTTATAGGGACATGCCAATAGGCGTCTTTGAGGTCTACTGAGCAAATCCAGCCTTGCGGCGGAAGAGAGAGCCTGATCTGATTGACTGTAAGCATCCTGAAGGGTGAATTCATTATAAATGTGTTCAGACGCGAGAGATCCAATACTGGTCGCATTTGCACACTGTCCCTTTTCGGCACTAAGAAAAGTCTGGAGGTGAATACTGGGCAAATTGGTTTGACTGGGACAAGGACTTCTTTTGAGATAATTTCTTGGACTAGGCCACTAGGGCCTCCACCTCCTGTGAAACATTGTTGCATTCCAGCGCCTGAAGCAGTCGAGGTCGCCGGAGCCACCGCCAGGTGATTCCTTTGCTTACTACTTTCCTGGCCCAAGTTTTCCTGGGCCAGGCCAAGCGGAATAACTGGAACGACCCAGTCTGCAGACCGGGCCTGTTCGGTAAAGCAACTCTCGAATCCAGTACAACTAAGCACGGCACTGGGAGATTGAGAGTTTGGGTGGCTAGTTTTTTGGAGGGGGAGGTGGGTTGGTATCAGACGGCTGGCTAGTCTTGGCTAACGTCTGCCCCTGATTTGGCTTCTGGTGGGGCTTACCTTTATATCCTGAGTATTTACCTTGTCTGGGTTTGGACAGAGTACCTCCCGGCTGAGGAGGGGTTCTGGGATCTCGAAAGGAGTGTTTAGCATGCGGCTGGTTAGGCTTACCTCCGCTCTTTGGTTTGTGAAAAGTTTTCTTAACAGGTTCCTTCTTAGCTTGGGAGGTAACCTGCTTCCACCCATTTACCAAATTAAAAACTATACTCCAAGTTTCTGAGGTAAGAAGGGAGGCAGTGAGGACCGGCGAAAGAGTTACCCGGTGACCAATGTCATCCAGTAACTTCTTCACTAGGTGCACTCTCAGATCCTGGCGGGCTCGAACCGCTTCCATGATTGCAATTCTGATGTCTCCTAAGGTCTGAATAGAGTTTTGCAATAAAATTCGTCTAGATAAATCAGTGGCCTTCCTAACCTGAGGGTCAGCAATGGCCGAGGTAGTTCTGGTAAGTGAGACAGCAATCTGGTGACTAACTAGATACTGAGAGAACTGCCGGTAGGCTTTGTTTCTTAGTTTAAAATCCCTTTCAAGGTGAGCCGCCGGAGGAGTACAAAAGGGTTCATCTAATGAGTTTAGGGCTACTTTGGGTGCCGCCAGGAAGGCAAACAAAGCTGGTGACACCCCATCAACCTTAGAGACAGGCAACGAAAAATAATGATGCGTTTCCTGTGGAACCTGATGTGAGGACTTAGACGTGATTGTTGAAGCAAATACCTGAGCCTCTAACTCCCAATCTACCCAGGGACCTACCCCTATCCGCCCTATCTGCAGGACTGGTGCATGCGTTTGGTCTAGTACCGGAAGTGTATCCATTTTTGGCGTAAGAGCATTTAAAGCCTTGAAATCATTGACGCCATCAGCTTTTGACCAGTCTGCAAAGAGTCATGCAGAAGCGGCGGAAGGGACTGCCGGGGCAGCAGTATACACAAAGAAGTCTGGATTATATGAACTGGGGATAGCCTTAATCGATACATCCAGCAACATCCCTGCCTCATCTTTTGCTCTAAACTTCCTGCTCTTGTTAATCTCAATTTTCCATTCACTAGGGACCAGTAGGTCCCCTGAAATGGTGGGTTGTGCTAATTGTGGGTTCAGAGGCGTCGTCTGGACCCAAGAACAGTCAGGGCCATAGAGGAGAGACATGGGGCCTTTCTTCTGTGGTGCCTTATCTAAGGGGGGAGGAGTGATATCTGCAATTACCCTCACATTAGTGGTAGTAAGTGTGGCCGGCACTGTAGTGCCTGGAACCGCGGATACCGCCGGGGTCATGGTAAGAGAAGGAAGAAAACCTGGAGGCTCTAGAGGTCTTATCATTGAATGACTGGGGGCAACTAACGGTTGACAAGCAGGAGGATTAGAAGAGACAGGGAGGTTATACTGTTGCATAACTTTATGTAATATATCACTGATTTCATCCGAAGTAACACGACTACTAGACTATTTGAAGACGATAGCTTAGTTTATCGACCAATTATCAATAGGGACGATTGTCTCCGACTACAAGACAACTTCACTGCGCTTGAACAGTGGGAAGCCAAGTGGCAGATGACATTCAGACCTGACAAGTGCCACCATATTCGCTTCCTCCGTTCTAACAAAATAATCCCATTCTCTTACAAACTTCACGATACCCCCTTATATGCCGTTCCCTCCCACAAATATTTGGGGGTACACATCTCAGCGGACGTAAGGTGGATCACACACACGTACAGCATCAGAGCAAAGGCTAATAGGGCCCTGGGCTTTCTTCGCAGGAATCTCACAAAGTATAACGCAAACATCAAAATTCTAGCTTTCAAATAATTGCTTCGGCCACACTTAGAATACTGCGACACCGTCTGGGATCCACACACTCACAATACTATCAATACATTAGAGGCCATACAAAACAAAGCTGCAAGATGGATCAGACGTGTTTACAGACATACTACATCAGTCACTTTGCTCAAACAAGACATTAAACTAGACCCCCTTGTAACAAGAAGACAAATGCACAGACAACAAATGTTATACAAAATCACAAACAATTTAGTGGACATAGACATAAATACATATTTGCACCCTACAAACATACAATTTATGAGACACAGCCACAACTCAAAATACTACACATATCAGGCAAGCATGGATATATTCAGACACTCACTTTTCCCCGCAGCATCCAAAAGTGGAATCACCTCCCATCTCACATAGATTCCTTTAGAAATCATCAAGAAATAGGATCATTAATCATTATCTCCCTCATCCTAATCCTTGACCCGATCCTATCTGTTGCTCCTAATTCCCCTGCACAACCCCCGCATATCATGCTGCCCGAGAGCAACCTCTGCGGGTCCCCCTGACAAGACAATACATTTCCGACATGTTATAATGTTGTAGTTATCCATGAAAGACAAATTTGTACATTTTCTATCATATTCTACAATAAAGAAAACGATATTATGTTGGTAACTGAATAAAATATATGTCAGCCTACACGCCATAAACACACACTTTCACTGTCATTTACACTTACAAATGCACACTACTTCAGCTAGATCGGTGTTCAAAGTGTTGGGGCTTGTACTGATTGGGTAGATTGTAGGTACCGATCGAGCAGGGCAGTACCCAGGGGAGGCCACATAAGCATATGATAAGGAATTGCTGGAACTCTTGTTTCATTTGTATGGCTTCCTCCACTGTTTTTATCTGTGCCTAACATACACAGAGATTAATCAAGCTAACTCTCACAAACACCTCCTCCTATTGATTTCATTACACTTAACAAGCACACCACACTTCGTTCCAACACACCTAAATTACATGTGCCTTGATTTTGGCACTCTATCACTCTTTCAAACTTGGGTGGGACACTTGTTACAAGCAGCTTTGCCTTTCATCTCCTTTATTCACATAACAAATTAAAACAAAAAATAATAATAAACAAATATATAATGAAACATAAGTATATAAAACAATTCCTAGACTTAATCACTAACCTGATGAAGCTCTAAGCAAAGCTTTCTCAATAAAGTGTTTCTCCTCATATTGTGTTCCCAGAGTGTTGGGGCTTGCTTTTAATGTTGAAAACAGAATAAGGAATATACCATTAACGCACATCACCAACACTACACACATACACACCCACAATTACACTCACATACAGTATACAAACCCCTACAGTAACTACGTTCCCCAAAGTGTTAGCACTTTCATGGCCTTATATTTTTGTACAGTGATGCCACATCATAACTTTGATGATGGTTCATGTAGTGAATAGTATGTGTGTTCTTGGTTATACCAAAATGTATCTATTTTTTATACTTTTCTCCAACCTTTCCACTGACTTAACAATCAAGTACCCAATCTGATAGCCCGTTCATACACTCTGCTACTGAATGCATATTTTCTGATGCTAAGTCGACTCCGTTTCTTGAAATATGTTCTTGCATTCCCTCATTCTATTCTTTTCGTAGTTGACCAGTCCAGTACCAGTTCCGTCCTTTTCATTTTATGCTGGCTAATAAGAGACAATTTTAATCAGTTTAAGAAGGGCCTCCAGTAATTAAAAGGCTTCGAACTATCTTAAATAATACTTTTTACTATCACAGATTCTTCTTAAGCTGCTCAAAATCGTCCAAATATAGGAATAATAAATATAAAATATGTCACCGGTACAGAAAGAGTTAAATGTTTCACAAAGTCGTCAAGTAATTTACAAATGTATATGCAAGGGTTGGCAAATGTATTTTCATTAGTCTGTCTTGTTGGGCATAATAGAAGACAGTCGTGCTGTCATATTCGAAGGAGATCTGGGCCAGCATAGGGCCCTGTCTCTCAGAGTGACAACTTCCCTGAGGAGAGACAAAGTGAGGTATTTGAGGGGAATGCTGAGGAGGTCGAGTGGAATTTATCTGCAAATGACCTTCGGCCTACTTACCAGGTCCTGAAGAAACACAGCTCAAAGCCTACCGCCCAGGTTAGTTCAGTTCGGATGGCGGAGGGCCAACTCATATCAGGTGATGATGAGTGCAGAGCTCGCTGGATTGAGTACTTTGAGCAGTTATACATGGCCAGTGCCTGCAACGGACAGCTTAATCCAACCACCAGTCCCTGTCCTGCCAATTAATGAAGACCCTCCCTCCCTTGCCGAGGTAATGGAGGCTGTGGCTAAGCTGAAGGGTGGGAAGGCTCCTGGTATTTGTGGCATTCCTGAAAAACTATTGAAAGCTGGGGGTGATTCCACAGTCCACGGGTTACATGCGGCTCTGAGTGCTGTATGTCTGACAGGTACCATTCGTCTTAACTGAAAAAGGGGTCTGGTCACCCTATCTGGAAAGGGAAAGGGGACTGACAGGACTGCAATAACTTCCGTGGTATCACACTGCTCAGTGTACCAGGCAAAGTCTTAGCCCATATTCTACAAATGCGAAACGTAAGAAGAGACCTGAGCAATCCGGATTTACACCAAAGAAGTCAACAAGTGACCAGACTCTGGTGCTCCAGATTTTCGTGGAATGCCGACTTGAGTTTAAAAAAGGGCTGCTTGCAGTTTATGTTGATCTCAAGAAGAAATTTGACTCAGTGCACCAAGAGTGGCTCTGGGAACTATTACAATTTTTATTGGGATCCCCACAGTAATTATTGACCTGGTTTCTAGACTTTATAAAGGAACAGAGTGCTGTCAAGTGTGGTGGGGAAGCATCCTCCTTCTTCCCTTGTGAATTCAGGTGTGAGACATGGGGGTGTTCTAGCACCTACACTCTTCAACGCTTGTAAGGACTGGTTGATGGGCCGGACAGTTGGGCAATCGCTGTAGAGCAGACGTTGGCAATTTCAAGATCACTGATCTTGATTTTGAAGATGACGCAGTGATCTTAGAGGAGACGTTGGATATTCTTAGATTGGTTCTAGAGACACTACATGAGGAGTTGGAGCCACTAGGTTTAATAGTCTCTTGGACTAAGACCAAAGTCGAAGCATTTGGTGACTTATAGGATGATGCAGTGTAACCTGTTTATGCATTGGTGATGACTTAGTGATCTTGGATAAATTTACTTATCTTGGTTGCATGATCCATAAAAGTGGTGAGTCAGGCTACCATGTCAATTATTGCCTCGGTTTAGCATATGGTGTTATGGATTCGCTCAACAAAAGTATATGGCTTTGTCGAAACCTGTGCAGAAGGAAGAAGCTGCGGATCTTCAAGACAATGGTGCTCCTTGTCTTATCATATGGATGTGAGACATGGACACTTAATAGTGAGTTGAAGAGATGCATAAACTCCTTTGGTACTAAATGTCTTTACAGGATCATTGGCTATCGCTGGCATGATTACATCTCAAACCAGCGACTACTCTATGGAACTGATACAAGACATATTTGTTGCATGGTTCGTGAATGCCAACTTCAGCTACATGGGAATGTGGTTTGCCTCCCTGCTGTTGACCCTGCTCACAAGGTGGTCTCTACAGAGGACAACCCTGAGTGGATTAGGCCTTGGGGAAGACCACGGAACTCATGACTGAGGCAAGTCGACCAATCTTGCAATAGAATACTTGATATGGGACGGGCAGATCACTGGAGTCTTGCCTGGAGGGATCCTCGGAGTGTTGACGAAGGGTGAGTGTGGCTATACCCTGTCACGGCGTATGTCCCCATTGATTGATTGTCTTGCATGACAAATCTTTAATATGAGGCAAGAGTTTGGGAGCTATTCACTGCCCGTTAGCAATTGCCTTATCAAGAAAATGAACAATCATTATCCTGAATATATCTTGTCTCTCCCGACTGTCAACAGTATAACGTGCAGCACCACAAGACAACAACATAATATATACGTTTCAAAGGTGAATACAGACACGGGTGCCAGATCAACCTCTGTAACAGAGGCAAAACTATGGAGAGAGCTCCCCTCAAATATTAAAGAAGTCAGTAATCTTCCTATATTTAAATCAAAACTAAAACAGTACCTGCTGAACCATACATAATTTGATCCTCCAAATATATTATATAATATACACTTTTCATGTGTAACCAATTTTAAATTAAAATGTAAATATTTGATATGTTAAAATAATAATAATTAGTATTGTATCTTAAATAGTAATTTATATGTTAAAATGTAAACACTATGTAACAAGAATAACAACCCCTGGTGGAAATATACGTCTTTATTATATAATTTTATTATTTTATTTGTCTTTCATCAAATATGGATTCCACATCTAATTAGCATTGCAAATGAAGTTTCACAGAACAATGTGTTGTGCTTTAAATATTTATACATCCAGGCAAACTAAAGTTCTTTTGGTTAATGCATTTTGTTTGTTTGATTTGCTCAGCTAAGTGATTTTTTTGTTTCTATGTGAATGAAGGAGACAAAAGGCAGAACTGCCTGTAGCGAGTGCCGCCCCCATAGTTGAAAGAGTGCCAGGGCCAAAATCAAAGGACGTTCGAGCCAAAATGCCTGGACACACGGAGTTTGTAGCAATTTAAGTCATAGGAGGAAGGAAAGGCTGATTCTGGGAGAGAGTCATACCCAGAAACAAGGGATAAATGAGTTAAAGTCCACAATATTGACTCTGCCAAATTCTCACCTGTGCGAAGGTACCTAAATGGTACAGAGTCCACATATATTGACTCTATTATAATACTTGGTGCAGAAATAGATAAATAATTCAGATTCTATTTATGATACTTATTGTTTTGACTTAGAATCTTGTGGTAGTTCATCATATCTAATTTGTGATTTAATATTGAGGTAAAATACAGCCAAGTTAATTCCTGATATCGTTGCCAAGCCACGCTCGTGCTAGGAAAGTGTATGTTCTATGTAAAACACATTTTTCTATGTAATCCAATTCATGTTAATATAGTTAGGAGCATTCATTAAATATTGTTAACGAATATACTCAGTGTTATATGTATCCTCTATTTGTCTTCTATGCATGTGTTGTGTGATCTTACCTTCTCCAGTCAACTAGAACCTACATAATCCAATTATACAAACCTGGTAAAAACCCTGGTATAACATTGGCGGGAGATGGTGGTTCTTGATTCGGGAAGAAAATCATTACAGCACAAAAATTAGAAGCGATAGAGCGTTATATATCATAACAGTATGGCAGTTAATCGCTCTAACATTCCCATTCCCAAGTATGATGGGGAGACATATGACATCGAAGTGTACCTGGATATGGTAAAGCCAGTGCTCGACCTGGCATACAACCAAGACCGCGAGAAAATTGCTGTATTGTTAACGCACTTGGGAAAAGCTGTTTCCCTAGTCGCCAACCAGGTAACCCCGGAACTTACCTGGGATAATTTTCGATCAATTGTGATTGACGCCATCCGGCCATCAGTGGGTCCTCTCGTCGCCCATGCAAAAATGGACGAGATCAAATATGAAGGAGACTTAGACATAACTCTAGCCTCCATTAGCCAACAGGTAAAATCTGCCTATTCCACTCTCACCGCAGAACAACAAAAGCAACACACTTTTATACACCTTATAAAAGTATTGCCTCCTTTTGTTCAAGAACACTTCACAATTCATGATCCTTCCGGATTCCAGAAAGACTTATTAACTATTAGAAAATCATATGTTACAAATGACTTTTGACAGTCACTGTAAGTAAGGTGTAAAGATTAGGACGTTTTGAGGTACGATCCTATATTTATTATAAGGGCTAACTATTAACTCTTAGTAAGGATGACTAAAGGTGTCGATGTCCTTATGAGTTAAATGTTATGTTGTAGTTATAGGTTGATTGTAGGTGAAGTTGTAGGTAGATCTCAGCTCTCCATCTCCTCTCGCCCCAAGACACCCACAGTAGCAGCCATCAAGAGGTTCCCCACCCACCCACAGTTAAATAGCCGACCAAGACCTCATCACCCCTACAATCCCAGACCAACCCCAAATCAACCTTCAAACTACAACTCTGGCCGCCCCTCACCATTCCGGCCACAGTCATCATCCAGCCAACCAAGAAGAGTATATCCAACCAACAAACCACTTGGACGTTTCCCTCCACGCCCCGCACCCCACTACCGAAATTGTGATCATCCTTTAGTCGTCATCAACCCATTCGATTTCAGGGCGTGCAATTCCACTTGCCCCATTCATGACATCCGGGATAGTGCTAAGAACCGGAACAGTAGCCCTCGTGTCTCAGCAGCCGAGGAAGAATCACAACAGCTCGAAGAAGAAGAAACAGAAGAAATATACGAGCCTGAAGAGATCGCCCAAATTGTAGAGGAAGAAGAAATCCTGGAAACCGCAGAAGAAAATTCCCAGGGTTTTTAAAGACTCCCCCGCCCATCATGGCTTCGGCGGGGGAGACAGACAGACCACCCCCCATTTACCATCTTGCTAAGATTCAAGGCATCCCACTTAAATTACTAATAGACACCGGCGCAGCTCGTTCATGTCTGTTTAATTCCTTTTACGATAAACATAGAAAACAAATAGGGAACCTACAAGTTGCCACTACCAACCTAATCAGTGCCGGAGATACCCTCCTTCAGATTAGAGGAGAAACCAAACCTCTACACATCACCACCCCTCAACCAAACGCCACCTGTCACCACCCATTCGTTGTATTTTACTCGGATTGCAAACAATATGACGGATATATAGGTTTAGACTTGCTCCAGCGCCTCCAAGCACAACTGGACTGTGGCAGAAGACTTCACATCTTTAAAAAAAAAAAAAAAAAAAAAAATCTCCGATTCAGAACAGTCCCGCAAGACGCACCGTGCCTCTACCATCTCCAAGTAAAATCGGACGTCCTCACCTAATAAGAATAAACAAAAATCTTGAGACCACATCCCCAAAATCACCAACTGAACACAGCTCAGCAAAAACAAAATCCTCAAACCTCGCCACACCCTCCAGGGTTAGGTACGTTTTGGCGCGGCCGTTTTGGCGCCGGTGATTTGGCACGGCCCTTTCGGCGCCAACCGATTTGGCCCAAGACTTTTTGGCTCCAGACGTTTGGGCACCAGTAAAATATATAATATATAATATATAATATGTAATATGCGTAATATATTGATTATGTTGATTTATTACCATGCAAAGGTGGACATTTAACAAGAAAGTTAAAACTGAAATATAACTTTATTGAAAATATATCTAGATATTAAGTTAAAATAAATGTAGCTGTGGAAGATAAGAAGAAAGCATATAGAGAGTGGTTGGGTAGTAGAGAGAATGAAGATTTGGAGAGGCAGAAACGAGCGAGATACGTGGAGAGAAAGAGAGTGGTGAAGAGAGTAGTGAAGGAAAGTAAGAGAAGAGTAGATGAGGAATTTGGAAGGAATCTGAGTGTAAAATGGAGGGAGTGTAAGAAACTGTTCTGGAAAGTAGTCAAGAAAGTTAGGGAAGGTAGCAAGGGAAACAGTAAGGGTGAGAAAGATAAGAATGGGAGAATGCTAGCCGAGAAGCAAGAGAGAGTCGAAAGATGGAGGGAGTACTTCAACGAGTTGCTAAATGTAAGGAATGAAGAGCCAGCAAACATAGTGGGATGGGGTATGGGAGAGAGAAGAGGAGAAGTAGTGGAGGAGGAGGTGGGGATCAGGAGGTGTGGGAAGCCATGAAAAGAGTGAAGTTGGGGAAAGCACCAGGAACAGATGGAATGTGTGGGGAAATGTTGAGGTATGGTGGTGAGATAGTGATCGAAGGGGTATGGAAAATGTGCAAACTAGCATGGGAGAAGGGGAATGCACCCGATGACTGGAAGACTGGCATAATAGTCCCCCTACATAAGGGCAAAAGGGAAAGAGGAGTGTGTGGTAACCACCGAGGAATATGTCTTTTAAGCGCAGTAGGGAAGGTGTACAGTAGGGTAGTGATCGAGAGAGTGAGAGTGAGAACGGAGAAATGGATAGGCGATGAGCAGGGAGGTTTTAGGAAGGGAAGAGGATGTGTAGATCAGATTTTTACCCTGAATTGTGTTGTGGAGAAATATCTGGAGAAGAAACAAAAGGTGTATGTTGCCTTTATGGACTTGGAGAAGGCCTATGACAGAGTGGATAGAGAGGGAATGTGGAAATTACTTAGAATATACGGAGTAGATGGCAAGTTGCTGAAAGCAGTGAAGAGCATGTATGAGGGTGCAAAGGCGGCAGTACGTGTGGAGAATGAGCTGAGCGAGTTCTTTGACCTGAGTGTTGGGTTGAAACAGGGGTGTGTGATGTCCCCGTGGTTGTTTACTGTATATATGGATGGAGTCATGAAAGAAACACTAGGAAGAGCAGTGGATGTTGGTGTATCGCTGAAAAGGGAGGGAAATGAGTGGAAGCTGCCTATACTGCTGTTTGCGGATGATACAGTTCTGATGAGCGATAATGAATGGGAGTTGCAGGGTCTGGTAAATGAGTTTGGAACAGTGTGCGAAAAACGGAATTTGAAGGTAAATGCGGGGAAGAGCAAGGTTATGGTCTTCGAAAGGGGTGAAGTCACAGAGTGTGAGGTGAAGTTGAACGGTCAGGCTATGGAGATTGTCAACTCCTTTAAGTATCTGGGCAGTGTGTTGAGTAAAGATGGGACTATGGATGAAGAAGTGCGAGAGAGGGTGCAACAGGGGAAGAGGGTTGTAGGAACGTTGAAAGCAGTAACAAGAAATAGAGTGGTCAGTATGGAAGTGAAGAAGTCCTTGCATGACAGTGGTAATCCCGACACTAACTTACGGAAGCGAAGCATGGACGTTCGGGAAGAGACTCAGACCAACAGTGAGAGCGGTGGAAATGAGTTACTTGAGAAGTGCGTGCCGAGTTACATGGAGGGATAGACAGACGAATGAGGAAGTAAGAAGGAGGTGTGGTGTGGAGGTAGATGTGCTGGAAAGTGTGAAAAGGAACAACTTGAGATGGTTCGGCCATATGGAACGTATGGAAAGCGAGAGATTGACTAAGAGGGTATACGAGAGCGAGGTGGAAGGACAGAGAGGGAGAGGTGCACCGAGGGAGAGGTGGAATGATGAAGTGAGGAAGTATATGAATGAAGGCAGTGCTGGTTGGGAGGAGGGGCATCGACTGACTGGGGACAGAGGTGCATGGGGGCAGTTCGTTCGTGGCCACCCCTTCGGGGATCACGGCGTCAGGCAATAGATAGATAGATATATCTTTTTTTAAAACATAAAAACTAAAATCAGGAAAGCAGTTTGATTTAGTTCATCTGGTAGTTATGAGCAAGGCTCCTCAGGTACTCGATAGCACTCAACCCCACAATTTGCCGGAGGATAACAGGTTTTTCACAATACGTAGACGGAGGTTTTTAAAAAAAAAAAAAAAAAAAAAATAGCACTAATGTGTTAAAATTTAAGAATCAGTTGGATTGGTGGGGGCATTCATCCCTGAATTACGCTTTCTATGGATAATTTTCTTCAAATCAGACATATTAGGAACGGCAGCTAGACTAGCTTGTGATATGTCTGTCAAACATTCACTAACTACCGGTACTACAGTCGGTGTCTCTTGAGTCTCCCTGGCTCTTTTTATTATATTAGTTTTCGTAAGTGCAACCTCTATTTGTGCCGCAGAAGCATCGTGCGAATGGCTGTTCTGCTCCGTCACCACCTGTCCAGCTTTAGTATGCAGCCTTGCTTTGCATCGATTTTTTTGGTTCGCAATGCCAAAATTTCAATTCGCAATCAGTAAATTTCTCTTTACCACGCTTCGTTAATATTTCCTCAGTCATTATGGTGGTATAATGATATAAAAGACGTATGGCCACGACCCTGCCGGAAGATCAACTGAGAGTAGGGAGCAGCTAAGGCGTCAATGTGTACCTATTATTTACGTTTCGGAGATTCATTTTGCTGTCCGAAAGTTTATACTAAGCCAGTATTTATCCCGAACTGGATCGAATGTTTTCATTAATTATTTAGCTATGTGTACTGGCTTTGTTACACTATTCCGAGCCTATAAACTGATATTGGCGCCAAAATGTCTGTCGCCAAATGGGCTGGCGCCAAATAGGCTTGGCGCCCAAACGCCGCACCTAAATGCCGGCGCCCAAATGGCAACGCCCAATCGTCCCATTCCACACCCTCCACCCTGGCGACTACAACCAATCCAACCTACCGCTCGCCCCCAACATCACACCTCAGTAACTCTAACACTGCCTCCTAACACACCTACTCATCTTACCACCTCTGAACACACTAAAATTATTCAAGAGAGATCTCTGCAACCCACCATCATCATCAGCCCTGCCATAACCAATCAAAACACCTCAATTCTCCCCCGACGCCAAGAATAGGTGCCCCTTCACCCTCTGCCCCAAGATAACATGATTCTGACCCCCCCAAAAAACACCACCTGCATGGAACGTTGCAGGATTCAACCCGCTCTAATCTCCTCCCACTATAACGCCATTTTAATTGCTAATATCTCGAAAGAAGTGTTAACCCCTCCAAAAGGCCTCATAATTGGAGACCTAGAAACGTTTGACGATACCAGCCCTGTTCCAAGCGAAATTCCTACTCAAAACATCCTAACCCCCATTCCCACCACTTTGACAGCTTTCCAAAAACACCAGATGAGGCAATTCCTACAAGAATTTGCGGATGTAATCGCTCAAATCCCTACCGAAATCGGAAAAACGCACCTGGAAGAACACCTGATACACACCACCGGACCACCCATACGTCAACCGTCCCGCAGAAAAAATCCCCTGCAACGGCAAGAAGAGGACCGGCAAGTACAGGAAATGCTAGATGCATTGATCGCCACCCGATCCGTCAGTCCCTGGTCTTCGTGTAAAAGAAGGACAGGTCCACACGGTTTTGCGTCGACTACAGACGCCTAAATGACGCAACCGTCAAGGATGCAACTTCGTTACCCCGTATTGACGACTCGCTAGACTCCCTACACGGCTCCAAATGGTTCACCACTCTCGACCTACAAGCCGGATACTGGCAAGTCCCAATCAAACCTGAACACCAGCAGAAGACAGCCTTTTCCACCAGCGGAGGACATTTGTATGAATTGAATGTTTTGCCTTTCGGTTTATGCCACCTTTTCCCGTCTCATAGAATCCGTACTAAGAGGATTAACCTGGGAAACCTGCCTCACCTATCTAGATAACGTAATTGTGGACGCAAAGACCTGGCCCGAACACCTCCAACGCCTCAGACAAGTACTAGAACGCATCAGACAGGCAGGGTTAAAACTCAAACCCTAAGAATGCGAGATTGCACGGAAGACGGTGGGCTTCTTAGGCCACGTCATATCAGAAAAAGGTATTGCTCCCGACCCTCGTAAATTGTCAGCCATCGCAGCACAAACCCCCCCTACTACAGTCAAAGGCGTGAGATCTTTCCTCGGCCTAACCACGTATTACCGAAGCTTCGTAAAAAACTTTGCATCCATAGCCAAACGCCTTCACCAACTCACTCACAAAAACGTGTGGACAGCAGAGAGAGACGCAGCTTTTAATACCCTAAAAGAGAAGCTCGTGAACGCCCCTACGGTAGCTTTTCCTGACTACCGACAACCCTTCAGGTTGTACACCGATGTATCTCTCTACGCCATAGGAGCAGTTTTAGCTCAAATACAAGACGGAAGGAAAACATAATAGCTTGCGCTAGCTCCAACCTCAACAACGCCCAGCAAAACTACGCTGCGACAAAAAGAGAGCGCTTCTGCGTCATCTGGGACTTGAATCACTTCCGCTTGTTCCTATTAGGTACAAAGGTTGACATCATCACAGACCATCAATCCCTACAATGGCTACGGCGCTCAGAAACAAACTCAGCTTTGTTAGTAAGATGGCGAGAGACGCTTGAAGAGTATAACTTCGAGATACACTACCGGCCAGGTAAATTACACACAAACGCCGACGCTCTCTCCCATTTACCTGTTCCAGACGCCCTCACTGCCACCTTAGCCGCTCTGACCAGCTCGATCCCAGTGACTCATCCGCCACAGACAACCACCCCAACATCAGAACCAACAATGTTGCAAGCTTGGAAGAAAAGAATAAAACCGAAATGGATCCCCAAAGAAATATTTTATCACCTCCACCATGTCGGGGACCAATTATGCCCCTTTCCCACTGATGCGATTTCATACGATTTTCATCGCCGATACCAATAAATTGGCACATTCATGACATGTCGCAACAAAATCTTGAACCCTCGCATGATAATCGTTTGACTTGCAAGGCCTAGCAAGGGCCCTCGCGGGTCATCGCAAATGTTCGGATTGTTCAACATTTTGGACGAGGACTGACGAGGGGTCGTAGCCCTCGCAATCATCGTCGACCATCGCAGAGGGATCTGCGAGGCCCTCGGAGACATCGGCGACATCGGCGAGGCATCGCGGAGGGCGTCGCACGAATTAAACTGTTGCAATTTTCCAAAACGTCGCACGATTGCTCGCCGATGCTCTCAGATGTTCCGAGAACATCGACGATGCACAATAATCATCGGCGATTTCCTCGTTGATTACTCGTTGACGTGCGGACGAATACTCGTCGAGAGTATACCCACCAGGGGTATACTCTGCACGAGGCATGCGAAGGGCCTTGCGACGACGCCGAATGCTCACGACACACCTCGCCGAGGCCAAAGAGCACCTTCAGCGAGGTGTGTAAAAAAAAAGGATTATCTACCTGTCAAGCGTGTTTGTTTTGCACATCTCGTTTGTTGTAGTCGCACTAACACTTTAGCTAGCAATATTTACAGGGAATTATGGTCTGCAAGGTACACAAATAAAAATATATTGAAATATAACCACCCACATAGTTTACCTTCACTATATTTACCTATTTATGCCAAACAATCCCAAATAATATTGAGAAATAACTTGCTCATGTAAAATTGACGGGAAAAGCGCTCGTGTGACAGCACCTGAAATTTTCAGGTACCCGTTGTACGTCTGGCATAGGTGGGGTAAGGTCAGGGGGTATATATACCGCAGGACAGGTCAGAAAAGGTCATTCCACAGTTTCCAGTGAACAACCCAACAATCTCCAAATTTTCCACCATGCCTCTCAAGAAAACACCACAACCGAAAAAGGTGGGGCAGACGAAAAAGAAGGCGACCACCAAAATCGTTGCCGGTGCTACGCCCGTCCTCCAAGCAGATGAAGTTTTGGATCTTCCGATTCGGGAAGAGGAAATAGAGGTGGAATCCCTGGACGACGGAACCGAGCAGGAGAAGGAGCAAGAGCAGAGCCAGCAACTCTTCACCACGCAGGACGACGTACAGGTTGATGTCCACAGGTCCCAATCGGACAGCGACGGCAACATTCATATATCAGACCAGAAGTCATCTTCTGACACGGACGACATCACTCCCGGCATAATTACTGCCCAAATGGAGGCTGACCTGGCTGATTGGGTCCTGAACCACCCAACCCTATGGAACAAGGCGGACCCGAGGCACAATGACAAGATGTACAAGGGCCGCCTATTCGACAAGAAAGGCAAACAACTACGTGTACCAGGTAAGTGGCTATTAGTTATTTTGAAATACATATAATCTTCATGGGTTGTATGAGGAACGTGGTGCTATGAATATTCGTATGTATAAAACAAATGGTTTGTGTGATCAACGTGGTGCTATGAATATTTTTACACAAGGATATAATAACTTGACAATTGATTTTGTTTACATTTCAGTGTAAATTTTTGTGTTTGCCCTTTGTATTGTTTGCAAAATACTCTCCCATCAATCTCACAAAATGTTGACCTATTTTTCTTGATATCAATTATTGCACTATCTCGTTCCCTTTTCAGCTGAAATAGTTTCAACATTTTATACAAATATGAGGACACGGTAAGGCAAATTGTTGCACAGGAAGAGCGGGGCCGGGGCTAAACGGATGACAACGAGAGATCAGTGGATTTGGAATACATTTTCCTTCCTGAAGGAAAAGTTTCCCAAAAAGAACCGAGAATTAGCAGCAAGAACGTTTTGTACAAACATATATTAAACCATTTGCTATATATAATTTGGCATATTTTATTTCTTATATTGTATAGTTTTTATTGTGTGGCAAATTATTATTATTTGTTACTTTATAAGGTTTTATAAGTTCGGCATGGTATTTATTGTATTTGACTTTCAGATAAATAAAAGGGCGCAAAACTTGGAGGAGGAGGAGGAGGAGGTCGTGGAGTTGGAGGAGGGGGGAGACCTGACGGAGGAGGCGATGGGGCAGGCGATGTCGAACGAGGAGCTGGCAAACTCTCCTGTCATACCCTGCAACACACAGGAGGGGTAGGGGAGCAAAACGGGGACGGCCGTCCAAAGATGATCCCCTGTACTAGACCAAAGTAAGCATTTATTCTTAATCTTTACCGCAAAAGTAGTACAAACAATAATGTCTTATATACAGATAATATATATATAAAACTATATATTTAATGTTTTATACTTCCAACAATTTCCATATGTATCTATACAAATATATATAATATATATAAATGTATATATATTATATATACAGTATACATATATTATTATATATATATATAATATATATATATATATATATATATATATATATTATATATATTATATATATATATCTATATATATATATACAGTATATACGGTATATATATATATATATATATATATATATATATACAGTATATATAAAAAGGAACAAAATTGACAGGGCGCCAGGCAACATCTTTATTTTTCAAATTTTCGGCTAACCTTAAGCCATCATCAGGAACAACATTCCCTAACAATAAGTAATATACTATTAGAACAACGCAATTTGTAAAAAATAGGGTAATGATTATCGAATCTATAAAAGGTTAAACTTACTAAATACAAACAATCGTATATTAATGTCTCACTATATATTAAATTAAAATTCCATACACTAACCATGTAAAACTAGTGAAAATACCGAAAAGCAAAATAAAGATCATCACAATTGAACTATAACAAATATTTTAACCTTTGAATACAAAAATTGTTTCCATAAATTCAAAACAAAGTCACAACAACGGATCAAGAAACGATCTCCCAATATATCTAACACCATTGATTTATCAGTAAGGAACTATATAATAATATTTCGATAACTAACATAAACTTACATAACCCCTGACCATAGCAAAATGAGACTGAAAATCAACCCAATCTAGAGATTTAACACAAAAAACACATCACTCCCAATGACTAAAGCACAAATATTTATGTTTAAACCCATCATTATACTTGACTTACCCAGAAAAGAGTTCTCATCAGCACCAAGGAACAAGAGAGAACTGATGAACCTGAACCGAGAAGAGAAGCGGCTAAAATAAACTCCCAAGAAACAATTTCCCAAACAAATGAACCACTAACCATGTTGAACAAACCCTTGAAATTTGACCAAACATATATCTATGAACCACTATTTGCAAGATTGATTTCAGGATTCAGTTTACTAATTAACAACTTCTCACCAATCAATACATCAGACTGGCTACCCAACCTAGAAACCTAGATCATCAGTTCGAGCCCCTGGCATTCGAAACTTCAGGAGTCTTCGGCCCTACCACCCTTAAGATGGTGAATGAAATAGGCCGTAAAATCAGAGAAGTTTCAGGAGAACCCCGGGAAACCCTCTGGCTCAAGCAAAGACTAGGGATGGCTATCCTCCGGGGCAATGCCACCAGCGTCATGAGCTCAGTTCGACAGGACTGGGTCATGCCACTGTGTGAGGCCCGGGCAGGAGTGGTGTATCCGTAGTCTTTCCACAGTAGGGTAAAACAAAACATAAACTTTATTTGTATGTAACATGTGTGATGCACATAAATAAAAGGGGATGTGTCGGATGGTTGAAAGCCACAGTTGCTCACGCGTTTGGGGCTAGCAACACATATTATGAAAAACATGTATCCTCCTTCATTCACTGTCCCCCCCTTCACTCACTCAACCCCACAATTTGCCGGAGGATAACAGGTTTTTCACAATACGTAGACGGAGGTCTTTAAAAAAAAAAAAAATAGAGACTATCTCAAAATCACCCACACTAAAGAGATGATCCTCTTCACGTGAATGATTTCGAATAGCAGAAAACGCCATAGCCTGTAAAAACTTTCCCGATCGGTAGCTCCTACCCAAGTGTTCAAATATTCTAATTTTGAAGGAACGACTAGTGCATCCCAAATACCTAGCCTCACAGCTAGGACAAGTTAATTTGTATACAATATTTGAACACAGAAAGTCAGGCACGCGATCTTTGAAGCTAAAAATTATCCAATTCTAAACTTATTGGTGAAAACAAATCTAAAGCTCACAGCAGGAAAACTATTTTCAGAACATTTAGTGCAATTTTACGAAATTCATTACTGATAGATCCATAGTAAGGCATTTTAACATCAATTATCTTCTTTTTTACATCAAAATTTGATTGAACACCCTGAGCTTGTTTTACATACAACAAATGTCTAAGTATACCATTGCATATATCTTCCTTATAGTTATTAAGCATACAATATTTCCTTAATTTTTCAATTTCAACATGCAGCAAGACATAGCTGGAGCAAACATCATAGGCTCTTTCTAATAGCGTCTTTATTGATTTAATTTTAAAAATCTTAGGTCAGTAGCTAAGCCAATTTAAACCTAATCCTGTATGAGTGAGCTTTCTATAAACCTCAGTAGCTAATCCCTGATCTGTCTTTATCACTTTAACGTCCAAAAATGCTAATGACCCATTCTCTTCATTATCACATGTAAATTTAATATTTTGATGTTGCTTGTTCATATATTCAAAACAACTTATATTATCTTCTACATCTCGAAATATTAAAAAAGTATCATCCACATATCTCCTATAAAATATAGGTTTGAATGATAGGGGACACTCATCAAGCCACTGAACCTCTGTATTGCATAAAAATGAACCCGCAAACAATGGACCTAGACTTGACCCCATTGAAACTCCATCAATTTGACTATACAATACTTTGTTAAAAAAAAAACAAGATTCTGTAGTTACAAACAAGAACAATTTCTTAACTATATCCTTACTAATATTGAAAAAGTTGTTAGAATCATATTCATGCAAAATAATCTCTGAAGTCTCACTCAGAGGAACGTTTGTGAAAAGCGACTCTACATCATAACTGGCAAGAACAAAAACATTGTTTTTTAAAAAGACCTCCGTCTACGTATTGTGAAAAACCTGTTATCCTCCGGCAAATTGTGGGGTTGAGTGAGTGAAGGGGGAAACAGTGAATGAAGGAGGATGCATGTTTTTCATAATACGTGTTGCTAGCCCCAAACGCGCGAGCAACTGTGGCTTTCAACCATCCGACAAAACCCCTTTTATTTATGTGCATCACACATGTTACATACAAATAAAGTTTATGTTTTGTTTTACCCTACTGTGGAAAGACTACGGATACACCACTCCTGCCCGGGCCTCACACAGTGGCATGACCCAGTCCTGTCGAACTGAGCTCATGACGCTGGTGGCATTGCCCCGGAGGATAGCCATCCCTAGTCTTTGCTTGAGCCAGAGGGTTTCCCGGGGTTCTCCTGAAACTTCTCTGATTTTACGGCCTATTTCATTCACCATCTTAAGGGTGGTAGGGCCCAAGACTCCTGAAGTTTCGAATGCCAGGGGCTCGAACTGATGATTTCTGGCGATGGCTTGATATCTTTCTCGCTTTTTATTTTCTGCTATCCGGGCGGCTTCACCTGCTTCGTCGGCGTATCTGGCGATGTTGGTTGTGGAGAAAGTGTCAACACATGTGTCATACAGAAACCAGGCATTTTACAGAAACCAGGCATTTTTTAGCAGAATTTGATATACCAGGATATAGTTTGTTTAAATATGACCGAACAAGTAAGAGGGGTGGCGGTATAGCAGTGTTTGTCAGGAGTACATTAAAAAGCTGTATTAAATCAGGTATTCGACTAAATAACGATAATGAAAGTGTTTGGGTAGAGGTTAACGAAGGTAGTGAGACCATAGTTATTGGAGTTATGTATAGACCGCCAAATATGAGTAGAAATGACGGAACGTCATTATGGGAGGAAATTAAAATGGCATCAAGGTTTAGCAATGTGTGCATTATGGGGGATTTTAATTTTCCGAATATAGATTGGCAGCATCAAATAGGAGACTCTGATTCTGAGGAGTTTATAGAGGTAGTACAAGATAGTTTTTATTTCAATTCATAGATACGCCGACTAGAGGTAATAATATTCTCGATTTAGTTTTCAGTAACAATGAACATATGGTAAATAATGTAGAGATAGGGGACCACCTAGGAAATAGTGACCACAATTCTGTGTATTTTAATATACAATGGAAAGGTAATACCAGAGAGAATACAACATTAATACCTGACTTTAGAAAAGCCAATTATGGTGGGTTAAGAAGAGCCCTATTAGCTGACCCTATGGTCAACAAATTAAGTCGATCCAGGTGTCCAAATGAGTGTACCCCTTCTCAGGCACCTGTTATCTTAAGTCAGGAAGAGACGTCAACCTTGGTAGATACATACGATAATTTTATCAAGTCGGTATTCAATGCACAAAATAAATACATCCCCAAAAGAAAATTTAGATCAACACAGAACCAACCCAATTGGATGAATAATAGACTATTAGATCTTCTAGGACAAAAGAGAGGAACATATAGAAAAATTAGGAAAGGCGAAATTCACCTACTTGCTTACTATCAGAATCTATCACGACAAGTAAAAAAGGATATTAGGAAAGAAAAAATAAATTATGAAATTAAGGTTGCCAATGACTCAAAAAATAATCCTAAAGCTTTTTACCAACTATATAAATCCAAGGTTAGAGATGTAATTGGTCCCCTTAAAACTTCGATAGGAGAAATGACAGAAAATGATTTAGAAATGTGCAGTACATTAAATAGTCAATTTCTTTCCGTTTTCACTAATGAAAATTTGGCACAGTTTCCAGAAGTCCGTAAGGTATATAGCGATAGTATAGAAAATAGGTTAAGTACGGTTACTATAAGTAGAAATTATGTGCTTAGGGAAATTGACAGACTGAAACCTCATAAATCGCCTGGTCCTGATGAGGTATATGCTAGAGTATTAAAAGAATGTAGGGATGAGTTAAGTTACCCATTACATTTTTTATTTAACAAGTCATTGGAGACAGGTATAGTTCCAGAAGCTTGGAAGCTTGCAAACGTAGTTCCGATCTTCAAAAAAGGTGACAAATCAATAGCATCCAATTACCGTCCCATTAGTCTTACATCAATCATAGGAAAGCTACTAGAGTCAATTATTGCTAGTAAAATTAGAAACCACTTAGATACATTTAATTTAATAAATTCTTCTCAGCATGGATTCACTCAGGGACGTTCTTGCCTTACTAATTTGCTTAGTTTTTTTCTCAGAGGTATATGAAGCAGTAGATAATGACAAGTCATATGATATAATATATTTAGATTTCAGTAATGCTTTCAACAGAGTCCCCCATGAGAGATTGATGAGAAAGGTTGAGGCGCATGGAATAGGTGGGGCGTTGTTGGGATGGATTAGGTCATGGCTAATTGGTAGGAAGCAGAGAGTCAGCATAAATGGTACGAAGTCAGAATAGGGAGCAGTCAAAAGTGGTGTCCCCCAGGGATCTGTATTAGGTCCTCTGTTGTTTGTTATATACATAAATGACCTTGATTTAGGTATAACTAGTAGGATAAATAAATTTGCAGACGATACCAAAATGGGGAGAACAATTGATTCAGATAGAGATATAGAGTGCCTCCAAAGGGATCTAGATACCTTACACGAATGGTCAGTAAATTGGCAGATGAAGTTTAACATTGACAAATGCAAGGTATTAAAGATAGGGAAGATGCATACAAATGTTAAATATAAACTAGCTAATGTGGAATTAGAAAACTCGAATTGTGAGAAAGATCTAGGTGTGTTTGTTAGCAATGATTAGCAATTGAAGCCTAGACAACAGTGTATAAGCGTTCGAAACAAGGCAAACAGGATTTTCGGGTTCATCTCTAGGAGTGTGAGTAACAGAACTGCTGATGTTATCTTAAAACTTTACTTGTCATTAGTGAGACCCCATATGGATTATGCTGTTCAATTTTGGTGTCCTTATTACAGAATGGACATAGATTCATTGGAGAGAGTACAACGTAGAATTACAAAAATGATCCATAATATTAGAAATCTTCCGTATAAAGAAAGGTTGAAGAAATTAGGCTTACATTCGTTAGAGAGACGCAGAGTTAGAGGGGATATGATAGAGGTGTTCAAGTGGGTTAGTGGGATTAACAAAGGGGACATGACAAATGTACTAAAGCTCAGTGATAGCGAAAGAACTCGTGCCAATGGTTTCAAATTAGATAAATTTAGTTTCAGAAAAGATATAGGCAAATATTGGTTTGGTAACAGAGTTGTAGATGGGTGGAATGGACTACCAAGTGCAATAGTGGGATTAAAAACGATAGGGAGCTTTAAGATAAAATTGGATAAGCATATGGACGAGAAGGGTTGGGTGTGAAGGGGGATCAGCAGGGTTGGGCCAATCAGCGCTCTGCAGACCCCCGTAATCCTGCGTTAATCTCTAACCGTTTTGGTAAGATGATCCTCAGGGTATTAGAGTGTTGAGCATATAATTGGGCTTTGTAATTGGGGTTGTGTGGGACAGGGATCTGCCTTGCTTAGGCCAATCGGCTTTCTGCAGACTCCCATTTTCTTATGTTCTTATGTTCTTATCCCACACGAGGCACCGGCCATTCTTGTAAGGGAAAGTGGTCATCCCATCTGGCCGTTTGCCGTCTTCTCTGTGAAGTCCATGTGGTTCGAGGATTGATGCACGGTTAGCACTCTGCAGGGCCCGTTTTATGACATCATTTAGTGCAGAGTGTCTTGGCAGGCGGCCTGCGTTGTAATTACATGACAAGGCAAACAAAATGTTTAGGCAACACAAGATTTGAAATTTCCCTCACAAAATTACTAGAATTGAGTACTGTATATTCATTAGTTGTAAGAGGAGCAACTATGGGTTGAAGAAATTTTGCTAAATTATACCCCGCTGTCTTTATAGATGAAACAATTGGCCTGAGTGGAATGCCTGGTTTATGCACCTTTGGTAACCCATATACTACTCCCGGAGCTGAGCCAGACGCATATAAGAAGTTGAAGCTGTCAATACCTATCCTGTCCTTAATAGGTCGTAGAATCCTATTTAATTTATCCTCACCTCTGATAATTACATCAAACAATTCACCTTTTATTAGTTTAAATCTGTGTCGGTCACTCAGAATTGTTTCCATTTTTTGCAAATAATCAACTTTATCCATAATAACAACTCCCTTACCCTTATCCGGTTTGACAATGACAATTGAACTATCCTTACCCAATTCCCTAAGCAAATCCAAGTCCTCTTTCCTAAACGATGATGATGATGGCTTGAGTAAAGTAGGAGATTGGAGAGTTTTGGAGAGTGGAAGATAAAGTGGAGAAGTGCGAAGTACAGTAGGAGATGAAAAGTTCTCGGGCTCAACCAAGAGTGCTCCGCTTTCATAAACACAGATGATTCCACATTTTTATATTCCCGTACCGCCAATCTATAGTTATTATTACCAAATTCCCAAAGTTTGTTAATTACACCATCACCGTCCATCCCATTTCTCAACAACCCCGTTTTGATACACTCTTGAACTGTATTACACAATTTTTCCACTGAAACAAAATGACTCAACCAATCCTACTTATAAAAAGGAATACAAAAATCCAGACCCAGCATTAAAACTTTCTTTTCTCTTGATGAAAGTCGTCTGCTCGACTCATTGAAGATACAGCCCTCATTGTATTCAGTTTGCTGAATACCAAGACACTTGAGCTTATTATCATGACGGATCTTTACCTTTTCAGAGATTGCCTTCGAATGTTCAATGATTTTATATAAGAATGTCCAATAATCGAAAAAGGAAACTTGAGACTTAAATAATGACTTATAGTTGGCTAGTTTTTCTAAGGAAGATTTCAATTTCTTTTTCTGTTGTTTAATCTCGCGATCCTTTTGGAAAAATAAATTGAAATCAAACATGTTAATTAATATTAGTACCGGTATTTTTTTATACCCGGTATCTTCATTTTGCTTGGTTATTGTTCTATTTTCTTATTCTTATAATATAATTAGCTTGCACAAAGAGGGATAAGGATTACATAAACACGAGGATTTCACACTGATTTTATTAGTTTAGACATTTTAGATTTAGTTTTTCTAGGATCATTAGCATTCATATTTCTGTTTAAAATCCGTATTCTAAAAAACATTCGGCATCTTACAAAAAACTAATTACTTTCCATGGTAAAGTCACCATACCAACAATTTCTTTACACAATAATTTTACTGAGTTTTTGCCAGCTTTGAACTCTGTTTTCTCATGAAAACACACACAGATTTTTTCCATTAATTTAAGCTGTTCAAAGAATTCCTTTTTGGGTGTCATAAGCATCCCTTCTTTTCTGCATATTTTCCCAATCCAGGTTGTGTCATCCTCTGACACTTTCTGACCTAGAAATTCATGCTGGGGAAACTTGCTGGCAATATATCTACCAATATACCTCAAACCTTCATTTTCATATTCTTGGGATAAATTTGTACTTGACATACCAACTGGAATTTCAGTATCATAGTCACTGGAGTCGCATGCATTTCCTTCATAACTAGAAAATAATACTGCTGACAACAGGAGTTCATATTCAAGGTTTTCTGTTGTGTCAGTTGCAGTAGACTGTGATGGTTCTGTTTGAGAAAAAACAGCTTCGGATATGCTTGAATCATTTTGTTTGTTGTCAGTGTTATAATTGTTTCCTACCAACTCTATGTTCTTCCCAAGCAGGTATGATTTGATTCGATACTTAACTTGTACAGGTGATGGATGCTGGTGGTTTGAAGCTCCTATTTGCCTAAGACAAAAACACAAAATGTTCCAATACATCTTGATTCAACCGATATGTCATTATATAGGAGATGTTATATTTTTCTTTTAGCATCTCATATAAACCGAGCAAAGACTGGCACGATACAATAATTCCTTTTTGAAATTGATACAAGCTACCCCTATCCTTTGACTCGCATTGACTTTGTGGTGTTAAGCATTTCATTCAGTAATTTGTTTTGATTGGGTAACTGCAGCCCATATGCCGCTCGTGACAGTTTTTTATCTGTTGGATTTCGGGAATTAAATAAGTCGAACCAAGAATCAACCAATGCAATATAAATACTTGTATTCTTCCAGTCTTTGCTCAGCAGTAATCCCTGTTCTCCAAAATACATTAATGCTTTTGCGGTTTTTTCTGACAGCAATTGCGCCGCAAGGCGAACATTCATGCGCTTCACCCCTCTCACATATATATGATTGAAACACAAATTATAGGTTGCTTTTAGGTCCAGTTTACTCATATTTATCAGTTCTCGGACACATTCACTGTTGACATTCTTTTCTTTGTCGTCATCTAACTGAAAACCTGAGTCAAGGAAATTGTTCCTAATTAGTTTGATTAAATGGGGGGCATCTGCAAAAACATATATATTCCTGTTAGAAGCAGCTGGATTTGTAAAGAATGGTTTGTCTACATTGATACCTAATGTTTTCCATAGCCTCAGGTTTGTTGGTCCTAAGTGACTGACCATAGCAACTACCAAAAATCCAACTGCTTCTACCTTAGAAATAATTTCAAACAGAATGTCCATGGTCATGCTTGTGTCAAAATCATAATATACGAGTTGTTTCCAAGGGCTCGTCAATCCTCTTATCATCGCACATTGTACTCTGTTTTTGGGTGCATAAAGTGTGTCAGTTGCTTTATCATAAGTCCATTCGTGAGCTATAGTTGTCTCATCAAATGACAATACAATTTGCAGACTCCCATTTTCTTAGGTTCTTATGTTCATTCATTAGAGAGACGCAGAGTTAGAGGGGATTTGATAGTGGTGTTCAAGTGGGTTAGTGGGATTAATAGAAGGGACATGAAAAATGTACTAAAGCCCAGTGATAGCGAAAGAACTATAACAATTGTTTTCAAGATAGATACATTTCGTTTCAGAAAAGATATAGGCCAATAGTGGTTTGGTAACAGAGTTGTAGATAGGTGGAATAGGCTACCAAGTGCTATAGTGGGATCAAGAATGATAGAGAGCTTTAAGATAAAATTAGATAGGCATTTGGATGAGATGGATCTCTGTAACGAGTGCAAGACTAATTTATTCAACCTTTCTATATATGGAAGATATATAATATTATGGATAATTTTGGTCATTCTTCGTTGTACTGACTCCAAATAAACTATATATGTCCATTCTGTAATGAGGACATCAAATTTGAACAGCATAATCTGAACCTGGTATATACCGGTATACACACATACATACAAATAATTACATTCCGTAAAACCAGGTCGCTTCGGACTTGGGTCGTAACTTCGGACATTGGCGATAATAAGTAATTAGCCACTTTTCAAGATGACTTCGGACACCATTTAGGTCCTTTAGGATAAGGATAGCTCTCTTATTATGGGGGATAATTTTAGGAGGCTTCCTGGATTACCGCGCACTATCACCACGCATCACTTTACCTAGTTATATCTCTATAATGTGTTTAAAGTCAGGAGATATCGTTAAAAAACCTCGAAATTTTTTCGAAGTTACACGGTTTTACGGTTCATAGCCTACATACTACACACACACATATACTGTATATATATATATATATATATATATATATATATATATATATATATATATATATATATATATATATATATATATATATATATATATAAATAATGCATCCAAAATGCATCCAACAACTTGACAATATAAAGGCATTTTGTTCAGTTAAAATAGAAGAGCTGCACTTTCACAGGGCATTATACAGTAGTTATAGCATCACGGTATGAAGTAAAAGAAAACGGAGGATAGTGCTGGCTCGGCTGCTCCTTTGAGAATGAATGGTAAACAGTCGAGTGACCTCCGACCCTTCCTTCCTCGTGACGTCATGCGCGAGCGGGTACGAGTTTGAGTGACCCCATGCTCCAACCTGTTGTATCTCTTAACCTTGGGCTACGGGACACCCTGGTGGTGTCCCGTAGCCCAGCCTCACTGGCTGGGCTGCGTGACACTACCAGTGGTGTCTCGCAGCCCAGCCACACTGGGTAGGCAACGGGACACCACCACAAGTGTTCCACGTATACAAAGCTTGATTTTATAGCTAAATTTGTTCATATCGTATTCCCATCTATTTTGTCTTAGTTTAAACACGTGCCCTTTGATCCTACCAGGTTACCTCACAAAAAAAGTTTTTGTAAATCGTTGTTATACCCCTCACAAGTCTTCTCCTCCAAGCTTGGGAAATTGAAATTCTTCAGTGTGTGTGTGTGTGTGTATGTACAAATGAATGGTAACGGTGTGGATGGAAATACAGGTATTTACGTATGGGTTTGTGAATGAAAGTACGAAATGTTTCTGTGATTGTGAATATAAAGGTGTGTTTGTGTATGTGTGTGTGTGAGCACGTGGTTGTATATTTGTGAGTAGAAATATACATGGCAGGGTAGGTGCTTTTAACCACTTCTTTACCGGGGACGTCCCTTTTACTTTATTTTGGCTACTATTGGACGATGTATTTAATGTTAGGAAGGACGTGGATCAATTGAAAAGCTACATACTATCTCAATTAATCCTTTTAGCTACCATATATCCTTCCTAAGCTGCATAAAATCGCCTAAATGTAGCTGAAATCAATTACAAAAGACGTCAGGGCGGGTGCCCAACCCCGAAAAGGGTTGAAATAGGGGAGCTATCCCGCCGCCAAAGGCGGCTTTCTAGGGCCTTTCCTAGCTGATGCTGAGAGGATTGGGTTCTAGTCATGTGGTGATGGGCTGGTCTATTAGAGTGAGAACTGAGCAATCTCTGCCATACCTATAGCTTACTCTGACTGTTCCTTTTACTTATATATTTTCTAGATCTCAAGTGACGGCGTCTCTAACGTGGATTGACCTCCCAATCTACCAAGATTGGAAGCCAAAGCGTCACATTTTTCCCTTGCCCCTCAACTTTCTCTTCATAATTGCTGAGGGACACAGGGCCCTGGGTGGGGCTTTGGATTCCCGGGCATTTCCGCACCCTCCTCAGCTCCCCGCCATGGAGTGGCTTCGGTCACCCAGGCTTTATTGTGGTCGGCGGGGAGGGTTCTGTGGGGGCGCTCGGTTATGGCCTTGGCCTTGCTCAGGGCCTTGGGGCTGTTCGGCCAGGCAGCTTGGGGAACAACAACAACAACAACAACAACAAAAGACGTCACCGGTATAGAAGGGGTTAATAGTGAATCCTTGTCCACATGCAAATGTGTGTGTGTGTGTGGTATAATATGTGGACTATATATATATACTGTATATATATATATATATATATATATATATATATATATATATATATATATATATATATATATATATATATATATATACTGTATATATATATATATATATATATATATATATATATATATATATATATATATATATATATAATGTGTGTGTTTGTGTGTGTGTTATAAATATTATAATTATTATTAGTTGTGACTGACTGACTTATTAGTTAATATTGCTATCATATTGGTAGAAAGGCGAATATGCAGAGGATAATATATGATAGGTGTTTTAAGTGGATGAAAGGTATCAATAAGAGATATGTATATGGTATTAAAGCTTAGTAACCTGCCTTCTGTCTCCTTCATTCACAGAAAAGAAGAAGAAAAACAAATATATATATATATAAGAACATAAGAAAATGGGAGCCCGCATAAAGCCGATTGGCCCAAACAAGGCAGATCCCTCTTACACCCAACCCATCTCGTCCATATGGCTATCTAATTGTATTTTGCAGCTCCATCGCTCTTGATCCCACTATGGCGCTAGGTAGCCTGTTCCACATGCATACAACTCTTACCAAACCAGTATTTGCCTATATTTCTTGGAACGAAATGTATCCCATTTGAAACCATTTGTTTGAGTTTTCTCGTTATCAGTGAGCTTCAGTACATCTTTCATATCCCCTATATTTAGCCTATCTCACTTACCCACTTGAACACCTCTATCATATCTATCATATCATATCATATCTAACTCTGTGTCTTTCTAACGAATGTAAGCCTAGCTTCTTCAACCTGTCTTCATATGGAGATTTCTAATATTACAGATTATTATTGTCATTCTCATTTGTATACTCTCTGCAAGGAATCTATGTTCATTCTGTAATAGGGACTCCAATTGTGAACAGCATAATCCATATGTAGTCTCACTAACGCTAGATATAATTTCAAGATTACGTCTGCTGTTCTTTTACTCACACTTCTAGATATACATCCCAGAACTCTATTTGCCTTATTTCGAAAACTGATGCATTGATTATTTGGTTTCAAATCACAGTTGACGATGATTCTCAAGTCTTTTTCATTATTTGAGTTAGTTATATCCACGTTATCGAAATTGAATCCTGCATTTCCTATCGATTTACTCAATTTTACTACACTGCATTTACCTACATTGAACTTCATCTGCGTGTCATCTGTACATTTACTGATTTTGCTAGTTATTTCTACATCAAGGTTGTCTCTCTCTCTCTCTCTCTCTCTCTCTCTCTCTCTCTCTCTCTCTCTCTCTCTCTCTCTCTCTGGTACAATTTACAAGTAGGTGTTAATTTCCTGGATTACCTGGATTAGCTTGAGATCTTAAGGTAAAGGGTCCAGGTACGCTGGTATCCAGAGGTTGGTCAGCGGGTTTTGTTTCGCAACCTTCTTCGGCCGCACTCACATGGTAGCAATATAAATGTTTTATAATGCTATAGATTTACCAATTACAATCCCTATCCTAAATTAACCAAACATCACATTTGGATGCCAATAATCACCAGACAATATATGCATCATCAATTGAGAAATGTTTCCTATTATCTTCTATGTTGATTCACTACATAAACACACACAAACTCATGCACATTCACATTTTCACGCACAAAATAATTCAGGAACACATATTCGTATTCCTACCCACAATGTCATTAACTCGCATTGCGTGTATTCACCTTGACGAACAAGTTCGGTGATTTATATTCATATATCTACACACACACACACACTTTTAGATTACCACTCGACAACGCACATATATTCGAACATACATTCACAATTACACACTCGCCTTCACATTTCCAATCAGAATACACACGCACACACATTGATATTCCCTCCCACAATCGCACCCATACTCTAATGTTCTTTCAGAACCACACGCACAAATACATATTCGCATTCCTAATCACAAACTCAAACACACATTCACAAAGACAAGTTATGTGAATGACTCTCTCATTCTCTCTCTATCACACACACACACACAAACACATACACACACACTCACACACACAAAACATATTGTACATTCATTATTAATTTTGTACATCCATTATACAAACACATATTTCCACTCACAAACGTACAGGCTTTATGTTCGTACATGCACATTCCTACTCGTGCACGCAAGCTTGCACTGCCCCCCCCCCCCCCCCCCCCCAACTGGCCTACGCAAGGCAGATCCAACTCACACCCAATTAATTCATTAAGCTATTCAGTTTATGCTTGAAAGCCTACTGCTACTGAGCTGATCACTTTACAGTGTACTTTGCAATTTATTTCACAAATATATAATTGTGTTCCTTCCAAATTATGACCCAAACGTACATGCTATTACAAACGCACATACATACTCATGTAGACATGCATTTGCACATCCATATAACATTCGTAAACAAACATTTATTTACGCACATATACTGTATTTGCATTACTTTATATTACACTCACAAACATATTTATTTACACAAACACATATAATTATCCACACATTGACGCACTTGTGCTTGTGAACGTCGGCAAGCTGTCTTATAGCACGTTATGCAAGTATGAATGACTTTGCTTCTGTTTTATTATATCATAATGGTAACAGATATGTAGACAATAGACATGTGGAATAGGATACCTAGCGCCATTGTGGGATCAAGAACGATAGAGAGTTTCAAAATAAAATTAGATAAACATATGAACGAGATGGGTTGGGTGTGAGAGGGATCTACCTTGTGTGGGCCAATCGACTTTCTGCAGACTCCCATATGTTCTTATAAGATGGATATGTAAGACGAAGAATATACACACATTTATAACGGCTATATATAACGCCTAGTTAGATGTATAAATAGGTATGTGTGAGTGTGTGTGGCGTAGGGAGTTGAGTGTGGAATAGGTCTGTATATACGAGTAGGATTATAATTTAATAAAGTCCAACGTTTTTAATGATAATATAAATAATAATCCAAATAATTTCGATTCAACAGTCTAATTGGCTGAATTATATGGCGATAAATACGAAAACACTTGTGGTGGTGTCCCGTAGCCTACCCAGTGTGGCTGGGCTGCGAGACACCACTGGTAGTGTCACGCAGCCCAGCCGGTGAGGCTGGGCTACGGGACACCACCAGTGGTGTCCCGTAGCCCAGCCTCACTGACTGGGCTGCGTGACACCCCTCGTGGTGTCCCGTAGCCACTTCGTAAATCAAATAGGATTCTACGATCAATTAAGGACAGGATAGGTATTGACAGCTTCAACTTCTTATATGCGTCTGGCTCAGCTCCGGGAGTAGTATATGGGTTACCAAAGGTGCATAAACCAGGCATTCCACTCAGGCCAATTGTTTCATCTATAAAGACAGCGGGGTATAATTTAGCAAAATTTCTTCAACCCATAGTTGCTCCTCTTACAACTAATGAATATACAGTACTCAATTCTAGTAATTTTGTGAGGGAAATTTCAAATCTTGTGTTGCCTAAACATTTTGTTCTTGCCAGTTATGATGTAGAGTCGCTTTTCACAAACGTTCCTCTGAGTGAGACTTTAGAGATTATTTTGGATGAATATGATTCTAACAACTTTTTCAATATTAGTAAGGATATAGTTAAGAAATTGTTCTTGTTTGTAACTACAGAATCTTGTTTTTTGTTTAACAAAGTATTGTATAGTCAAATTGATGGAGTTTCAATGGGGTCAAGTCTAGGTCCATTGTTTGCGGGTTCATTTTTATGCAATACAGAGGTTCAGTGGCTTGATGAGCGTCCCCTGTCATTCAAACCTATATTTTATAGGAGATATGTGGATGATACTTTTTTAATATTTCGAGATGTAGAAGATAATATATGTTGTTTTGAATATATGAACAAGCAACATCAAAATATTAAATTTACATGTGATAATGAAGAAAATGGGTCACTAGCAGTTTTGGACGTTAAAGTGATAAAGACAGATCAGGGATTAGCTACTGAGGTTTATAGAAAGCTCACTCATACAGGATTAGGTTTAAATTGGCTTAGCTACTGACCTAAGATTTTTAAAATTAATTCAATAAAGACGCTATTAGAAAGAGCCTATGCTGTTTGCTCCAGCTATGTCTTGCTGCATGTTGAAATTGAAAAATTAAGGAAATATTTTATGCTTAATAACTATAAGGAAGATATATTCAATGGTATACTTAGACATTTTTTGTATGTAAAACAAGCTCAGGGTGTTCAATCAAATTTTGATGTAAAAAAGAAGATAATTGATGTTAAAATGCCTTACTATGGATCTATCAGTAATGAATTTCGTAAAATTGCACTAAATGTTCTGAAAAATAGTTTTCCTGCTGTGAGCTTTAGATTTGTTTTCACCAATAAGTTTAGAATTGGTTAATTTTTTAGCTTCAAAGATCGCGTGCCTGACTTTCTGTGTTCAAATAATTTCCTCTCACTTAAACAGTAGGCTACCATAGTGCGGTTGGGAATATGAACATGATTAGATTAATATCCAGTATTCGAGAATGGATAATAAGTCGTAGGCGTGTGCATAAACCTTTAACCGTCCTGGTGGTGTAATGGTTAAGGTGGCAAAAATATGTGTGTGATAACCCGGGTTCGAATCCCGGTGGATCATATATACTTTAATTAATTTCATTTGGGGTGTGGTGGTGAGATTCATAAAAATAATATTGTATACAAATTTACTTGTCCTAGCTGTGAGGCTAGGTATTTGGGATGCACTATAGTGGAGCAGATAACTGCAAATTTCAGGAGAATCGTTCATTTCCGGAAACAAGCACCAAATTTGGCACACATACTCCTTGGGGATTGCTCTTTTGATAAAACCCGTTAGCCACCTAAAAATTCAAGATGGCGGCCATTTTTCAAGATGGCCGCCATTGAATATACAGAAATATTGCATTTCGCAATAAAATCGCAAAGACTTGTCCTATATGAATGATCTTGGTATCAAATCATACATTTTTCACTATGTAGAATCCGAATTTGGAACCATGGACTTACTCAGTAGCTTCCTTGTACCATAATATCAGTCTCGGAATCCTAATATTCTGCTAAATTAGAGGTTCATGTTAAGTCTGACTCGGCTAATATGCATGGTAGTGTATATCGTAGTAGTGTTAGAGGTTTAGTATGTGTAGGATATTCCTGTACAAGGCTTCCAAACTGGACATGACACGATGCGGTGGGGGGGGGGGGGGACTTGCAGCGGAAGGTGTAGAGTAGTAGCTCAACAGAGCGGATGTCAACGCACAGCCAGGGCACACTGTACTGGTGGCACCGCTGCTGTGAAACTCAGCATGGGGTTCAGTATCAGCTGAATAATTAGTTTAGTGTAGCTAAATAATTAGTTTAGTGTCCCAAATGCTGTCTAATAAGCCCCGCATCAGTTAGCTACTGTAGATTATATGTAGTTTAACGTAGATGTTTAGTTAGATAGCCGCCCCTGAATTGACAGGGTGTGCCAGCGCGGGAGAGCCAAGCCAAGGGTAACGGGGCTTTACATTGCTTTGCATGTAGCGACCTGGATGGTGTACAGATCGCACGGGACTTAAATGATACTGGATGACCTATCGGGCTAGGTGTAGGTCATATATTTTTATTCCCGAACCTAGTCGTATCCCATACCTTATTGTGCATGATTGTGATCAAAGTGGTAAAAGGATAACCCCTCGGCCTTGATTCACTGAATACAGATAATTATCATACTGTGATTATCTGTTATATCTGTTATCATATAACATACTGTGTTATATCATACTGTGATTATCTGTTATATACTGTGATTATCTGTTATCTATTATATCTGTGTTACAGATAATTATCATACTGTATTCACCAAGATGGCAAATACAGATCCAGGACCGTCTAAATTCCGGACTGACTGGAGCAAGTGCTGTCTTTGCCAGAAGAAGAAGAGTGAAGAGCTCAAGTCACCACGTGCACAACAACCACAAGAACATGATGGCTACACTATGATTGCGACTACTATTCCCCTCTTTCACGCAATTAATGAGATGCCTATTGTTCTGGATCCAGCCAGACTTGATGATGGTGGTGGCATTGAAGAAACTCTGAGGAGGAACAAGGCGCAGTATCACCAAAGTTGTCGCCTTATGTTCAACAACACGAAACTGGAGAGAGCCAGAAAAAGAAGAGCAGAGAGTGCTCAGCCAGTAGAATGCCAGACCAAGCTGCGTAGAACCAGCCTTGAAGGCCAAACGTGTTTCATATGTGACAAAGAAGCCCCATCCTCTGAACTCGGACAAATTATGACGAAGAACCTCAATAACAGACTTAATGAATGTGCCCAAACTTTAAATGACGGAAAACGTCTTGCAAGACTCAGCGGTGGAGATGCTATTGCACAGGAGCTCAAATACCATTTTGCATGCTTGACAGACCTGTACAATAGAGAGAGGACGTACCTCAGAGCCACCAAGAGACTGGAACAGGAACGTGCACCCAAAGAGGATGCCCACCCACAGGCATTCTCAGAGCTAGTCACATATCTAGTGGAGACCACCAGATCTGGCGAGGGTCCTGCAGTCTTCCGACTTGCAGACATAGTTCACCTGTATGCCCAGCGCCTGGAACAGCTGGGTGTTGATGCACCTGCTGTCAACTCCGCAAGACTGAAGGAAAAACTGCTGTCAGAAATACCTGAGTTGGAAGTGCACAAGCAGGGAAGGGATGTTCTTCTGGCTTTCCAGAAAGATGTGGGCTTTGTCTTGTCAGAAGCCTCTGACTATTATAGTTAAGCTATTATCCTTGGCAAAGCAGCTAACATCTTGCGAAGACATATGCTGGATCACAAGTCCACATTTGATGGAACCTCCCATGAGGGGTGCATCGAGCAGGCCATTCCACTCACTCTTCTTCAGTTTGTGGTCATGCTTGAACACGGAGCGGACATCAAATCTCAACTGAGGTTTGGCGCATCAAAGACAGATCTAGCAATTGCTCAGCTGCTTCAGTACAACTGCTATGCAAGGTACAAAGAAGGAGCAGCAACTCACAGACACTCCAAAGACAGAGAGACCCCATTCCCTGTTTACATGGGGATGTCCGTCTACACAAAGATCAGAAAGAGAAAGTTGGTGGAAATGCTTAACGAGCATGGCATCAGCATTTCATACGACAGGGTGCTACAGATATCTGCACAGCTGGGAGATGCAACAGTCAGCAAGTACGTGGAGGATGGGGTGGTCTGTCCACCAGTTCTGCGAAAAGGGCTGTTCACCACATCAGCCATGGACAACATAGACCACAATCCCACTGCAACGACAGCGACCACTTCTTTCAATGGAACCAGCGTCTCTGTTTTCCAGCACCCAACCAAAGAAGACAAAGGTGAAGAGCGTGGACAGCTGAAGTTCGGAGAGGAGAAAGTGAAGACAGTTCCAGAACTTCCAGACTCCTTCACCAATGTCCGGCCCGCCTTCTTCACCAAGAAGAAACCCTCTCCTCCCCAGAGTGGTGTGACACACCCAGACACCAGTCTGCTGAGGCCACAACTGGCAATGGAGTATGAGTGGCTGGAGAAGGTCACTGTGACAGATGGGCCAGTGGATGTGACTTGGTCAGCCCACCATGCTTCACAGAAGAGAGGAAAGCCATTTGAGGTCAGCATTACATCACTTTTGCCTCTGCTGCGAGATCAGGCCCACTCGGTTGCTACAGTCAAGCATGTGATGGACAAGATCAAGGAGATAGTGGCATTTCTGAACCCCGGTCAGGTGCCAGTCATTGCTGCTGACCAGCCAATATATGCAGTAGCCAAGCAGGTCCAGTGGCACTGGCCTGAAATCTACGGTGAGGACAAGTTCGTCATAATGTTCGGAGGCTTGCATATTGAGATGGCGGCACTGAAGTCCATTGGAACTCTACTCCAGACAGTGGTTGGACACGAGCCCTCTTGGAGGCAGAGATAGCATCTCCTGGGACAGCAGATTCATTTCTGACAGTTTCGAGCATCACTAGGACACGACAGATGCACCAGATAACAGCATGCCTTCACTGGCTGCGATGTCGTTTCAGCATTCCGTGGCAAAGGGAAGAAGTCTGCTTGGCAAACCTGGGATGTTTGTGATGAGGCTTCCGGTGTCTTCAGCAAACTCAGCCAGTACCCACCGGTAGTTGATGATGAAGACCTGGGGACCATGGAGAAGTTCGTGGTCATGATGTACGACAGATCCAGCACAGCTGAAGGTATCGATGATGCGAGGTTGGACATGTTTGCTCGGAAGCAGAGGCCGTACGAAGCCATTCCTCCAACCCGAGCAGCACTGAAGCAGCATGTGAAGCGTGCTGCCTACCAGGCGGGCTGCATCTGGAGTCAGTCAACAGTACGTCAACCAGAAACGCAGACTCCTGCCAACTGGGGCTGGACCAAGAAAGGAGATCTGTGGCAGATCGTTTGGACAGAGCTCCCACCCATTGCAGAGAGTTGCCAGCAGCTGACCAAGTGTGGATGCAAGTCGGAATGCTGCGGTTAATGCAAATGCTACTGCTTTGGTCTGACCTGCACGGCACTGTGCAGCTGCAGATGCGAGGTTTAGAAGCGTTGTAGTATACTCATCAAGGCAGCAAGACAATAAGTGACAAACAAGTATAGGCCTACTGCCTACATGTACATCCAATAATATATCGGACTGATGGTGCCTATGATATGGGCACTTTTTACCCTAATTATGATTCCGGGACTGATATTATGGTACAAGGAAGCTAGTGAGTAAGTCCATGGTTCCAAATTCGGATCCTACATAGTGAAAAATGTATGATTTGACACCAAGATCATTCAAATAGGACAAGTCTTTGCGATTTTATTGCGAAATGCAATGTTTCTGTATATTCAATGGCGGCCATCTTGAATTTTTAGGTGGCTAACGGGTTTTATCAAAAGAGCAATCCCCAAGGAGTATGTGTGCCAATTTTGGTGCTTGTTTCCAGAAATGAACGATTATTCCAGTTATCTGCCCCACTACTAGTCGTTCCTTCAAAATTAGAATATTTGAACACTTGGGTAGGAGCTACCGATCGGGAAAGTTTTTACAGGCTATGGCGTTTTCTGCTATTCGAAATCATTCGCGTGAAGAGGATCATCTCTTTAGTGTGGGTGATTTTGAGATAGTCTCTAGGTTGGGTAGCCAGTCTGATGTATTGATTGGTGATAAGTTGTTAATTAGTAAACTGAATCCTGAAATCAATCTTGCAAATAGTGGTTCATAGATATATGTTTGGTCAAATTTCAAGGGTTTGTTCAACATGGTTAGTGGTTCATTTGTTTGGGAAATTGTTTCTTGGGAGTTTATTTTAGCCGCTTCTCGTTTCAGGTTCATCAGTTCTCTCTTGTTCCTGGTGCTGATGAGAACTCTTTTCTGGGTAAGTCAAGTATAATGATGGGTTTAAACATAAATATTTTTGCTTTAGTCATTGGGAGTGATGTGTTTTTGTGATAAATCTCTAGATTGGGTTGATTTTCAGTCTCATTTTGCTATGATATATAAGATTGATTTAGGCTTAGTTTATTAATATGTTTTCATGCGTTTGGCTAAGAGTATCATTTGTGTTTGGATTTTTGGGGTCAGAGGTTATGTAAGTTAATGCTAGTTATCGAAATATTATTATATAGTTTCCTTACTGATAAATCAATGGTGTTAGATAAATTGGGAGATCGTTTCTTGATCCGTGGTATGGTATTAGCCTGTGTTGTGACTTTGTTTTGAATTTATGGAAACAATTTTTGTATTCAAAGGTTAAAATATTTGTTATAGTTCAATTGTGATGGTCTTTAGTTTGCTTTTCGGTATCTTCACTGGTTTTACATGGTTAGTGTATGGAATTTTAATTTTATATATAGTGAGACATTAATATAAGATTGTTTGTATTTAGTAAGTTTAACCTTTTATAGATTCGATAATCATTACCCTATTTTTTACAAATTGCGTTGTTCTAATAGTATATTACTTATTTTTAGGGAATGTTGTTCCTGATGATGGCTTAAGGTTAGCCGAAAATTTGAAAAATAAAGATGTCGCCTGGCGCCCTAGTACTCATAATTATATATATATATATATATATATATATTATATATATAAATATATATATATATATATATATATATATATATATATATATATATATATATATATATATATATATATATATATATATAATATATATATATATATAATATATATATATATAAAATAATATATATATATATATATATATATACATATATATATATATATATATATTTCTATATTTTTACTCATATAACTTTTTGAGAAAAAAAATCATGCTTCCATCATCACACTTTATCATGGTCACCCAACAATTTAAGTTATTATTTATGTGGCATTTTTTTTTACTCCAAAACAGCTCATACACCAGCACAAGGACTCCCTCCTCATGATGGAGGAGGTGAAGGCGGGGGGGGGGGGGGGGGATATCATCCCAAAACCTTCCTCCAGTCGGAGATAAGGAGATTCACAGAGTGTTTGGAGTGGAAATGTTAAGGATGGACACTGACACGGTGGAGTCGTTCATGCTGAAGATCAATCAACTGGCATTTGAATACAACAGGAAGGCCTCGCAGCCTCAAGTTGAGGCTGCATCTCCAGCAATAATTCCTGCAGTATTGAGACAGGCAATAATAGGCTTGTACGAGAATATAGGCACATACTGACAATGCACAATCACAAACAACTCATCACAACATGGTGATGGGCTGGTCTATCAGAGTGAGAACTGAGCGATCTCTGCCATACCCATAGCTTACTCTGACTGTTCCTTTTACTTATATATTTTCTAGATCTCAAGTGACGGCGTCTCTTCCGTGGATTGACCTCCCAATCTACCAAGATTGAAAGCCAAAGCGTCGCATTTTTCCTTTGCCCCTCAACTTTCTCTTCATAATTGGTGAGGGGCACAGGGCCCTGGGTGGGGCTTTGGTTTCCCGGGCGTTTCCGCACCCTCCTCAGCTCCCCGCCATGGAGTGGCTTCGGTCGCCCAGGCTTTATTGTGGTCGGCAGGGAGGGTTCTGTGGGGGCGCTCGGTTATGGCCTTGGCCTTGCTCGGGGCCTTGGGGCTGTTCGGCCAGGCAGCTTGGGGAACAACAACAACAACAACAACTCATCACAACCCCCACACGTATCTCTGAGAACACTGTTACAATATTAGACCATATAAATTGTAACAGAGAAAACAAAATATCACAATCAGGGGTTATACAGACTGGGATAAGTGATCACTTCGTCACATATTGCACACGGAAAACCACAAAAATTACCCTAGAGAATCACAAGGGCATCAATACAAGGTCACTCAGAAACTACAACAAAGAAACATTTCTGGACATTTTATGGAATACAGATTGGTCTCCAGTGTTCGGAAATACAAACGTTAATGACGCATGGGTTGGCTTCCGAACCATCATCACAAACATCCTAGACGAAATAGCTCCTCTGAAAGACATACGAATTAATGCAAGGTCAGACCCATGGATCAACAATGACATACTACACCATCTGGAACATAGAGACAATCTGTTAAAAAGGCTAGTGAAACATAGACAGGATCAAGGTCTGAAACATGAGTTCAACAGGGCTAGGAATAAACTAAGTAGGAAAATTAAATCAGCGAAATCTAATTATTTCCATAGCAAGGCAGAGGAATATCAGAATAACACCAAAAAACTATGGAGGCACTTAAAAACAACAGGCTACAGCAACAAGGCAAGGAATTCGTCTAACACTAATATTGCTCAACATTAATGATCAGGTTTGCCACGATAAACGACAAATTTCAACCTACTTCAACTCCTTCTTCACCTCCATAGCAAACACACTTGCACAGAACCTACCGCAACCTCTCAATAAATACACGACAACAACGGCCACCTTTCGAAATTTCTACAGGGATAAAGGCATACACCCGAACACATTTGGATTGCAAAATGTTACACCAAAATACACATTTGACGAGCTCTCTAACCTGAATGTACATAAAAGCACAGGACCAGACAAAATTCCTGCCAAATTTCTACGAGATGGAGCCATTGGTATAGCAGGTCCCCTAACCCACATCATCAACCTGTCAATTAACACCAACACTGTACCTGCTGAACTGAAGGAAGCTATTGTAACCCCTCTATTCAAGAAAGGAAATAAACTAGATGTTGGCAACTACAGACCAGTTAGCATATTATGTATTGTATTTAAAATCCTTGAAAGAGCTGTATAAACCCAAATTGAACACTACCTCAAAGAAAATTATCTATTCTATAAGTTTCAATCAGGTTTCAGATGCATGTATTCGACAGACTCCTGTCTCATCCACTTAACAGATCACATTCGTAAAGAAATGTCTAAAGGTAACTACACAGGTATGGTTCTTCTTGATCTACAAAAAGCATTTGATACCATGATATCCTCTGTAATAAACTACAAGCAATGGGCATTGGGTCAGTGAAATGGTTTAAATCTTATCTTAGCGGTAGAACACAAAGAGTAAAAATTTATGATAATATATCTGATCCTATGCCAATTAACTGTGGGGTACCGCAGGGAAGCATCCTTGGTCCCTTACTCTTTCTCTGTTATGTGAACGACATGGAACTGAGCGTCTCGTCTCGTGTAAATTATTACTGTATGCTGACGACAGCGTGCTTCTGGTTTCAGGAAAAGACCCAATAAGTATTGCCGCTTCACTTTCCAAAGAACTAGAATCGTGTAGTGATTGGCTAGTGGACAATAGACTATCTCTTCACCTGGGCAAGACGGAAGCCATCTTATGTGGAGCAAAACGCAAACTGAAAGACATTGTGGGCTTCTCGGTCAACTGTAATGATATTCCTATTACAACAGTGTCACAAGTTAAATATCTCGGACTAAAACTGGACTCGACTCTGTCAGGTGAAACAATTTTGGAATCTATCCTGAGTAAATGTAGAGCACGTATAAAATACTTGTATAGACAGGTGGGATGCTTGCCAGCGGCGACCAAAAAGACCCTACGCCAAGCGCTTGTTCAATGTCATTTTGACTATTCTGTGTCATCCTGGTACTCTGTAACATCTAAATCGGCACAACACAAACTTTAGGTCACTCAAAATAAAATGGTTAGGTTCATGCTGAACCTAGGACCCAGATCGCATGTTGGCCAGGAACAACTTCAGTCACTAGGTATGCTCAATGTCTCTGACAGGGCCAAACAAATCAGGCTCACTAATGCCTTCAAGATATTCTATGACAGAGCTCCATAGTATCTAAAGAGTAATTTTGTTAAAGCAAATGAGAGGAGTGGACATAATACAAGAAATAGGATGTTTAATTTTATGGTCTCGAGAATCCATGGACAGGGGAAGCTAACATTCTTCTTCACTGCCATCAAAGACTGGAATGACCTACTCCAGTCAGTCCGTGAAAAGAGAACACTGTATTCCTTCAGACATAGTCTGAAGGAGTACCTGAACCGGACAGCTGCTAGAAGGGAGCACCAAGCTTATGTTTACTACTAAATACGACATAAGAGACAGGAAAAACAAACTGAAATGATTACTGATTACGGATTACTGATATTTACTATAGGATGTAAGGTATCTTAAAATAACCCCCAAGAAATACTTTCTCTAAAGTATCTACTTCTTTTATCCCCCCCTCTTTCCCCAGCTAACCTAATCCCACAAAGACCCCAATGGAAATACGCCTAACGGCATTATTGGGCTATCCTTAGTTGGAATTATGCAAGGCTGGTACAGTCGTCAGGATTGATTCGTTTCATTTTCCCTGTTAGTAGCACTGCGCGGTAGAGAGGTATCCCCTCTACCCCCTTTCCTTGTTGGTTCCATACCCCCACCTAAACCCTCCCATTTTCTCTCCGACCACAGAACTACACCCACTACCCTCCCTTCTCTCGCTCTTACCCAGCTAGGAGCTACTTCTGGCACCTCACCGTTTACATTTATTCTGAACACCTGATGAAGGAATGAAGTATTTCACACACATCTCTCGACCACCATCTTCTGCAAATTAAAAATATGAAATCAACGAAACCTTACCTGAAGCTGCTAATTACTACCGTTACTAGTAGGGTTAACGTTACTGTATAGTGTTTATGGATATACCAGGTATGAGGGGTAATTATACACACTTATATAATTATATATAAGGTATAATGAGATTATTTGGTTATACACGAAACTGTTATACAGAGTGGTATTGTAGTAGAATAATTATAGATCAGTTCAATATTATAACTCTTGTAGTTAGTCTGGGATATAATAAATGAGTGTTATATAGTTATTAAGTAATTATTCTTAACAGGTGTGAATTCCAATTATATTGAAAGTTATCTCAAGAGAATAAGCTTTAATTGGCACGAAGCTTTCAATAGTATTATGTGGAGTAGATACTCTACGTCTACTCTACTCAGGGAGTATTTAACACAATTTGCTATGTTTCAACCCATATTGCTATATATCCATAGCGGACGTCCCCCTTAACTTGGTTACAACACAAGATACCTGATAAAATAGAGTAACCTTATGGCAAGGTTTTAAGGGTAAGGTGACAATATGAATAAGTCCTTCCCTAATGTATGGGTGAACGTAAATGTTGAGGGAAAGGGAACTTTAACATAAGACCCACCCTAATGAATAGATGAGTGCCCTAGGGGTAGTTAGTAAAAATAGGGCATATATATTGGCTATCAACCCTTCAGGATTATTTAGCCTGTTTAAATCAAGTAATATTTTCAAAGCTGGAGCCTTTTTTAAAAAACTACAGTACCTTGCCCGAGGGTAGTTCGTGTCCCGTTTATACATTATGGTCAATTAGGAAAGCAATATGGCCTAATGATTGGGTAGATAGCTATGATAAAAGTGTTGAATTCACGTAATGCAGTCACATGGCCGACTCACGGGGCACATTCTCGGCAATAATTCATAGCATGTATTGGCAAATTGGCTGTTTACACTTAATGAATCCTGAATTGTCTGGAAGCAGTGAGATTTGTGGAGAAAATTATTAAGCAAATGTTTAGTTCTTGTATACGGTGCTAATAAGTAGTTATATTAGTATTAAATAATTTTATACAAAGAAATAATTCAAAATAATTGAATGGTTTATTTTGTGTGTTTATTGATGGGAGAGACTCGTGGTGGAATGGACACAGACGGTCCTCGTTGTCTCAAGTTTGTTACGTAGCCGAGCCTGAGCCATTACAACGATGAAAAGGAAATACAACTTCGCATGGGTTAGTTTGGCAGTTTTATTAGAGTATGATAGTTCAACAGTATTAAACCATCAGTGAATCGGTATGAAGCTTTCAGGTTTCAATGGTAGGCCTAAATGTGTCCGTAGGAATCACTCGAATCATATGTAAGGTTTTCGTCAAACATTCCCCCCCCCCCCCCCTCTCTCTCTCTCTCTTGCTTTCAAATTTAGTAAAGCTCATACATAAATCTATCTATGATACATTGCATTCCTTCATTAGTTGTTCAGAATACATGCAATTGGTGAGGTCCAGAAGTAGCTGGGTGAGAGCGAGAGAAGGGAGGTTGGGTGTAGTTCTGGTGTCGGAGAGAATATGGGAGGGTTTTGGTGGGGGTACGGAACCAACAAGGAAAGGAGGTAGAGGGGATACCCCTACTAACGCCTAGTCCAGGGGAAATGAAACGAATTAATCCTGACGACTGTACATGCCATATTTGTAACATATTTTGTGGTATCATCACTGTAAAATGCTAACTGAATAAATATTATTATTATTATTATTCTCCACAGCTTCAGGGACAGCCTCCTCTTATCCCTATTGCAGGTCCTTCCCATCTTCCGCAACAACTATACCAATTGCCTACCAAACGGTGCAAGCTCCACGGCAGTCGCAGCCACCGCCGGTGATGGCAGCGCCAACACCTTCACTGCCTGCAGCCTCACCAATGAGATTCCCCAGTCCGTCACCAGGGGCACCACCAACACCAGCACCACCAACCGCAACGATGGACACCCTGCTGCGAACCCCTGGCGCGGCACCAAGCACGGTCGCCCACATTTTTTTTTTTTTTTTTAATAAAGAATTAAAAAAAAATAAAAAATAAAATAAATTCTATTAATTTCTCCTCTTCCGTTTTTCATTGTAAATAAAGTATAGTTTCAAATAAGTTGGTTATTCAGTTTCATTCGATCATCATTTTTGTTCCAGTACAGTATATATGTAAAAAAAAAAAAAAAAAATCATTTATGGTCAGCTGATATTGTTTAGGTTTTGATTGACTACAGTATAGAAGACAAATAACACATTTATTGAAAGTCATTCATAGTTGTGTGTACATTGAGTCAGTAAAGACGTATGTAAAAACAAAAATAATATGTTTTATTTTAGGCACAATTTATATATATAAATGTTTAACAAAGAAAATTAGTGTTATTTATTAATTATGAACAGAATCAAATAAATACAAATAATAAGCAATTGATTTGGCAATGAAATTTTATTCTTGGTATTGAAAACAATACAAAACAAATTATTTTCTTATAGTAAATTAAGACATTGAGACCAAAACAGACATATAATCATGTCAATGCTTTACAATGTTAACCATCTATGAAACAAGATTTAAGAAAGAAAATAATTATAGGTTACGCAGCTCATTTCTTGGGTACTTCTTGAAAATAAGATATTATTAATACATCAGTAAACCAATCACTCGCGTATGAAAATAAATACTCGCAAAGATACACAGTGACCAATTTTCATGATAATAATATGAGTTATTTGAAGGCGTGTGTTTTTTTTTTGGTTTTTTTTTTAAAGAATTGAGAAGGACACAGTCACTGTAGTAAAAATATAGGTCAAGCCTAGGAGTAGGCACCTGGAAGTCGTTATACAGGGATTTCCCGGGTAGAGATATCCTGGGGATTAAAAGTTAAGTACGTGGTAATCATTCGCCTTACTGAAGGGATGTTTTCCCGAGGGGATTTCTGTTTAATACATCAGTAAACCTATCACTCGAGTATGAAAATGAATACTCGCAAAGATACACAGTGACCAATTTTGATGATAATCAAAGGTATGAGTTATTTGAAGGCGTGTGGTGCTGTTTTGTTTTGTAAGAATTGAGAAGGACACAGTCACTGTAGTAAACATATAGGTCAAGCCTAGGATTAGGCACCTGGAAGTCGTTATACAGGGATTTCCCGGGTAGAGATATCCTGGGGATTAAAAGTTAAGTACGTGGTAATCGTTCGCCTTACTAAAGGGATGTTTTCCCGAGGGGATTTCTGTTTAAAGCCTGCTTATTATCTCCTTGTGTCAACGTTTCGAAAGTTATAGTGTTCCATATAGCAATATTTTTCGTTCACTTTCATCATCCAAGGTTTTAATTGTTAATCTAAATAAGATAATGTATTTGCCATTTGTATAGTCCCCTATGATGATATTTTACATATGTTAGCGAATAAAACAAGTTATCATAACACTAATGTTTTCTTATCAAGTGAATTACTTGGGCATTAGGTGGAATAAAAATTAAACATTCATTAAAAAGATTACACATTTTATTTAGGTATTTTATGTTTCTAATGGGGTGCGTCCGATCATTCGATCCTGCCAATCGACACTGCCACTTGGTGAATTGCAGTATGTGCAGAGCTTGTCACGAACAGCCTTCCCATATTTGGTAGCGGTGTTGCCAGGCCTGGGCCCAACACGGTCGAGGAGTTCTGTCGGATGCACCAGCTCAATTATTTCTCCTGCCGCAATGTCCTCCTCCACAACAAGACCTTTGCGATCAGAGGGATTCCTGACGCGTAGGATGTTGTGGAGGCAACAGCAGGCCATGACCACCAATTCCACGCGATGAGGATGGAGAGGTATTGTTGTCAGCAGACAACGGAACCTGTAATGAGAAAGGTTACAACAATTATAATATTTGACAAATAATTGGGACTGGATGAACAAACTATGCATAGAGAGGAAGACAATCTGAAATTATATTACCAAAGTTTGCCTGTGTAAAAAAAAAAAATATATATTAATGAAAACATAATAACATAATGAAATTGGAGTCTCCATAAAGGCAATCAGCCCACACAAGTCATATCCCTGTCAGACCCAACTCCAATTATAACGGATATATATTGACAGACGAAATTCTTCCAAGTATTAGAGAGTGAGAGAGGAGCTTATTTTAAGCTTTTAAAGATGGATTAACCTTTTTACTGGAGATGGGCCACTGTCAACCCATACGGATATGTATATACTGTATATATACACACATATATATATATATATCTGTTCTTCGACTTGCCAAACACTCTTTCATCAATAATAAATGCACTGAACTATCCAACTCTAGCTCTTCCCAAGCTTTCTGGCATCTAGCCAAAAACCTTTCCAACAATTTCTCTTCTTCGTCTTTCCCTCCCCTTTCCCACTCTGATCACCTGATGGCACAAACATCACTTCTTCCTCTGACAAAGCTAAACTCTTCGCTCAAACTTTTGCTAGAAACTCCACCTTGGATGATTCCGGCGCTATTCCTCCCTCTCCGCCCTCCTCTCTCTTACTTATGCCTAATATCCTAATCTCGTCTAAAGATGTACTTTCTACCCTCTCTGGGCTTAACACTAATAAGGCGTACGGTCCGGACGGTGTTCCTCCTGTTGTTCTCAAAAACTGTGCTTCCGTGCTGAGTCCCTGCCTAGGCAAACTCTTTCGTCTCTGTCTATCCTCTAACATCTTCCCTTCATGCTGGAAGTTTGCTCACATTCAACCTGTCCCAAAGAAGGGTGACCGCTCTCAACCCTCCAACTATCTTTCAATTGCTCTCATCTCTTGTCTTTCTAAAGTTTTTGAAACTATTCTTGCTTCCAAATTTCTTAAGCATTTCTCTTCTCATAATCTGCTCTCAGATCGCCAGTATGGCTTTAGTCCAGTAAATCTAGCAATAATTTAACTGGACCTAGAACAAATTGCAATAGAAGGTTTTTTGGCTTTAACTTGTTTATTAGGTCCCTCTGATGAACATATAAGAAGTCTCCAACTTTTGGACACTGGGAAAGTGGTTAATTTGCATAAATTCAAGATGGCCGCCGTCCAAAGCTTCAATTTACAGATAACTTTTTTCTGGTTGCTCCTAGACCCTATAAATGTATTACAAACAACGTTTTTTGGCTTTAACTTGTTTATTAGGTCCCTCTGATGAACATATAAAAAGTCTCCAACTTTTGGACACCTGGAAAGTGGTTAATTTACAGCCGAAAAACCTTACAGACAGGCTGAACTGTCTCTTTCACAAGGGGTGACACAGGCACTTTGTGCTTGTATGGGTTTTTTGACCTGTTGTCCCTCTTTTTTATAAAAAAAAAAAAAAAAAACATGACGTAGTATGACGTCATTCAGCGCCAATTATGTAATTCATGATAGGAGTTCGTATTCACTTGGATCATCGGTGCTTGCATCAAAGTTGCTATTTTGACAGAGTCCTTTACATTGACCACATGCACTGGAACATTCAAGCTCATTCCGTTTGCAACTACAGCGTTGAGTGTCACAGTTGCCCTTACACTGACATCTGACCAATTTCAGTAGTGAATCAGGAGCCACTGGCGAATCCATCGTCTTCGGTTCAAGCTGTCCCTTCCGCAGACACCAGCCCCATTTCTCGGGGTCCACACAGTTCCCATCCATTCCTGGACCTGACAATAAACTCGGAACGAGTGGTATTTGGCTGCATCGGTTGTTGGGGGAAGGCTGTGAACTTCAACGGTAGTTGAACTTTTTGCCACCTTGTTGCAAAACTTTGTCTTTCGCAGTCCGTCAAGGGTGTCATTTCCTTTTCCCCCGTACAAATAAACCAAGGCCTTTTCACCAGCTGATGATATCGCGTCTTTACTTCCACTTTGGCAACAGAATGCTTCTATACATTTCAAGAAACCGTTGTCTTCCCTCACTTTCCTCAAGGCAGCCCCTTTACCAATACCATACAGTCGTGAGGTTGTGTCACATCCACAGAGTGCATGGACAACTGGCAGGACACGACAGATGCTTTCACCGAGAGCTTCTGCTACTGAGTTAATATGCCAACATTTCCCACCTTCCTTGCTCGACTTGAAGTACAAATCATTCACCCCTCGTTCCGCATAATGACACAACAGCACCAACAAGTCTGTGTCCTCACCTATCACATATGTCACGGTTTCCCTTGCATGCTCAATTCCCTTCTTCGCAATCATGACATCTGCATCTGCTGGCGCATTGACACAGTCAATTCCATTTGCCTTGAATGTTTCACACAATAAGTCAATGAAGTTTTGCTTATTGTCCGAGTTTGACAAGAAGTTTTCCTTTTTGACCGAAGGGGCATGGTTGGAGTGAACATCACCTTTTGACCAAAGACTCCTTTTGATCGTCGATTGTGTGTCATGTCCTTGGTAGTAGGTCCTGATTTATAACCGTCGAATACAACCACCGGGTTGAGAAAGTTTTTGGAAACATGCTTCATGTACATGCTTGCAATGTCCTCAAATGTGTCACCCTTCTTCCATGGAATCCTTTGCAATAAGGAACCACCATCCAGAACATGGGTCACAGTCCTTTCTTCCTCAAATGATTCCAATGACGACGTGGGAACAACAGCAGCTATCTCATCTCCTAGCTGTGGTTTATTGGCTTCCCTGAGCCTCCCCCACTTATCGAACAGAGCAGTAGGGTAGCTAGACAACTCATACGCAAAGACCTCTTCAACACCTAAGTCCCTGTTATTAGCAAAGATGAGGAGCCTCTGGAAAAGGAGCTGTGGGTCGATTGGTACTTTTTCAGCACTGATTGTATCCTTTGCACCCAACGACTCAACTTGATCTTTCTTCCTAAATGAAAAGTCAAAAGCATTGCTACCTTCCATCTTCTGCACAATGTTCATACCAACCTCGTACAGTAAATGAGGATTGGCCGAGGCTGGTCCTGTCACACCGTTGGCAATATTCCTGAGTTCATTTGATTCTTGAAATGGATCATAATCCTTGAAGAATGCGAGAACCTTCTCTGTGTCCTTCCTATCTCGTTCACGCCTTGCTTCAGTCATTTCTTTGTGCTGCTCAGAGGTGTGGAAATGCTTCCGTCAGTTCTTGCATAACTTCACTCACCTCAGCGCAGGCTGGCATAGCAAGTAACCAGCGCAGGCGTTGCGTTTCCTCCATGCCCCTACCACGTGTCAATCCACCATTCGTTTTCAAAGAGCGCATCAAAAGCTGCTCTATAACCAAGTTAATTCGGCCTCTAACAGTGTCAGCCCACTCATCAGCCCTGGCATCACATGCAGAAAGTATTGTCCTTTGAAAGTTGAAGGTGCGTACTGGATACACTTCTTCTGAATCATGCTTTGTGTCCAAATAGATTTTTGTACCACAAAAAAAGCAGTTCTCTGTAAAACAAAAGTCTGGTGTCTGAGAACGAAGAGCAGGTTTTTCAGGACGTTTCTTCTGCTTCCCAGGAATTCTATTTGGCTTCGTATTGACATGCTTCTTTCGGCAATCAATGTGCACCGTTTGGCCCTCGGACACGGTAATTGATGGCGTTCCACGTTCAGTACTGGCCTTGTTGATAGTATCTGCTCCCTTCGCCCTCAGCTTGACTGTTTCTCCTTCGTCTAACGTGTTTGAGCAAATGCCGCAGGGATTATGCACCACCTCTTCTTCCATGGCTTCGGTAGATGTCGCACCAATCTGTTGAAACAAGAAACAAGATGATGGGATTAGTATAGGCCTAGGCAAAATGTAATAGACAATAATGTGCAGTAAAGGTAGGGCTTGACCTAGAACAAATTGCAATAGAAGGTTTTTTGGCTGTAAGGTTTTTTGGCTGTAAATTAACCACTTTCCAGGTGTCCAAAAGTTGGAGACTTTTTATATGTTCATCAGAGGGACCTAATAAACAAGTTAAAGCCAAAAAACGTTGTTTGTAATACATTTATAGGGTCTAGGAGCAACAAGAAAAAAGTTATCTGTAAATTGAAGCTTTGGACGGCGGCCATCTTGAATTTATGCAAATTAACCACTTTCCCGGTGTCCAAAAGTTGGAGACTTTTTATATGTTCATCAGAGGGACCTAATAAACAAGTTAAAGCCAAAAAACCTTCTATTGCAATTTGTTCTAAGTCCAGCCCTACTTTGACTGGTCTACTTCCTTAACCCTTCTTTAGCGGCCTATGCGGTTTATTTATATGTACCGCCCAGCGGGGTGTTTTTAGCCAAAATAGGGCTGTTTACGTGATCATTTTCATGCCTAAATAAGACCCAGAACGTAAAACAAGTATCTATCTCTGAAAGGGCATAAACAGAGCTTTCGAATGACACCATAACGATCCTTTTATGATGGCTAGTTTTCTTGCAATAACCGTGCAACGCGAGTGCAAAAAGCATGTAATTAGCCACTTTCCCGATACAATTCCGTATATAGCGAGTGAGAGAGGTAGGAGGGAGGTGAGATTCGTGTCAGTAGGTTCGCCGCGGTGGTCTGGAGCAGTCATACGCTCGCTACTCTCCTGCCACCACTTGTCTCTCTCTCTCAGCAACATTACGTGCTGAAATTGCCACTCGACCTATGTCGAGCGCCGCCACATACTCCAGCTTTATTTAACTCGACTTATGTGGTGAGCCGCTTTTTAAGGGTTAAGGGTCGTTCTACTGGTGATATTCTTTCATATCTTACTAACTCTTGGTCATCCTCCTTTCGGGACTTCGGTGATACTTTTTCTATTGCACTAGACATTTCGAAAGACTTCGATAGAGTCTGGCATAAATCTTTAATTTCTAAACTACCCTCCTTCGGTTTCTATCCCTCCATCTGTGCCTTTGTCTCTAATTTCCTTTCCGGCCGTTCCATAGCCGCGGTTGTGGACGGCCATTGTTCACTTCCTCACCCTATAAACTCCGGTGTTCCTCAGGGCTCTGTCCTATCTCCTATTCTCTTTCTAATTTTTATAAATGATCTCCTTAACTGTACCTTAATTCCCATCCATTCATACGCAGACGACTTAACCTTACACTACTCCATTAGTTTTTCAGAACGCCCCAACCAGCAATCCCGCAACGACAAACGTAATGAAGCCATAGAACTCTTAAATTCTGATCTAAATACTATTTCCAATTGGGGCAGGTAAAACCTTGTTAAGTTTAATGCTTCCAAAACCCAATTTCTCCATCTATCTACCCATCAGGATCTCCCAGCGGACTATCCCTTATTCTTCAACAATACAAAAATCAACCCTTCATTTTCTCTCAATATTCTTGGTGTCTCTTTTTCTTCTGCTCTCATTTGGAAGGACCATATTACCAGTCTTGCTAAGGCAGCCTCCCAGAAGCTGGGTGTGCTCAACCGCCTTAGGGGGTTCTTTTCCCCTGCACAGCTTCTTGCTCTGTACAGGGGCATAGTGCGCCCTTGTATTGAGTATTGTTCACATGTGTGGGGAGGTTCCTCTCACACCGCTCTCCTAGACAAAGTTGAAAGGAAGGCCTTTCGTATCATTAACTCCCGTCCACTCACCAACTCTCTGCAATCTCTCTCTCTCCGCCGCAATGTTGCATCTCTCTCGCTATTCTATCGCTACTATAATAATCAGTGTTCCTCAGAGCTATCTCAGTGCATACCACCTCCTTTACGTAGGGCACGTGGTACCCGTCTTGCAACTCAATGCCACCCCTACTCTGTGCAACTCTCCAACCCAAGAGTGAAACGTTACTCTCAAACTTACTTCTACTCAACAGCTGAGCTCTGGAACTCTCTCCCAGAATCAGTCTTTCCCTCTTCCTATGACTTAAATTGCTTCAAACTCCGTGTGTCCAGGCATTTTGGCTCGAACGTCCCTTGATATTGGCCCTGTCACTCTTTCAACTATGGGGGAGGCACTCGCTATAGGCAGTTAATGCGTTTGCCTCCCTCAATCACATAGAAAAAAAAAAAAAATATATATATATATATATATATGTATATGTATATATATATAGATATATATATATATATATATAAATATATATGTATATACTCATTTGTTAATAATTATATACATAATTTTTTTTTGTAAAAATTTTAAACATCGGTTTTCCTTACCTGGCAAACATGATACCGAATGCATTTTCAACCACTCTCCGGGCTCTGGATAGGCGGTAATTGAAAATACGCTTCTCGTCAGAGAAGCCTCTCAGTGGGTATGGTTTCATCATCCAACTCCTCAGTGGAAATGCGTCACCTCCAATGAAGAAGAATGGAATGTCCTCGTTGTCGTTTTCAAGCAGCTCAGGTTCAGGAACACCAACGTCATTCTCTCCAATAGCAAACGAATAGGGTTTCGTAGAAACAATCCTCCATCTGACGCTGATCCCTCTCCACCAACATCGATGTAGAGGCATTTGTAGTCAGCGTCAGCGATGGCAAGCAGCACAACGGAATGGTAACTTTTATAGTTGTAGAAGGTAAAGGCACCTTTGGGTGGCTTTCTTATTACAACATGTTTTTCATCCAAGGTGCCCATAGCATGTTGAAATTGCCACTTTCTAGCAAATTGATTTGCAACCACCTTCCACTCTTCTGGTGTTGTAGGACAAACAATAACATCATCCATGTAGGCACTCACAATAGCCTCACACACCTCGGGCACAATTTTGGAGATGGTGTTGTGCACTATCCTGAAAAAATACATCAGACTCTTGTAGCTGTCACCTGTAGCTAGGTAACTCAACGTCACTGCCAAACGCAAACCAGGTTCAATAGCTTTCCTCAAGTTCGTGTCCTTTTTTGCAATGATGGGTCCAATTTTTTCCAGAATTTCTTTAAAGTGTGCCGGGTCCACTCTCATGAAGTTTTTGAAATCCGCTGGGTCCTCTGCTTCCACTTCTTTCATTAGGTGTTCATAGCACCCAAATCTACCTTGCCTTAACAGCCACGCTCTCGTCCACACTTTTCACTTCTTCCTCTGCTTTGTCCTCTCCTCTTCTTCCTTCCTTTCCCTCTCTGCTTCCTTCTCCTTTCTGCTTAGTTCCAGTAGGCATTCCAGATAAATGAGACACATCCGCTGGGCGATAAGATCCATACGAACACGTTGTACATCCCTTTTGCGTAGTTGCTGCGTATGCCTCACCATCTCAAAATTTAACAGGAATGTCTCAAGGGTCGAGGTTAGAATGTTCTCTGGGACCGTGTCAAGCTCTTTATATACCATAACCAAAGGTTTGGGGGTTGGGGGTGGGTGTGGGGGCATATTTACTTGAGCGATTGTAACGTGAGTATGCTAATTCCACTCTGCAATTTAGCACATTCACGTTACATTCGCTCAGGTTCACACACCTCGGCGATCCTGTTCGGATACCTCGGCGGCGTATCTGCGAAGGCGTTGCCGATGATCGACGAGGAATCGTTCATTCATCGCAGGAATTTGTGACATGAAAATAATCGGATAACCTCGCCGAAGTAACCGCCGAACCATCGCTTGAATCGCCGAAGACGTCGCAGAACATACGGCGAGTTTTCTTTCACCCTCGCATTATTTCGCAAAATATTTTTGAAAATGTGACATTCCTCGCAGAGGTCATCGGCGAAACATCGCTAACTTCGCTGATAACGTCGCAGAAGGTCGACGATTGCGTCGCATTCATCGGAAACATCTTCGCCGAGTATAATTTGTCATCTGTTTGTAACGGTCAAAATCGTAAACGTCGCACAAATTCGTTGCGAACTGCCAAAACTACGTCCTCGGCGACGAAAATCGTATGAAATCGCATCAGTGGGAAAGGGGCATTATACACAGAATCGGGACACATCACCATAGACACCCACACCGCTCAGGATATCATGATCATTATCCACGAAGGTAATGGGATACATCTAGGACAGTCAAAAATGCAGAAGACATTCCAACAAATGTATTGGACCACCAATCCATCAATCATCGCCAATCGTGTCACTGAAGCCTGCAAACCCTGTGCCTTGGGTAAAGATAGGAGTAAAATCCCTGGACCAATTGGAAATTTTTTAGCCAACAAGCCATGGCAAACCTTAGCCCTAGACGTAATGGACCCTTTCCCAGCGGTCAATGGAAAACGTTTTATCGTAAAATTCGTGGACGTGTACTCAAAGTTCCTAATAGCTTGCCCAATAAAAGACCACAATGCCATTACCGTCGCAGAAGTCCTAGCCACAGAAATTTTTCCCAATTTCGGGTTAGGCTACCCATCACCTTACTCTCGGGCAACGCCCCAGAATTTTCCGGACACATATGGAAAGCTTTTGCTCAGAAATGCGGCATAAAAATCGCCCATTGCTCACCATGCTGGCCCAAGGGAAATTCGATTTGCGAACGTAGTCATCGCACCATCAATAACCAACTGCTAACACATTTAATTGCATTCAACACCTCCGACTGGCCATCACAGGTAAAAATGATTCAGTGGGGAATAAATTCCTGTCCCCGAGAAGACGGCATCACGCCTCACGAAAGGCTGTATGGCGTCGCCCCCCTCCTCCTGTCCTTTCATCACCTGGCCCAAACACCCACCTCTGCAATTAACATCGACCCCCTCCAACACCTCAAAAACACCCTCCACACAGGCCAAATAAGTCAAGATATACAACGCGACACCACCACCCCCAGCAACCCTTACGCCATAGGCGACACCGTCATGGTAGCTAAGTTACCAGTGGTAAATAAACTAGGTCCCCACTACGTAGGACCCTACAACGTGTTCAAAGTCCCTAATCCCTATCAAATTATTGTAGACTATCATGGAGAGACTAGGACATACCGAAATCGCTTCGTGAGGATCTACCGCCTTTTGAATATGGATGGGGACAGCCACCGACAACCTCCTACGAAACCTACCCAGCCACCTGACACCCCACCAGCTACAGCTCAAAAACCCACCACCATGACCACAGCCACAACCCCAGTTGTACCCACTACCACCACCAAACAACCTTCACAACCTCATATCACACCACCCCCACCCTCCATGTCCCCCCACTCAACATCATCCACCCATCAAGAAAAAGCCACAGCATCAAAACACAAACGCACCGCCAAACCACATTTCTGTACTCACTACAAGCTCCGCCCCCGCTCTCAGCCACGCCCTACACATCATCTTGTAAACAAAAAAACAAACACCCATCAACCCCACAACAAGTCACGTCAACCAACCTCAACCCAAACGCCCCTTAACCTCCCAAATCCTCACCACCTTCACCCAAACGAACACACCTCCAACCTTCACCCACACCCTCTCCCACCACCTCAACCAACGCCACTATCTTCTCACCACCCCCCACCCCACCCCCTGAAATCCCTCCACAACTCCTACCTCAACCCCCCAACATACCTCAGCACCGAACCCCACCCCGTCAACCTCAAACCCCAACCCAACCCCACACCTCACCTTCCTCTTCATCTTCACCCCACCCATCCTCATCCAACTCTCCTCAAGCAAACAACCTCCTCCTCATCAACCCCTCAACCTCACCATGTAAAAAAACCCACCACCACCCCTCGCCTCGCACCCCCAAACCTCTCTCCATACCCATCCACCATTCCTTCCACCCCCAGAAGCCCAGCCCAAAAATCCTCCATTTCTCAACAAATCACCCTATCACCTAACCCCACCACACAACCTACCACCCCTAACACTCGCCCACAAACCCCTTCCGCTACCACCTCCACTGAAAACAGCCCAGAACAGCCTCCCAGACCTAATTTTACCACTAGAGCAGACCGTAGAACCCAACCCCCTGTTCGATTTTCCCCAATCCTTGTTCACAAACCTCACATAATCCATTGCCCTCACTTTACCCCCAAAACAAAACACATAACACACACAAACACCCCTAAAACACTCAGAATATCATCAGCAACAAACACACATTCAGCCTTCCCACACACACAATTTGACAGCTTCATAATCCCTGGTACGTTTGCATCCGCAAGAGGTATTAAAACCCTGCAGGTCAATGACCAGGTCATCACTTGCCCTCGCACCACCACCAGAGCAACAACTACCAACTCTAACCGCCACCGGACACACCATTCATTCACCACCATGCCCTACGTCAACAAGGTGAAGTGGTCTACCAATCAGAAACAGTTCTTCAGGATAAGGTATCTGGATGAAGCCCAGACAGCCACAATCATTGAAGACAATCCCTCGTTCCTCACCATCACCACTAACCCACAACGTGCTCCTGACCAACGTTCCCTCGACTGGTGGGACTACCTCAACTCCATCCCAATATTCACCCGTCACGGCAACACCTTTTTTTCCGGCTCGAGTCATGGGGCCGTGACTATAATTCTCAAGGGGGAAGTAAAATAACACGATTACAGAAGACCCCCACAGCCAACAAAAGGAAGACACCCGAGGAACACAGAACGAAACATATAGGAAAACGTCACAAGACTAAGGAAGGAGGAGGAACTGAAACAAAACCAACAATGAAAGCAGGAACAACGAAGAAAGAAGAAATCAAGATGTCCCACACTCCCGCCCCCACATCATCAACCAAGGTAGCAGAAATAAAGAAAACAAAGCCAACTCGCCCACAAGGAAAACAGTAGCAGTAGAAGACACCAGAATGGAGATACCACGGAGAATTAATAATAAACAAAAGAAACAAGATGCCCGCCCCGGGCGATCACCAAAGAAAACATATCCTAAACGAAGACGAAGGAGAAACTAAAACAAAACCAACAACAAAGGCGGAAATAATTGAAACTAAGATATCGATGCCCCGGATTCCGAAATTACCACACATCATCCACAAGAAGAACGAGATCAAGAGCAGGAACGCGAGGCAGAAGACAAGAAGATAAAGACATCGATAATAACAAAAGACACACGCATAGTGAAACCACGTGTACGGGACCGCCACCTACATCCTACAAATAATACCCACCATAATATATCCATTACTACTTCTCCCACGCCCTCTACGAACTACCGACGAGATGCCAGAATTGCCACTATTACACCAGAACTTCCATCAACACCAGGAAAGTATATTAATATAATACCAACACCACAAGAGGCTCCCAGGAAGAAAATAATATTCAGCCAGGGACAGAAGGACCAACAGCGCCATCAAAGGAGAGGTCACTTACGCCCTACTTCCACCCAGAGGCCGTATCCCCTGCCCGCAAACTTCTAAGGGGTCCTACTAATCCCTTTTGATCCTCCCCTACTGGACATATAACCTTTTGACCACCGCACATCCACCCCAGGACATCTCAGCCAAAGTCGTCACTACTCCGACGAAACCTGAACAAGGCAAGCAATTCTAGGGCTTTCATAACACTGGCATACTAGTGGTGATAGTCCTAGGATTACCCTCCCATTCAGTGGACGATTGAAGGCATGCCGAATATCTCCCTAGGTCTGAGTTCTTTTCCCTATTGAGGAATTGTTGTTATCACGTGTCATGACATACTAAGAACATTGAAATCCCTAATAGGCAGCACTTTTAATAGTGGAAGTATAAACTCGCGGACATGTCCCCACCTTACTTCTATTATGAAATACGCACTTTAAACTACCGAGAGATACTTGACATGTCAAGGTCATTCGACTAGTTTCAGGGCTTTGCGAAACACCGTAACTGGCACTCAGCATATAGAGGTCCTAAGTACATCTGCCCAACAACATGTTAGCAGACACATGTAATTAAAAGGTTTAAACACCGCCCCAAGTTCTTTGAACCTCTTATAAAGGTCAGTTGGCAGATCGAGGAACATAGTAATGGTCATGACCTTATTAATTCACTTGTGTTAGCCTGATATGTTGTCACTGTGTCATGACATTTGAGACATCATATTTAAGACCCCACACCAAGAGTACCTGAACAGAACTTCACCACCGATTAGCATGACGGTAACTCTAGCTCTAAGGGAGGTAACTCTAGGGAGAAGTGGATTTTGGAAACGTGATAGGTAGAAAGTCTGGAGTAGACGAGGGAGTCAGGGGGAAAGAAGGAGTGGCTATTATTGTGAAGGAGGAGTTGAGAGAGTTTATAAAAAGAGTGGAAAGAGGTGTCATCAAGGCTAATGTGGTGAGAATGCGGTTTAAGGGTGAAAGGTCGGTTTTTGTAAGTGCGTATGGACCAGGAAGTGAAAGAGAGTTAGACGAGGTAGAGGGTTTCTGGGAGGATTTGAAAGATTGTCTACAAGGGTTTGATGAAAATGAAAATGTTATAGTTTTAGGGGACCTAAATGCTAGGGTAGGAAATGAGCCTGTTTAGGGAGTCATTGGTAGTTTTGGTGTGGATGGTGTAAACGAGAGTGGAGAAAGACTGAAAAATGTATGTGAAGAGTGTAGATTGAGTGTAGGTAATACGTTCTTCAAAAAAAGGCGTATACACAAGTACACCTGGCATAGACTTGTGAGGGGAGAGATTGTAGAGAGGGCATTGATGGATTATGTGCTGGTGACAAGGGAAAGATTGTGTAGACTGCTGGATGTGAATGTGATGAGAGGTGAGGCGGAGGGTATGTCAGATCATTACCTGGTGGAGGGAAAGCTAAGAGTTAAGAGTTACAGGAGAATAAGAGACAAGCGTGAAGTAAGAGAGGTAATAAAAGTTAGTGAGTTAGAGAAGAGTGAAAAAGAGAGGGAGTACAAGGAAAGACTAAATGAAAAGTGGATGGAAGTGAGAGAGACGGAAGAGAGAGAAGTAGAGGTTGAATGGCAACAGTTTAAGGAAGGAGTGAAAGCAAGTGCAGAGGTACTATGCGGCAAAAGGAAAGTAGGAGGCAGAGGTATCAGGAAGGGAAGCGAGTGGTGGAATGATACGGTGAGAAAGGCAGTTGAGGAGAAGAGACAGTGTTTTGAGTGGGTTTTACAGGATGGTAGTGTTGAGGTATGGGAGAGGTACAAGGAGAAAAGGAGAGAGGCAAAACGGAAAATTAGAGAAGCGAAAAAAGATGCAAACGAAAGGTGGGGTCAAAGGCTGAGTGAGAATTTTGAAGAACGAAAGAAGATGTTCTGGAAGGAGGTAAATAAAGTAAGGAAAGGAGGACAAAAGAGGGAAGAGTCAGTGAAAGATGAAAATGGAAAATTACTAGTGGAGCCAGTTGAAGTGAGGAAAAAATATGCCGAGTATTTTGAATCTTTGTTAAATACAAGAGATGGAAGAGAAGCAGTGATTGAAGCAGAGGTGGATGGAGATAGGTTACCCAGGCCACCCAGGTGGCAGGGAATGAATGAATGAATTGAGGAAAATGAGGTGAAAGAAGCAGTGAAACAAATGAGAGTGGGAAAAGCAGAAGGTTTGGATGGTATTGCTGTGGAGTGTATAAAGAAGGGTGGAGATGTGATAATAGATTGGTTGGTGAGACTTTTCACTGTGTGCTTTGCTGTGTCAATGGTACCAATAGACTGAAAGAGTGCATGTATTGTGCCGTTGTACAAGGGGAAGGGAGATCGGCAGGAGTGTTCAAGTTATAGAGGTATTAGTTTATTGTCAGTGGTTGGAAAGCTGTATGGCAGGGTGTTGATAGAGAGGATAATAAAGTGTACGGAAGTTGCAATAGGAGAAGAACAGTGCGGTTTTAGGAGGGGAAAAGGGTGCGTTGATCAGATGTTTGCAGTAAGACAGTTATGCGAGAAGTATTTAGAGAAGCATAAGGAGATATTTGGGGCTTTTATGGACTTGGAAAAAGCGTATGATCGTGTGGACCATGAAGTAATGTGGAAGGTGGTAAGGATTTATGAAATAGGAGGAAATTTGTTAGAAGCAGTTAAGAGTTTTTATGAAGGGAGCAGAGCATGTGTGAGAGTAGGAAATGGTGAGTTGAGTGAATGGTTTGAGGTAAAGGTAGGTTTGCGACAGGGTTGTGTAATGTCACCATGGCTGTTTAATATGTTTATGGATGGTGTGGTGAGGGAGGTGAAAAGGAGAACTATGGGAAGAGGATTGGGTTTAGTAGGAAAGAATGGTAGAGATTGGGAGTTGAATCAGTTGCTGTTCGCTGATGACACAGCATTGGTGGCGGATTCTGATGAGAAACTGCAGCGGGTAGTCAAAGAGTTTGGTGTGGTTTGTGGAAGGAGGAAACTGAAGGTGAACGTCAATTAAGTAAAGTAATGGTGTGTAATAGGGGAGAGCATAGGGTGAATCTAGATGTGAGGCTGGATGGGGAAATATTGGAACAAGTAGAGTGTTTTAAATATCTAGGAGGAACGATAAGCAGGAGTGCAGGTATGGAAGTGGAGGTAAAACAGAGAGTGTGTGAAGGAAGGAAGGTTTTCGGAGCAATGGGAAGTATGTGGAAGACGAGAAATCTCGGAGTGAAAGTAAAAAGTGCACTGTATCAAGGAATTGTTGTGCCAACAGTGATGTATGGGGCTGAGACATGGGCTCTGAAGAAAAAGGAGAAAAGAGGGCTGGATGTGATGGAGATGAGCTGCTTGAGGAGTATGTGTGGAGTTACTCGTAGAGACAGATTGAGGAATGAAGAGATACGTAGGAGAGTGGGGCAGCAGGAACATTTATCAGCCAGAGTGGACAGAAAGGTGCTGAGCTGGTATGGTCATGTTGAACGAATGGGAGATGAAAGGCTTACAAAGAGAATATGTGAGTCAGGTACAAGGGGAGATAGAAGGGCAGGAAGACCCCCATTGAGATGGAGAGACTGTGTAAGAAAGGCTTTGGATGATAGAGGAATGACTATAGATCAGGCAGGGGAAGTGGTGGTGGACAGGAGTGAATGGAGAATGCTTGTGAATAGTTGAATGAACACGTGGTCATTTGGAGTAAGGGGTCGGGCGCAAGTTGGACTGGATAATAGTCCATCAGACACCTGGCCCGGGGAGACGATTAATATGAAGGGTGCGCCTGGAAGTGTGGTTGGAGGGCTTGTGGCTTTGGCTCCGCTGCATGTCTGCCTGCCGAGATCAGAACCTCTCCGGGTGGTCGGGGGCCGGGGGAGTGCTGGAGCGACCTTGGTGACACTGGTCTCTGGGTCTTCTCCTGGGTGACCTGGATGTGTGTGAGTTTGTGCTTTTTGTCTGTGTTTATTTGTTGTTTTATGTTGTTTTTGTGTTTTCCCTGTTCTTGCTCTGTCTTGAGTCGGCTACCCCCAAAATGGGGATTGTGCCTGAGCATATAGATAGATAGATAGATAGAACTCTAGCTCTATGCTAAACATACTCGCATTGGTCCGATGAAGTGCCCAGTGTCATGAGATTAAGGAGCTTCATTTAAGACCCGATACCAGCTAATCCATCTGTATCCCAAACGACGATCCACACGACAGGCCAACCTGGACAGCCCAACGGAAAGAAGAATCAGAAGACCCCCCATTGCTGTTACCTCATCTCCTCAACACTTCAGACTCCCAGTGTTAGAATAGGAGTAAGTGTTGAAAATCCACAAGTACAGTCATACCCAGAAACAAGGGATAAATGAGTTAAAGTTCACACTTATTGACTCTGCCAAATTCTTACCTGTGCGAAGGTACCTAAATGATACAGAGGCCACATATATTGACTCTTTTATAATTCTTGGTGCAGATATAGATAAATAATTCAGAGTCTTTATGATACTTATTGTTTTGGCTTAGAATCTTGTGGTAGTTTATCATATCTAATTTTTGATTTAATATTGAGGTAAAATACAGCCAAGCACACCTATATTCTGAGCTATTAACCATTTCCAATTTGGGCAAAGATAACCTCGATTCTTTCGATTTGTCCAAAACTCAATTTCTCCATCTATCGACCCGTCACAATTTTCCACATGATGTAGTGACTAGCGTCTTGGACTTCCACCCAGAAGGTCACAGGATCGCGCCCACGCTCGGCGCATTAAAGATTTTTCACAAGCACTGAGTCGTTACCGTCCCTCATGAGCAAGGGGATGGGATAGTAGTACAGGACCCCAAAGGAAATACGCCTAATCGGCCTTATTGGGCTATCCTTAGCTGGCTTAGCATGCGCTATCTACCCTTGGGATCCGGGAGGCCTCATATGAGGCAAAATGGTCAAATAAAAATCGCCGCTATAATCATCAGAACTCGGCAACCACGCGCTGTAGCGACGTCATCTCTACGGCATTCTACAGACAACAAAAAGTTCTACAATTTACAAAAACATTGACTGCTCTAGGTGGTCTCAATCAGTAGCTACTGAATTATGAAGTTGATTTTACCAAAATTCATATGAGGCCCCCCGGATCCCATGGGGGGATATATTATTATTATTATTATTATTATTATTATTATTATTAGTATCCCTTGGTTTTCAAGAACACTCAAATCAACCCTTCGTCCTCTCTCAATATTCTTGGTGTTTCTATTTATTCTTACCTTTCTTGGAAAGACCATATTACCACTCTTGCTAAAAGTTAGGTGAGCTCTTCCGTCTTTTTGGGTTTTTAAAACCCCCCACATTCACCTGCTCAGTACAGGGATACTGTATACCGAAGTATCGAGTACTGTTCGCATGTGTAGGGAGGTTCCCTCCAGACCGCACTTCTTGAATAAGTACAATCAAAAGCTTTTCGTCTTATAAACTCACCTCCTCTTGCAAATTTTCCACAATCTCTCTCTCAACATTGTTCAGAAGTTGTTAAGAAAGCAAACAAAATAATTGCCTTTATAGGCAGGTCATTTGAGCATAAATCCAAAGAAGTTATCCTAACCCTTTACAATTCCTTAGTCCACCCTCTTCTGGAATACTGCGTTCAGTCCTGGTGCCCTTATTACCAAAAAAGATATAGACAAGCTAGAACGAGTTCAACGTAGAGTTACCAAAATGATACCTAGCCTAAAGAACAAACCATACGAGGAGCGTCTTAGAGAATTAAATATATTTCCTTTAAGCCAGATTAAGAGGCGACTTAATTCAAGTGTTCAAAATCATCAAAGGCATCGACAATATGAACTGTAGTAAGTACTTCACTATCGACCAATCTAATTACACGCGGGGAAACGGTTGCAGAATTATTGGTAAATCTTTTAACTCACACGAATCTAAGAATTTCTTCTTCAATCGAGTTGTCAACTTGTGGAATGGGCTTCCCCGAGACGTCATAGACTGCAGCACTGTTGATTCATTTAAACTTCGCCTAGACAAATATCTCACATCAAACCCGCGACTGACTGCGTTTGTAAATGAATAACTTTATTTTTAACCCCCCCTCAGTTACTAACCCATCTATCCCCTACTAACTTCCTCATCCTGCCATGGACATTAGTTCCAGGGCAGTAGTTCCCTTTCCAATGTTCCCTTACTCACTCTAAACCACTGTTTGGACACTTGATCCTCAGTTTTTTGGAGGACAAGCAGCATAGAAGGGTCACTAGACCTGTTGTTGCTTGATTTCCTTTGTACTCCTTTGTACACACCGCAATGTTGCATCTCTTTCTCTCTCTTCTGTCGCTATTACAATAATCAGCATTCTTCCGAACTTTCTCAGTACATATATCTCCTCCCTTATGGATAGTAGGTGGCACCCGCCTTTCAACACATACCCACCCCTATTTTGTCCAACTCTCTAACCCAATAATGACTTTCCCACTCTTTCTTCCTCTCAACAGGTAAACTCTGGAACTCTCTCCCCCACTCTATCCTTTCCTCTTCCTACAATTTTAAATGCTTCAAGCTCCGTATGTCCAGACATTTCGACTCTAACGTACCTTGAATTCGGTTCTCTGTCACTCTTTCAATTGGGGAGGGGGGTGGGTACTCGTTACAGGCAACTTTTCATTTTGTTTCCTTCTTACACCTAGAAACAAAGGACCTAGTCTATGTGAAAATAATGGCACGCACAATATAAAGGGAGGTTATTCATTTGTAAACACAGTTAATCGGGGGTTAAGGACAAGATATTTATCTAGTGATTTTAGAAGGTTTTAACAGTACACCACTCAATGACATACCATGATACCAATTAGTGCATTCCTTAACGTTGCCACTCGATTAATAAACAACAAGAACAAGAACAATGCTTTGCCTCATGTAAGTGAAAGGCTTTCCAATGATCTTACATTAATTTCCTCTAGTTTAATCTGAATGATCGATTGTGAAGTATTTGTTGACATGCATATTGTCAAGAACTTTAATTAATTTAAATACTTGAATTGGATCCCCTCTTAACCTGGCTTTGCTTGGCTAAAAAGATTTAACTCACGTAGATGCTCTTTGTATGATATCATTTTTAGTCTGGGAATAATTTTTGTAATTTTGATCAGCAGGCAAACATTGCGAACACCTACACCACATGGGCCATAAAAGAGTTGTCAGCCTGACAGACATCTGCTGCCTATCTCGGTCGACATATAGACGACATATAGACAACTTTTACATTCGAACCCCTACAAGTGATATACAGAGGCAGCTCCGAGGGTACGGTTATATTGTATTGCAAGCATAGCATATTGACACCATCTTGACTCCTGTACTCGCACTGTATATCATAAAACATCGTTGTTCATTACTAAGCTTATGCTATTACTGTAATACAATTATACCACCTATTTTCTATATCTGTCTAGCAATCTTACTACAACGAGTATTTGACTGCTACATTTGAAAGACAGAGGCTGGAAATCAAGATGGCACCCAGTGGCCTGGCGGTAATACATGCAGCCATAGTGCCGCGCCAAACTTCAGACCTGCGCATGTACGGCAATCCTCCCCTATTCTATTTCGATGTATTATTGTTTAGTTATATTTTATTAACTAACCTAACCTAACCTAATGCAATAACATTAAGTAATAATACAGTACATCAACATAGAATCGTGATTAGGTGCAAATGTAGAGGCACCACGGCTGCGGCCATGGGCTCCCGGCTTTGACTCCAGGGTGGTAATATGTTTATATAGGTACTCTTTCGATCATAAATGACGTCACTATTCACCCCCCAGAAATACACACAATTGCTTATATTTAACTATATAAGGAACCCAGTCTCCTAGTATTGTACATAAGAGAATGTTGTACATTTACAATAAAGATTCTGGGTATAACTGATAAGGTGAGCTATGCTCTTTAAATCATTCAATACCGCTTGACAAGAATCACAAAACACACCTGGGATTCGACCCATGGACACTTTGATCAACAGGTGAATGTGCTAAATACTAAACCACACTGGCCATATAAGAGTTGTTGCAATCTGATAGAAATTTTCTGTACATGTAGTCGGCAGACTATTCCATGTAGTTGTTGATGGTGATTTTATGTTTGTCTTCTTGTATGTATGTATGTATGTATGTATGTATGTACATACTTCATAGCTGGGGGTGGCTGACTCGAGACAGCTCGAACAGAAACAACTAAATCATATACAAAATACAAATTCACACACATCTAGGTCGCCCAGGAGAAAACTCAGAGACGAAGTCCCATTTGGAGTCCCCAGCAAAATATTCCCAGGTCCCAGACCTCCCGGAGAGGTTCCGGTCTCAGCAGGCAGACATGCAGCGGAGCACACCACAATAACCGCCCACATCACTTCCAGACATGGCCCTCCATATATACAACAGCTCCCCGGGCTAGGTGCCTGATGGACTAATATCTAGTCCAACTGGCACCCGACCCCCTTTCCCTGTGACTGCGTTATCACTCGTCTATTTTCAATCATTCTCCATTCATTCCTATTCATCACTAATTCTCTTGTCTGTTCTTCAGTCATCTCTCTATCTTCCAACGCTTTTTTTGCATATTATTTATATATTAGTAATATATGGATAATGCAGCGCTGCCATAGACATTCGGGAAAACTCGATAATTATTAGCAATGTAGCGGCTTGGCAACACTGCTGAGACCGCGGTCCGAGACCACAGTTTCCCTCAGTGCGCGGCTGGCCGTGCTGACAGTCGGAGGTGGGCTCCTCGCTGTCCCGCCCCCTGACACTCGATTTCTACGGCATTTACAGGCTGTTAAAGCCTGGAAATTACTGTAAATTGCATATGCGTTCCAGAACGTCTCCCACAGGGAAAGGGTTAATATAGTTTGTTATCGACTAAGGATTTGTTGTAATTAGAATACAGTGACGAATAAGCAAGTTAACTTATTGAGGCTCCGAGACATCATAAACTTATCTCTGCTCCAGAAAAATTTAAAGACAGGAGAGAAAAGTAAATTAACTAAAAGATTACTTTACTTTATCTGCCCTGGGGATAAGGGATTAGAATATGCCCCACATGCCTTCTGCGTGTCATAAGAGGCGACTAAAGAGGTTGGGTCGGTGGGCTTGCGACCCCCACCTGTGAAAGATGCGTAGCAACGACAAACGAACGATCAGCCTTGGATGCGGACGGACCTTGTGTTGACGAACCCCGACTGACTATGGACAAGCTTGCGGATATTCTGAGAATAGGTACATGGAACGTGAGTGGCATGAATGATGGCACAAAAGAGAGAGAGGTCATGGAAGTGTTAGTGAATGCCAGGCTGGATGTATGTAGAATGATGGAGACCAAATGGAAGGGTACAGATGTGAGAGAGTGGGAGTGTGGAATGGGTGTGTGTGCTGGAGTGAGTGAGGGAGCAGCGAGAGAAGGTGCGTGTTTGTTTGTAAGTAACAAATGGAAGGAGCGTGTAAGAGAATATGGGTCTGTGGGTTCAAGGATTGTGTGGGTGAGAATGAAAGTAGGAATACAAACGTGGGTGATTGTGTGTGTGTATGCTCCGACAGAGGATAAACTTGTAAGAGAGAAAGAGGAGTTCTGGGTGAATGTGGAGGAGTGCCTGGATAAGTTTGACAAGAACAAAAGAATATTTCTGATTGGGGATATGAATGGTAAGGTAGGTGATAGGAAAGTTGATGGAGTAGTGGGAGGGTGGGGGGTACTGTCAGAGGTGAATGGGAATGGTAGTGCACTTGTGGACGTATGTGTGGGGAGGAGGCTGTGGATAGCCAACACCTTCTTCCGACACAGAATGATACACAGGTACACATGGAAAATGGTGCGGAGGATGAAGGATAAGGATAAGATAGTGGTGGAACGAAAGTCACTGATTGATTATATATGTGTGGATGAATGAATGAAGAAATCTGTGCTGGATGCTAGGAGTATTGGAGGGGGTCTGTCTGATCATTATGTAGTAGTAGCTAAAATTAGGATACAAAAGAAGTGGGTGAGGAGAGCTGGAGGGAGGCGAGAGGAAGGTGGAATAGTGAGGAGGGTGGAGAGGATATAGGAGGAGGAAATCAGGGAAGAGTACAGGAGAGCAGTTGAAAGACGACTAGGTGGGTTCGTCCTGGAAGATATGGAGGAAATGGAGGAGATGAGCAAGGTGTTTAAGGAAGAGATCTGTGCAGCATGTGAGGAGGTGTGCGGAGTGAGGAGAAGAGGGAGGGGAGTGAAAGGTACAGCATGGTGGACAGAAGAGGCAAAATAGCTTTGGAAGACAAGAAGAAAGCGTATAGAGAGTGGTTGGGTAGTAGAGGGAATGAAGATTTGGAGAGGCAGAAACGAGCGAGGTACGTGGAGAGAAAGAGAGTGGTGAAGAGAGTAGTGAAGGAAAGTAAGAGAAGAGTAGATGAGGAATTTGGAAGGAATCTGAGTGTAAAATGGAGGGAGTGTAAGAAACTGTTCTGGAAAGAAGTCAAGAAAATTAGGGAAGGTAGCAAGGGAAACAGTAAGGGTGTGAAAGATAAGAATGGGAGAATGCTAGCCGAGAAGCAAGAGAGAGTCGAAAGATGAAGGGAGTACTTCAACGAGTTGCTAAATGTAAGGAATGAAGAGCCAGCAAACATAGTTGGATATGGTATGGGAGGGGGATGAGGAGAAGTAATGGAGGAGGAGGTGGGGATCAGGAGGTCAGAAGTGTGGGAAGCCATGAAAAGAGTGAAGTTGGGGAAAGCACCAGGAACAGATGGAGTGTGTGGGGAAATGTTGAGGTATGGTGGTGAGATAGTGATCAAATGGGTATGGAAAATGTGCAAACTAGCATGGGAGAAGGGGAGTGCACCCGATGACTGGAAAACTGGCATAATAGTCTCCCTATATAAGGGCAAAGGGGAAAGAGGAGTGTGTGGTAACCACAGAGGAATATGTCTTTTAAGCATAGTAGGGAAGGTGTACAGTAGGGTAGTGATTGAGAGAGTGAGAGTGAGAATGGAGAAATGGATAGGCGATGAGCAGGGAGGTTTTAGGAAGGGAAGAGGATGTGTAGATCAGATTTTTACCCTGAATTGTGTTATGGAGAAATATCTGGAGAAACAAGAAAAGGTGTATGTTGCCTTTATGGACTTGGAGAAGGCCTATGACAGAGTGGATAGAGAAGGTATGTGGAAAGTACTTAGAATATATGGAGTAGATGGCAAGTTGCTGAAAGCAGTGAAGAGCATGTATAAGGGTGCAAAGGCCGCAGTACGTGTGGAGAATGAGCAGAGCGAGTTCTTTGACCTGAATGTTGGGTTGAAACAGGGGTGTGTGATGTCCCCGTGGTTGTTTACTGTATATATGGATGGAGTCGTGAAAGAAATACTAGGAAGAGCAGTGGATGTTGGTGTATCGCTGAAAAGGGAGGGAAATGAGTGGAAGCTGCCTATACTGCTGTTTGCGGATGATACAGTTTTGATGAGCGATAATGATTGGTAGTTGCAGGGTCTGGTAAATGAGTTTGGAACAGTGTGCGAAAAACGGAATTTGAAGGTAAATGCGGGGAAGAGCAAGGTTATGGTCTTCGAAAGGGGTGTAGTCACAGAGTGTGAGGTGAAGTTGAACGGTCAGGCTATGGAGATCGTCAGCTCTTTTAAGTATCTGGGCAGTGTGTTGAGTAAAGATGGGACTATGGATGAAGAAGTGCGAGAGAAGGTGAAAAAGGGGAAGAGGGTTGTAGGAACGTTGAAAGCAGTAACAAGAAATAGAGTGGTCAGTATGGAAGTGAAGAAGTCCTTGCATGACAGTGTGATAATCCCGACACTAAGTTACGGAAGCGAAGCATAGACGTTTGGGAAGAGACTCAGACCAAGAGTGAGAGCGGTGGAAATGAGTTACTTGAGAAGTGCGTGCGGAGTTACATGGAGGGATAGACAGACGAATGAGGAAGTAAGAAGGAGGTGTGGTGTGGAGGTAGATGTGCTGGAAAGTGTGAAAAGGAGCAACTTGAGATGGTTCGGCCATATGGAACGTATGGAAAGCGAGAGAATGACTAAGAGAGTGTACGAGAGCGAGGTGGAAGGACAGAGAGGAAGAGGTGCACCGAAGGAGAGGTGGAAGGATGGAGTGAGGAACTATATGGATGAAGGCGGTGCTGGTTGGGAGGAGGGGCGTCGACTGACTGGGGACAGAGGTGTATGGGGGCGGTTCGTTCGTGGCCACCCCTTCGGGGATCACGGCGTCAGGCAATAGATAGATAGATAGATAGATTACTTTACTACAGTCTTAGCTTTGAACAATATTTACTTCATACTAAGGTAAAGGTGTATATCTTAAAATGTTACTATACTGTATAATATTACATACAGTATATCATTCATGTCTCTAAAGTACAGGCTACTTCTTGATCCTCTATTGAAAACAATTCTATAGGTTGCTGAGCAGCAGGGGATACACATCATTTAGGATAAAATATTTTTTGTTTCTACCAATAATAATATGATTTGTCTTTAACGTTAGTTTAAGGTTAAATAATCACTCCATTTACTAAGAAAACTGCATGGAAATTAATTCTGGTTGTTTCTGAATATTTTTCTCTATAATTTTCTCGTTAATAACCGGTTGTGATTTTTGTATGTATTTGTTCCTAATGCTTTGCTCTGTTGATGCTCTGGTTGATGCAGCTCTGGCTGAAGTCGTCTATTCTCTAATATTATCGATTGTGACAGATTTATTGCCCGATTTTCTTTGGTTTGCTGTGATTGTTGTTCCGTTTCCTCTCCACCATTTAGGAGGCTTTACTTTTCGTCTTTGAGGTGGCCCTTCCTGTGTTCAAATGTTTTGGCTGAGGGAGAAAAAGCCACAATATCTCGCTGAGGACAATGGCTGTCCCCAGGAAGGCAAGACAGGCCACGTAGCTGCCACTTACGTCATGGGCCAAACCTGCCAATATAACACAACTTAATTAACTTAAACACGTTGGATTAGAGATGACAAAGTGCATGGAGGCGATTCATTCGTGTCCACCCCTCGTGGATTAAGGCGTATGACAATTGATAGATAAATAGGATACGCCTTCAGGATGATGTATTTTATGATTTAAATTACAAAATTATATTTATCTTACGGGAAGTTTTCCAAGCTAGCCAGAATACTCCAAGTTCAACATAAGAGATCCATATAAATATAAACACTGTACAGTATACGTTTATAATAAATTAAAGTAATTCGCCAAGTTAGCTATAATTACATATCTACTAATTTTTTAACAAGCAAATACCAGTCCCGGGTGGATGGGACTCGTTAACCTTGGTCGGCAACCCATCTAGGGGAGACAACCTTATATAAATCCGGGTGGATGGAACTTGTCAGCCTTGGTCGGCAACCTGTCTAGGGTAGTAAACCTTATGCAAATCCGTACGGCTTACCTAAGGATGAAGCAGGTTAGTGGATGGACTAGCTGCACACCACTGTAGAAAATAATGGTAAAAAGATACATAGAAGGCCTCGAAGTTGGACGGACCCTAAATTGAGTGGTCAATCCTGTAAGTCCTTCAGTAAACTGGCATGGATTGTCACCCTTACAGGGGATAGGTCTGCTTGGGGGCATTTTGTGAATGGCCACCCTCATTAACCCCTCCAATACCAGCGACGGCGAATCGCCGTCAGTAGACAAGTCACTCCCCAGTCCCAGAGACTGCGAATCGCCGTCAGTAATGTGCTTTCCTTGTAACTGCCTGTACAAGCCTGTACCTGGTACCATGACGGTTTGAGCACTGCTCTCGATATGGCAACCCTTCTCAGCTTATATAAGACCCACTGAAGGGTGGGAGGGCCAGTCTTGAGGTGGAAAGGTGTTCTCTCTTGCCATTTTGGCCACAGTGCTTGGGACTGCAGGGGACTTTTATTAATGTATCCTACGGTAGAGTACGGGTTAAGGGGATGAAAGCGTCCGGCAATAGATAGATAGATAGACATAACCAAGGTCTATATACCTTGTATATCAATCTTGGACATACCAGTATGCAGTTCCTGCGTCATGCTTTGTAGTTTGAAGCGTGCTTAGTTGAAACCAAGGTAATACTAGATTACAAATGTATGGCCAATATTTCAGCTACTAATGTATCCAGTTTGTCCCATTAAATAACCACCTATACTTTATGGCTAAATACGTCAATGGCGTAGGTTATCTTGAAATGAATGTATTGTATTGTATATATTATAGGTCATTAATATATACAGTATGACCATCAAATATTAACTTGGCATCTCTACAATTACCATGCCAAAACGAAATAATTTATTTAACCTTCAGCCCTTGTTTTATGAGTGCTAAATTTCTGTTCAACATCTTCCTCTTTCTCACTTACCTCTCTTCCCCTTCCCCTTCCCTCTTTCCCCACCTTTCCATTTCATCTCATTTCTCCCCAATCCTCTCTCCTCCCCCCTTCCCTCTCCCAGCTCCTCCCTTCCCCTCACATAATCTTGCTCTTCCTTCCCCCTCCCCTATTCCTCATCTTCCTATTCCCCCTTCCTCACATTTCGACCCATTTCTCTCTCTCTCTCCCCCCCCCCCCCCCCCCCCCTTTTTTTTCTCTTCCAGCACCTAAGGTTCCTAACCTAAGGTTGTGTTCGCCACTCTCCTAGTGGCACCGAGGAGCTTGGTGATTTGGTGCAGCAGACTGTTCGAAGGGGCAGCACGCTCCCCAGCAGAGACGGGCTGGTCTGGCACTTTTTGCAGTTCGACATCGAGGGCTCTCTTGAAGTTGTCAAACGAGATGCCCCTCATGCCTTAGCAAAATCGGTGTAAATGATTTCCAAATTATTCTTTTCTTCTAGCGATTTAAGAATGTTGTCATAATGTTCCAAAAGTTGTGTGAGACATGATCTTGCTGCTCTGAACCCATGTTGACCGGTGTTGTGTAGTTCATGTGCCTCCATGAATGTTGAGATTTTGCTTTGCAGGACTCGCTCAAAAACCTTAATGATGTGGGAAGTTAGAGCTACCGGGAGGCAATTTGTTGGTAGTTTTTTTTTTTTTTTTTTTTTTTCTATGTGATTGAGGGAGGCAAAAGGCATAACTGCCTATAGCGAGTGCCTCCCCCATAGTTGAAAGAGTGACAGGGCCAAAATCAAGGGACGTTCGAGCCAAAATGCCTGGACACACGGAGTTTGAAGCAATTTAAGTCATAGGAAGAGGGAAAGACTGATTCTGGGAGAGAGTTCCAGAGCTCAGATGTTGAGTAGAAGAAAGTTTGAGAGTAACGTTTCACTCTTGGGTTGGAGAGTTGCACAGAGTAGGGGTGGGATTGAGTTGCAAGACGGGTACCACGTGCCCTACGTAAAGGAGGTGGTATGCACTGGGATAGCTCTGAGGAACACTGATTATTATAGTAGCGATAGAATAGCGAGAGAGATGCAACATTGCGGCGGAGAGAGAGAGATTGCAGAGAGTTGGTGAGTGGACGGGAGTTAATGATACGAAAGGCCTTCCTTTCAACTTTGTCTAGGAGAGCGGTGTGAGAGGAACCTCCCCACACATGTGAACAATACTCAATACAAGGGCGCACTATGCCCCTGTACAGAGCAAGAAGCTGTGCAGGGGAAAAGAACCCCCTAAGGCGGTTGAGCACACCCAGCTTCTGGGAGGCTGCCTTAGCAAGACTGGTAATATGGTCCTTCCAAATGAGAGCAGAAGAAAAAGAGACACCAAGAATATTGAGAGAAGATGAAGGGTTGATTTTTGTATTGTTGAAGAATAAGGGATAGTCCACTGGGAGATCCTGACGGATAGATAGATGGAGAAATTGGGTTTTGGAAGCATTAAAGTTAACAAGGTTTTCTCTGCCCCAATTGGAAATAGTATTTAGATCAGAATTTAAGAGTTCTATGGCATCATTACGTTTGTCGTTGAGGGATTGCTGGCTGGGGCGTTCTGAAAAACTAATGGAGTAGTGTAAGGTTGAGTCGTCTGCGTATGAATGGATGGGAATTAAGGTACAGTTAAGGAGATCATTTATAAAAATTAGAAAGAGAATAGGAGATAGGACAGAGCCCTGAGGAACACCGGAGTTTATAGGGTGAGGAAGTGAACAATGGCCGTCCACAACCGCAGCTATGGAATGGCCGGAAAGGAAATTAGAGACAAAGGCACAGATGGAGGGATAGAAACCGAAGGAGGGTAGTTTAGAAATTAAAGATTTATGCCAGACTCTATCGAAGGCTTTCGATATGTCTAGTGCAATAGAAAAAGTCTCACCGAAGTCCCGAAAGGAGGATGACCAAGAGTTAGTAAGATATGAAAGAAGATCACCAGTAGAGCGACCCTTAAGGAAGCCATACTGGCGATCTGAGAGCAGATTATGAGAAGAGAAATGCTTAAGAAATTTGGAAGCAAGAATAGTTTCAAAAACTTTAGAAAGACAAGAGATAAGAGCAATTGGACGATAGTTGGAGGGTTGAGAGCGGTCACCCTTCTTTGGGACAGGTTGAATGTGAGCAATTGCTTTAATTGCTCCCTCCTTTATGCAGAGGGGCAATTATTGCGTTTTTCAAGCTATCTGGTATTTCACCAGTGCCTAGACTCCTCCACATTATAGCCAGGGGTTTTGAGAGGTTTTCCTTACATATCTTCATTAGGATCGAACTCCATGAGTCTGGGCCTGGTGCCGAGTGGGATGGCATGTTGGAAATGGCCTCTTCTATGTTTTTTGACCAAAATCAATATCCAGAATCTGGTGGGTTTCTGTAGGGGAGCTTTCCATGAAAAATTCATATTGGTCTATGATGGCTTTTGTTTCGTTAGGCTCACTGAAGGCCATTTCGTACTGCTGGCGTAAGAGTTCGCTCATTTCCTTTTTTTCCCCTGTGAATGACTCATCCCCTTTACTTAGTGAGTCAATGTTTGATGCTGTTTTAGTCTTTTGTTTGGCATATGCAAAGAAGTACTTGGAAGTTTCCTTTATACTTGCAATAGATTTCCTCTCCTCTTCTATATGTTGTAGTTCATATGAGATTCTTAGTGTTTGTTCAATTACCACAATTTCTCTATCTATTTTGACTTTTTGCCTATCCTGTATATTTTGTTTCGTGCATCGTTGTGTTAGTAAATTTCTCCTTCTGTACAGCTTCCTTCTTTCCCGTTCTTGTTTGCTTCTTCGTTTTGTTTGTCTTTTAGGTAGGTGGTGGCTACAGATTTGGGTCATGGTTTCTGTTATTAGGACTAGACATTCTGCTGGTGTCATTCTTTTGTTATTCATTAAATCTTCCCAGCTTTAAAGATTGACAATGAACTATGTTTTGATGGAAATAGGATAGCATCATAATTTAACAATTTTCTTTACCACGGTGGCTTCCAGTTTGGTTAAAAACTTACCCAAGGCTTCCAATATTTTTAGCACAGACACTAACACTTTTAAGGATTTTTATAGGTCTAAAGGAGTCACTGAAAACAACGAAGTATCAACGAAGTAACAGAAGAGTATGTGTACAAACTAATAAAGGAGCTAGGAGTAAATAAGAGCACAGGGCCTGATGGATTACCAGCGAGATTTATCAAAGATGGAGCACCAATACTCAAAGGGCCTATTTCTCACATAATTAACCTATCAATACGCACAAGTGAGGTTCCAGCAGGACTAAAGGAAGCTAGAGTTAGACCCTTGTATAAAAAGAATAGTAGACTTGAAGTAGGTAATTACAGACCAGTAAGTATCTTGAATGTTATCTCAAAAATATTAGAAAAAAATGTTCATGATCAGCTATCCAACTACTTGGTAAAAACAAATCTAATATATGAGTTTCAGTCAGGCTTTAGGGGAAATCATTCCACAGTGTGACGCCTACCAACGTTGGCAGAATCGCCTCCCGTTAGCCACTAGCGCTCGCCAGGGCAGTGAAATGGGCTACAGTTATCAGAGAATGTTGTTCTTTCTTTCATAGTACTTGCATTGTTACAGACAGTCCAGTGGTGGTCTTTATTTTCGTCTGTGACAACGGGAAGTATTTTATATCATGAGTAGAATATAAGATGCATTGTAGTGAAGTTGAAAGAGAGAGAGCGAGCGGGCAGCGTGGGGGTAGTGAGTGTTGCTTCCCTCCTCCCTCCTCCCTCCCGGAGGAGTTTTTCCCGCCCGCGCGGGCTTTGTCTCGCCTCTGATTGGCTGGTGGTTCTTTGCGCGTCATAGAGGCCTGCTGCCTTGTGACGTATCGGCCTGTGATTGGCCGACCACCATGCCTTTGTGGGATCCTGAGGGTCCCGAGGAGTTACCCTCCTCAGAGCAGGCTAGGGACGCACATGACTAACATCCTTTTTACCACTGTCCCCCATATCTCCACCATTCTGATACTGTCTCTCTTCCTCAACTTCTTTTCTTTCATTCCTCTAATCTTTTAACGTCACAGCACTCCCTTTGGGTTCTGCACACGATTTCATATCGGCCCATCGTATTATATGCGTCGCTCTCTGAGATATTTACATGTACTTAGAATAGGTTTGAGGGTTCTTAGTTAGTAGAGGTTAAGAATTCGGTGTGTGTCTCCATTATTGATTTAGTGCTCTGCTGGGTTATTTAATGCTAGACTGGGATAAGGCTTCTGTTGTCGTTGTCAGCGATGTGTGTACGGTTTGCTTATACCTACACGACTTCGACGGTTTCTGTGGTGGCCTAGGTTGTCCTTTTGGTTGTGCCTTTTGCGAGTGCAGCATCGTGTTGTAAGAGGGCATTTGCCTACTACCTTAGAACACAGTGCTGCCTCTTTGCTTGACTTTACAGGGATTGCCAGGGTAGAACCAGATACTTGAGATCTGGATCTACCAAGAGAGCATCCCCGTCATTAACGTAACTTTAATCATACCGCCTTAAGGACAACGCTAGGCTATGAGCCAGTCTTGCTCAGCCACAGTTTCCTAACCTGATATCCCAGCTAGACTTTATTCGCCGAGCAGACACTAGTTTTTTTTTTTTTTTTTTTTTTTAAAGAGACAATGAACGGAGGAAGGAAAAACACAGATAAAACAAAAAGGTCCATGTGCCTAAAGGCATCCTCCATTCATAACATGTTTGTAACAACTGGATTTAAACATTTGTAGATTGTAAGTTTGTGGAAAGCAATTCGAGGGAAGTGAATTCCAAAGAGTAGTAGCTCTGGGGATAAATGAATTCTGATAAGCAGAAGTCCTGCATTGTGGAGGAGAAAGTGTAAATTCATGGGCGCTCTCAGCTGCCCTAGTTCTACGGGGAAAGATGTGGAGAGGCGGCACAATTGAAGCGAGTTCCTCGGAACAATTGCTGTGAAAATATCTGTAGAATAATGCAAGGAATGCAACGTTTCTTCGTATGGATAATGTAGGAAGGTCCTGTGTGATTGCAGGGTTATTGATTAATCTAATAGCTTTATTTTGAATTTTGTCCAACTGCCTCAATGCAACCACTCCACTTCCACCCCACAGAGGTGAACAGTAATCCATCTGAGAACGCACATGACTTTTATATATCACGGCCAACTGCTCGTCAGTGAAGAATTCTCGAACTCTGTACAGGAGTCCCAGTTTTTTAGAGGCATTCTTAGCAATGCTTCTAACATAATATGTCCAGCTCAAGTTAGTAGTTAATGTTACACCGAGAATGTCAATACTAGGGGAAGTGGGAATATTTACATCATTAACAAATATATGGGAGTCAGTGAGATTCTGTCGGTTAGAAAATTGAATGTACTTGGTTTTCTGTGCATTAAAGGAAACTAGATTCTTTTGTCCCCATCCATTAATTCTAGAAAGGTCCTGGTTCAGAGAAATTGCAGTGTTTATTTTTGAATTTATAAGATCGGGTTGGGTGAAAGAATTGGTAAATGTGAAGGAACTGTGGAGTGTTGAGTCATCTGCGTAGGAATGTATTGGATTATGAGTGGTAGATATGAGATCATTGATATGAATGAGGAACAGAATTGGGGCCAAAACTGATCCCTGGGGAACACCAGCATTTATTGAGTGAAATTGAGAATAAAGGCCATCTACCATTACACGTATTTTTCTGTTATGAAGATAAGAAGAAATTAGTGGAACTAATGATGCAAGGCCGTAGTGTGACATCTTCGACAATAAGGATTGATGCCAGACTCTATCAAATGCCTTTGATATATCCAGTGCTATTGTATGTGTTTCACCATGTTGGTCTGTAGCTTGGTTGATTTGATGCGTAAGAAGGCAAAGCATGTCTGCAGTTGATCGACATCGTCTAAAACCATATTGCCTATCACTGATTAATTTATTATTCTCAAGATGCTTAATTATGTGATTATTTAATATAATTTCAAAGACTTGGAAGTTATAGCTATTGGTCTGTAGTTTGATGGATCTGAAGAGGCGCCTTTTTTAGGAACTGGATGGATGTTTGCTTCTTTCCAGGGTACTGGGAAGCATGAGGTATGAGTACACAGACGGAAATTTTTTGCCAATACAGGAGCGAGCACCAAGGAGCAATTCTTAAGTACTATTGGAGGAATTTCATCTGGACCAGGAGCCTTATCTACCGAGAGATTCTGCAAAATAGTTTTGACATGTCTGGTATGGATCTTAAGTGAGGGAATTTCAGGCGAATTAAAATTAAGTACAGGGACATCTTGATTTATTTCATCTAAGGTTGAGTTGGTGGAGAAAATATCCGCAAGAAGGTTAGCTTTACCTCGTGGGTCACTTACAAGATTGCCAGTCGGAGATTTTAATAGTTAGGACATGAGCTCTTTATGATATGTATGCATTATTATTCACGGCATTTATTAGTCTAGGTTGTTGTTGAGTTGCACAACCATAGCAGACTGTTTCGTTGATGAGGAAGTATTTCTTTTAGTGTCGAGCATTACTGCCGTTGCGCATTTATAGTATTCCCGTGTCAGTTTACATTATATGTCCTATCTTTTAGTGTATTCAGTCTACACGTTTGGTGTCCTGCCTCCTGCCTTTATATAATTTAAGATATGAGCATCTTATGAGCATCAGACTTTCTTCAGAAGTTTCCAGGTCTATGCTGTAGGACTATACTTCACTTTCTTTCAGATAGGAGTGAAGAGTTTATTGTTGTTTAGAGTAACTGTATTGAAGCATCTTTTTATTGTATTAAATCTTGCAGTGATTTAATTGATCTTTCCATAGCTTCCCTTTTATGCATTTTAACGTAACTTGCATCTTATTTGTTATCAGGCAATATACCAGTGTGGGTTAGCCTGAAGTAGAGTACATTTATGCCCAGTTAAGGATACCCCATTATCGCAGATTAACTTTGGAGGGTATAGGTGTTTTTATTCGCCGGCATATAAGTTCAAGGGTTTGGATCTAGCGTTGTTGCATAGTGCCATATTACTAGTCCAATCATTAAGTGCCCTTGTTTTATTCGTAGCCCCGGTCGTAACAACAGATACAAGTTTAATTAATTTATCTGACTTACTTAAAGTAAATATATCTAAAGACAATCTCACAGGGCTTCTACTTCTGGACTTGCAAAAAGTGTTTGACTCTGTAGACCACACCATCTTGTGTGAAAAATTAAAAGTAATGGGGATCAAATCTGTGGAGTGGTTTTACTCATATCTGACTGGAAGGAGACAAGTGGTAGAAGTAAATGGCCATGTTTCAGAGCCCTGTAACATCACCTGTGGAGTACTTCAAGGAAGTATCTTAGGACCACTATTGTTCTTATGCTATATAAATTATATGTCTATCAGTGTCTCATGCCAGCTACTACTATATGCAGATGACAGCATTTTAATTGTTTTGCACAAAGATGCAGGGGTAATTTCTCGTAAACTAGGAAAGGAGCTTGAATCTTGTAATAAATGGATGATAGATAATAAGTTGTCTCTTCACTTAGGAAAGACTGAAACCATGATAGTAGGTTCGAAGTCAAAGGTAAAGAAAGTAAAAGACTTTACAATTACATGTAATAAACAATTGATAAAAGGGGTAAAAACAGTTAAGTATTTAGGAACACATTTGGATCAATATGCCACAGGTGAGTGCTCATTTCAAGCAATCATAAACAGATAAACACAAGATTAAGATTCTTATATAGGCAAGCAAATTCATTAAATCAGGATATAAAAAAAACCGCTATGTTCCGCTCTAATCCAACCACACTTTGATTATGCCTGCTCTTCATGGTTTTGAGGACTGACCAATAAAGCTAAAACACAATTACAGACATCACAAAATAGAGTAGTCCGATTTATCATGGGTCTAGGTCAAAGAATGCACATTGGGAGGGCAGAACTAGAACAAAATAACATGCTGAAAGTAGAGGACAGAGTCAAACAACTTAAACTAAATCATGTACACAATATCTATAATAATGTAGGACCATCATATCTCACTGAAAATTTTCACAGAACTTCGAATGTACATTCAGTCAGGACGAGACGCAGTGAGCATAATTTCTCTGTACCAGCAATACAAGGGATAGCCGCCCACTCCTTCTTTTACACAGCTATAAAGACATGGAATGCACTGCCTATCAATATTCAAGGTATCCATTCAAGCCCAAAGTTAAAAAAAGCAGTGAAGAGACACCTTGTTGAACAGGATAGGGGTCTAGAAAGGAATGATTTTGTATACTATTAATTAACATATCAGTACCATACAGTACTGGTACCGGTGTTTCAGATGTTGTGCTGTATTGTTGACTACTGTACCGTACCAATTTGGAGATGCCGATACTGGTATTCAAATTGTTGTACATTTTTTTAGTATTAGTATTTTTATATTTTTAAGTCTTTAGCAAGTAAATTTGAGAGGATAGAGATATACAATGCGGTGAACTTTACTCTATACTGTAGCATGCTTTACTCCCTCACAGACTGTCAGTCTTGCCCCACAAACTTGGACCCTACTGGAAATAAGTTTATTAAACTTTAATAGGTTATCCTTGTGGGAGTGTTTTGCGAAACTGGGGTGCTTTTTGCAATCTTGTATATGCTCTGCCTCTTGTTATGTATGTAACTCTTACTAAATAAAATCAATCAATCAAGCAATCAGTCTATTTCCTCCATTTCTTGATTTACCTCTTCCCACCAAATATTTTTTTTATTGAAGTTAAATTTATTGAAAGGGCCGGTTTTTGGTCTCGATTCTGAGGTTGTCTGTACATTTGTTAAGGTTGTTTTGATCTCAATTAATTTATGATCCGAGTATGTTGTGTCCGAAATGTTAATACTGTGTACTAGGGAGTCGTTGTTAGTGAAGACAAGGTCTAAGATATTGTTTTCCCATTAGGGTTCGGCAATATGCTGGATAAGGCTTAAAAGTCGCAAAGTTTAAAAAGCTCTCTAGTTGACTCCATTTAATGTTTGGTAGGTTAAAGTCTCCTAACCACATAATATTTGGTGTCGGGTTCCCCAAGGCTTCCACTTCTGATTTGATATTGTTGAGCAGGGTTTTGAATTCTTCTAGGGATGAGTCTGGAGGCCTGTATGTGACAATAACTGCTAAATTTATGGATTATAATTTTAACTCGAAGTATTTCCACCACTTCATTACTGTTATTTAGGAATTTCAGTAGGCTACACATCAGGGAGTCGTGAATGTACAAGGCTACACCTCCACGTGTTTTATGCGTTCTGTTCGCCCTATGTAGGTTGTAACCAGGAATCCATACTTCACTCTCTTCCTGATCTTTAATGTGAGTTTCTGTGAGAGCCGCAAATATAGCGTTTCCATCTTCTAGTAACAAATGGTACTTTGTTCGTGGTTCTATTTTTTAGGCCTTGGATATTTGCAAACAAGAGTGAGGAGAGATTGTTTGGAATACTATGTGTACCTAATAGTCTTCGGCTTGTATTAGCCACTCTTGGGAGGCCAGGAGGAGCTCGAGGTGTTCTATGTGCTCTTCCGTCTCCCTCAATCTCTTCATCTTTATCTGCCATTTCCCTCCTTGCCTTTTTACTCTGTCTCGTCCTCGCTTAGGTAGAGAGTTTTATTGGCTATCATTTGTGTTGGGTCTAGCATACCTCCAAGTGCCTTTAATATGAAAAGTTGGGCATTTCATATTGTAGCAGGTCTTGTTCTCAAGTGATGTCTTGCATAGGGATGGGTGGCAGCATTTGCAGTTTACACCAAATATGCATTGTCCGTGACTGGTTAGTATGTTGCAAATTTTGGGGTGAGCAAATCTACATGACTTCCCATTATATTCACCCTTTTGACCAAAGTAGCATCTTCTTTTCAGATAATATCTGGACACTGGTGTAGACAACCCCGAAAGGAGTTGAAATAGGGGAGCTATCCCCCCGCCAAAGGCGGCTTTCTAGGGCCTTTCCTAGCTGATGCTGAGAGGATTGGGTTCTAGTCATGTGGTGATGGGCTGGTCTATCAGAGTGAGAGCTGAGCAATCTCTGCTATACCCATAGCTTAATCTGACTGTTCCTTTTACTTATATATCTTCTAGATCTCAAGTGACGGCGTCTTTTCCGTGGATTGACCTCCTTACTGCCAATATTGGGAGCCAAAGCGTCACATTTTTCCCTTGCCCCTCAACTTTTCCTTCATAATTGCTGAGGGGCACAGGGCCTTGGGTGGGGCTTTGGTTTCCCGGGCGTTTCCGCACCCTTCTCAGCTCCCTGCCTTTGAGTGGCTTTGGTCACCCGGGCTTTGTTAGTGGTAAGCAGGGAGGGTTCTGTGAGGGCGCTCGTTTATGGCCTTGGCCTTGCTCGAGACCTTTGGGCTGTTCGGCCAGACAGCCTGGGGAACAACAACAACATCAACCCCAGTAGGTGTGGCTGTGGCTGAGAGGGGTTATGTGGTGAGCTAAGTGAGGTTGTGGGTGATGTGGGATTCGGGTATGGGAGGGGGAGGCCTGCATGGAGGTGGTGTTACGGTCGTCGGCTGTAGGTGGGCAGGTGGCAGTGGTGAGGGGGGAGGTGGTGTGTTAAGGGTTATCTGTGGGGTTGGAGTCAGGGGAGCCTGATACGGAGGCTTGTTGCATCATACTTTCACCCTGAAAATGTATTTGATCAACAGCAGTAGGGTGGTCAATGGCAGTTTACATCCATGACTCATGTTCCAACCACTTTTCACTAATGTAGCTAATTTAACTTAGCACGCTGGACTAAAATCTCGGTCATTCACTGATCTGCCATCTGATTCCTATAGACCTAGGCACTGTGCCTGTTTTTCTGCCTGGCACTGGAGAGAGTGACTTGTTTTGTTTTCAAACGCTTTTGCTATATCTCCCAAGATATTTATGCCATCAACTCGATTTTAAACTACACAGAACCGAGACACTAAGTTTGGTAATGTGGATGATTTTTGTTTAGTTTTATCATCAATATCCCGCGGTATGTTCGAAAAAGTCTTACCGGCTTCCCCTAATCACATAATCTTGCTCTCTCAACTACCTTACCAGTACACCCCAGTCTTATACAGTACAGTATAGCAAGACCATGTCCCACTTCATGCCTAGTCATGTCTTGTCTCATATGTGCCATGTATCCTATACACACTCAGGTAATAATATTATTATAAGTTAATTCTGATATTATATAAGTTAATTTGATAGAATAGCGGTTTTATAGACGTTTATTATATTGAAACTATGGTATTACTACTGCTCAATATTAATAATTCGTTCTTATGATATATTTACAATGAAAAGTTATAAGAAATGGACCAAAGTATATGTAGAATTGAATTATCCAAGTGTAATTCTGGACTACATTACTATTATAACAATAGTAATAATAATAATAATAATAATAATAATAATAATATTAATATCAATAATAATAATAATTATGATTGTTGTTTTCTTTAATTATTATTATAACCGCTGGACATATTATAAAATTAAGTTACTCATACATGTTCCATTTTCTTTTACTAAGTTATGAAAGGAAATGAACAACAATGGATAACTAAACAATATTTGACAAATCCCCCAAATCATGGTCATTTATTTGTTTAGGTCCGGGTCCGATTCATCTATCTATCTATCTATTGCCGGACGCCATACTCCCCTTAATTACTTCAGACTCATATGACGCGATCGCGTCATATGGCAGAGTGAGCCAAAAACTCATATGACGCTACTGCGTCATATGGACTTATTATATTGCCAGAAAATAAGTTTATGACACTATTGAACCAGTCTTTTGGCTGGTAAGTCCCATAAGTTAGATCTACATGTGGAAACATCTAGCAACCCCCTGGCGTCCCTGTGAGGGCCCCGCGCGGGTAGAAACGCTCAGTCTCTTCTCAGCAGCCAGCCTACTAGGTGGGTGTGCATGGCCCTTTAAACCAAGGGGCCTCCATTTTGCCCAGCCTGGGTGGTATTTCCGCCCTAATATAACCCAAACGAAGTGCTATATCGTTGGGTTATCGATGGATTATTGTGTTAGTCTTGTTTAGGGTATAATAACCATGTTAGTGATGTGTTATGCTAGTCTGGTGTACGTGAGCAAGGTGGTGGACCCCACGAGGGGCCATGGTTTTTGCCTATACGTTTTGCTTGTTTGTGGATCACTTTCATATAATATCGAGTTAATTATATTGCTATTTATCAGTTCAAGTACTGTATCTTACTTGTATTAGTGTTTGTTAGTGAAAAAACGTTTATAACTGGTGGAGCATTCACTGGTGTACGTGACCAAGGTGGGCTCCACGAGGGGACATGGTTTTTGCCTATACGTTTCGCTTGTTTGTGGATCACTTTCATATAATATCGAGTGAATTATATTGCTATTTATCAGTTCAAGTAGTGTATCTTACTTGTAATAGTGTTTGTTAGTGAAAAAACATTCATAACTGGTGGAGCATATGTCGCCATGCTCCCTCCCTCCCCCCTGTGCATTTTTGCTCGATAATTTACTGGTGGAAAGTGTTTGGGAGGTAAGTTTTTTATTGGCAAAAGTACTCTACATAATTATACGGCTGGCTTGGTGGCCACGAGGGAATCTCAGCAGTGTCAGTAAGTACAGTCAACATTTTATGTCGCCATGAGTAGGTGGAGGTGGTGGTGCTGGTGATGGTCGTGGTGGTGGTGGAGGTGGTGGTGGTGGTGGAGGTGGTGGTGGTCGTGGTCGTGGTGGTAGTGATAATCGTGGTGGTGGTGGTGGTGGTGGTGGTGGAGATGGTGGTGGTGGTGGTGGTGGAGATGGTGGTGGTGGAGATGGTGGTGGTGGAGATGGTTGTGGTGGTGGAGATGGTTGTGGTGGAGGTGGTGGTGGTGGAGATGGTGGTGGTGGTGAGATGGTGGTGGTGGTGGAGATGGTGGTGGTGGAGATTGTGGTGGTGGAGATTGTGGTGGAGGTGGTGGTGGTGGAGGTGGTGGTGGTGGAGATGGTGGTGGTGTTGACACCAATAGGGTCGGGTCCCTTTTCTGACCGTGGGTCAGGTCACTTTTCTGACCATGGGTCAGGTCAGAAAATGAACCCGACCCTATTGGTATCAACACCACCACCATCTCCACCACCACAATCTCCACCACTGCTATACCACAACCACCTCCACAATTTTATTATTTTTATTATTTTTGTGTTTATTTTATTATTTTTATTATTATTATTATTATTATTATTATTATTATTATTTATTATTATACCATACCTGTTATTCCTGTTCCCCAGGGTGTGTATGGGATCACCCATAATAGAGTATTTATATTTGTATTTAATTTATATTTTTGCTTTATCAACTCTGCGTAAGCAGAGTTTGGTATCGCCCCCCCCCCCCATATAGTGGGTACCACAGAAAAAAAATGTCTGTCGTCGTCGTCGTCCGTCTGTCTCGGAACTCCTCCTAGACCGTTGGATGGATTTTCACCAAATTTCACACGAACATTTGTTGCGTGAACGCGAACATCAGTCAAAACAGATTTTTTGAATTTATGCAATAGTTATGATTTTAGGTCCAAAATATGGTTTTACCAAGCCCCCTACCCCCTCCCGGAGGCCCCCCCCCCCCCCCCCCCCCCCCCCCCCCCTCCCCCAGCAATGATGGCGTTCTTAGTGTGTGAGCCCCGAAGGGGCTCACACACTATGAACGCATTCGTTCTGGGGCCCAAATCATCTCGCTCTGCATTTGCTAGGTTAAGTTAGTTTAGTTGGCATTAGAAGTGATGGTAGTAATAGTGGGATTGATGGTGATAGTAGTGATTATGGTGATAATAGTAGTGATGATGGTTGTAGTTGTATTGATGATGATGACAGTAGTGATGATGATGACAGTAGTAGATATGATGGTGACAGTAGTAGATATGATGGTGACAGTACTAATAGTAATGATGATGGTCATAATAGTAGTGATGATGGTGACCAGTAATGATGATAGTTGTAGTGATAATAATGACAGTAGTGATGATGGTAGTGATTATGGTGTGAGTATTAGTGATGATGGTGAGTAGTTGTGAGGATGGTGAAAGTTGTAGTGATGGTGACAATAGTTGTGATGATGAAGATCATAGTAATGGTGTAGTAGTGATGATGGTGATAGTAGGATACATGATGGTAATACTTGTGACAGTAGTAATGATGATGGTTATAGTAGTAGTGATGATGTTAACAGTAGTAATGACGATTGTAAGATGGTGGTAATGATAGTAATGATGGTTGATAGTTGTAGTATCAATGATTATAGTAGTGATTAAGATGGTAGTGACAATGGTGATAGTAGTAGTGATGATGGTGAGAGTAGTAGTAATGATTGTAATTGTAGTAGTGATGATCATAGTAATGGTGATGATGACAGTAGTCGTGATGATTGTGGCAGTTGTAGTGATGATGGCAGTAGTAGTGATGATGGTGTTTGTGATTGATGATGGTATTAGTAGTGATGATGGTAACCCATCGCAGAGTTGGGTATGCCGTTTTGATTTTGGGCAAAACGGCACGTCTACTTTATTATATTATTATAATATTATTATTATTATTATTATTATTATTATTTATTATTATACCCAACATTATTATTATAATGTCCCCCACCCCAAACTCTATTATATATATATATATTTTTTTTTGTTTATCTATCTATCTATCTATCTATTGCCTGACGCCGTGATCCCCGAAGGGGTGGCCACGAACGAACTGCCCCCATGCACCTCTGTCCCCAGTCAGTCGACGCCCCTCCCCCCAACCAGCACCGCCTTCGTTCATGTAGTTCCTCACTCCATCCTTCCACCTAAAGCTCAGTGATAGCGAAAGAACTCGTACCAATGGTTTCAAATTAGATAAATTTAGTTTCAGAAAAGATATAGGCAAGTATTGGTTTGGTAACAGAGTTGTAGACGGGTGGAATGGACTACCAAGTGCTATAGTGGGATCTAAAACTGTAGGGAGCTTTAAGATAAAATTGGATAAGCATATGGACGAGAAGGGTTGGGTGTGAAGGGGGATCAGCCGGGTTGGGCCAATCAGCGCTCTGCAGACCTCCATAATCCTGCGTTAATCTCTAACCGTTTTGGTAAGATGATCCTCAGGGTATTAGAGTGTGAAGCCTATAATTGGGCTTTGTAATGAATTGGGGTTGTGTGGGACAGGGATCTGCCTTGCTTAGGCCAATCGGCTTTCTGCAGACTCCCATTTTCTTATGTTCTTATGTTCTCATATTCGGTCTACCTCTCCCCCTCTGTCCCTCCACCTCGCTCTCGTACACCCTCTTAGTCATTCTCTCGCTTTCCATACGTTCCATATGGCCGAACCATCTCAAGTTGTTCCTTTTCACACTTTCCAGCACATCTACCTCCACACCACACCTCCTTCTTACTTCCTCATTAGTCTGTCTATCCCTCCACGTTTTTATATATACGGTATATATTTTTTTCCCTATACCCCACCTATTCCCGCCTTCCCCCTATTCTTATATATATATATATGCTTACATGCATATATATATATATATATATATATATATATATATATATATATATAGGCCTATGCCTCCAAATTTCTGTCTGGTGGTAGTTGTGGTGGTGGTGTTAGTTGTGGTGGTGGTGTTAGTTGTGGTGGTGGTGGTGGTGGTGGTGATGGTAGTTGTGGTGGTTTTCACACCTTCGAATACCACTCCCTTGGCTTCACACCTCCCAATAGGATACCTGGACCTGAGTGACCCTTCCCCAGACAGAAACTTGATCTCTTGTTTATATGTTTTGTATTTTTTATTATTATGCCCCCTTCCTCATTATACCCCCCTCCCCCTCTTCCCCCTGCCCCCCATATACAATATATATTATCAACTCTGCGTAAGCAGAGTTTGGTATCGCCCCCTGTATAGTGGGTACCACACGAAAAAAATGTCTGTCGTCGTCGTCGTCGTCCGTCTGTCTCGGAACTCCTCCTAGACCGTTGGATGGATTTTCACCAAATTTCACACAAACATTTGTTGCGTGAATGCGAACGTCAGTCAAAACATATGTTTTTAATTTATGCAATAGTTATGATTTTAGGTCCAAAATATGGTTTTACCCCCCCCCCCAGTCGCCCCTTCCCGGAACCCCCCCCAGCTATGATGTTTTTTTTAGTGCGTGAGCCCCGAAGGGACTCACACTCTAAGAACGCATTCGTTCTGGGGGCGAAAATTATCTCGCTCCGTATTTGCTAGGTTAAGTTAGTTTAGTTGGCATTAGAAGTGATGGTAGTAATAGTGGGATTGATGGTGATGATGGTGATAATAGTAGTGATGATGGTTGTATATGTATTGATGATGATGATAGTAGTAGATAAGATGGTGACATTAGTAGATATGATGGTGACAATACTAGTAGTAGTGATGATGGTCATAATAGTAGTGATGATGGTGACAAGTAATGATGATAGTTGTAGTTATAATGATGACAGTAGTGATGATGGTAGTGACAATGGTGTGAGTATTATTGATGGTGAGTAGTAGTGATGATGGTGAAAGTTGTAGTGATGATGACAATAGTTGTGATGATGGCAGTAGTAGTGATGATGGTGATAGTAGGATACATTATGGTAATACTTGTGACAGTAGCAATGATGATGGTTATAGTAGTAGTAATGATGTTAACTGTACTAATGATGATTGTAAGATGGTGGTGACGATAGTAGTAATGATGGTTGATAGGTGTAGTATCAATGATAGTCGTGATTAAGATGGTAGTGACAATGGTGAGAGTAGTATTGATGATGGTGAGAGTAGTAGTGATGATTGTAATAATCAACTCAGCATAAGTAGAGTTTGGTATCGCTCGCCCGCCCCCCCCCCCCCCCGCATAGTGGGTACCACACAAAGAAAAAGTGTCGTCGTCGTCGTCGTTGTCAGTCTGTCTCGAAACTCCTAGACCGTTGGACGGATTTTCACCAAATTTCACACAAACATTTGTTGCGTGAATGCGAACGTCAGTCAAAAAGATTTTTTAAATTTATGCAATAGTTATGATTGTAGATCCAAAATATTGTTTTACCCCCTCCCCCCGATCTCCCTGACCCCCCCCCCCCCCCCCTCAGCATTGATGGCATTCTGGGAGCGAAAACATCTCGCAACGCATTTGCTAGGTTAAGTTAGTTTAGTTGGCATTAGAAGTGATGGTAGTAATATTTGGATTTATGGTGATAGTAGTGATGATGGTTGTAATTGTATTGATGATGATGACAGTAGTGATGATGATGACAGTAGTAGATATGATGGTGACAGTAGTAGATATGATGGTGACAATAATAGTAGTAGTAATGATGGTCATAATAGTAGTGATGATGGTGACAAGTAATGATGATAGTTGTAGTGATAATAATGACAGTAGTGATGATGGTAGTGACGATGGTGTGTGTATTAGTGATGATGGTGAGTAGTAGTGAGGACGGTGAAATTTGTAGTGATGATGACAATAGTTATGGTGATGAAGATCATAGTAATGGTGATGATGGCAGTAGTAGTGATGATGGTGACAGTAGGATAAATGATGGTCATATTTGTAGTAATGATGATGGTTATAGTAGTAGTGATGATGTTAACAGTAGTAATGATGATTGTAAGATGGTGGTGATGATATTAGTAATGATGGTTGATAGTTGTAGTATCAATGATGATAGTAGTGATTAAGATGCTAGTGACAATGGACAGTGATGATGGTGAGAGTAGTAGTGATGATGACAGTACTCGTGATAATTGTGGCAGTTGTAGTGATGATGGCAGTAGTAGTGATTATGTTGATTGTGATTGATGATGGTATTAGTAGTGATGATGGTAACCCATCGCAGAGTTGGTTATGCCGTTTTGAATTTGCGCAAAACGGCACGTCTACTTTATTATTACTAGGCTAGTATCTATTTATCAACTCTGCGCAAGCAGAGTTTGGTATCGCCCCCCGTATAGTGGGTACCATACAAAACAAAATGTCTGTCGTCGTCGTCCGTCTGTCTCGGAACTCCTCCTAGACCGTTGGACGGATTTTCATCAAATTTCACACAAACATTTGTTGCGTGAATGCGAACTTCGGTCAAAAAAGATTTTTTGAATTTATGCAATAGTTATGATTTTAGGTCCAAAATTTGGTTTTACCCCCCCCCCCCCCTCCTCCCTCCCAGACCCATCCCAGAACGCCATCATTGCTGGGGGGGGGGGGGCCCAGCAATGATGGCGTTCTTAGTGTGTGAGCCTAAAGGGGCTCACACTAAGAACGCATTCGTTCTGGGGGCGAAAACATCTCGCTACGTATTTGCTAAGTTAAGTTAGTTTAGTTGGCATTAGAAGTGATTGTAGTAATATTTGGATTGATGGTGATAGTAGTATTGATGGTGATAATAGTAGTGATGATGGTTTTAGTTGTATTGATGATGATGACAGTAGTGATGATGATGACAGTAGTAGATATGATGGTGACAGTAGTAGATATGATGGTGACAGTACTAGTAGTAGTGATGATGGTCATAATAGTAGTGATGATGGTGACAAGTAATGATGATGGTAGTGACGATGGTGTGAGTATTAGTGATGATGGTGAGTAGTAGTGAGGATGGTGAAAGTTGTAGTGATGACAATAGTTGTGATGATGAAGATCATAGTAATGGTGATGATGGCAGTAGTAGTGATGATGGTGACAGTAGGATACATGATGGTAATACTTGCGACTTTAGTAATTAAGATGATTAAGATGGTAGTGGCAATGGTGACAGTAGTAGTGATGATGGTGAGAGTAGTAGCGATGATTGTAATTGTAGTAGTGATGATGATCATAGTAATGGTGATGCTGACAGTAGTCGTGATGATTGTGGCAGTTGTAGTGATGATGACAGTAGTAGTGATGATGGTGATTGTGATTGATGATGGTATTAGTAGTGATGATGGTAACCCATCGCAGAGTTGGGTATGCCGTTTTGATTTTGGGCAAAACGGCACGTCTACTTTATTATATGTTATTATTATTATACTCCCCCCTCTCCCTCCCCCTCCTCCCCCTCCCCCTCTTCCCCCTGTCCCCCATATAAATATTATTATTACTAGACTAGTATCTATATTCCTCCCCTCTCCCCCTCCCCCCTCCTCCCCTCCCCCTCCCCCTCCCCCTCTTCTCCCTGCCCCCCATATAAATATTACTATTACTAGGCTAGTATCTATTTATTATATATTATTATTATTATACTCCTCCCCTCCCCCTCCCCCTATTCCCCCGGCCCCCATATAAATATTATTATTACTAGGCTAGTATCTATTTATTATATAGTATTATTATTATACTCCTCCCCCCCCTTCTCCCCCTCCCCCTCCCTCCCCCTCTTCCCCCTGCCCCCATATAAATATAATTATTACTAGGCTAGTATCTATTTATTATATATTATTATTTACTCCCCCCTTCCCCTCCCCCTCCTCCCCCCTCCTCCCCCCCCATATATATATATATATATATATATATATATATATATATTATATATATATATATATATATATATATATATGTATATATATATATATATATATATATATATATATATATATATATAATATAATTCATATTTATGTATTTATGTATGCTATGCCCCCTCCCCATCCCCCATTATACATCCGCCCTTTTCCCCATGCCCCCCACATATATATATATATTTATAAAATTAACAGTAACCATTATTATTATTAAATAATTATTGTTATACCTCGATCCTCCTCCCACTCCCTCCTCCCCTCCCCTCCCTCGTCCCCCTCCCCCTCCCCTCTTCCCCCTGCCCCCATATAAATATTATTATTACTAGGCTAGTATCTAGTTATTATATATTATTATTATTATACTCACCCCTTCCCCCTCCCCCCCCTCCTCCCTCCCCCTCCCCATATATATATATATATATATATATATATATATATATATACTGTATATATATATATATATATATATATATATACATATATAAATATATATATATATATATACATTATATATATATATATATATATAATATATATATATATATAATAATTCATATTTATGTATTTATGTATGTTATGCCCCCTCCCCCTCCCCATTATACATCCCTCCCCTTTTCCTCCCCATGCCCCCACATATATAAATATATATTTATATTATTACCAGTATCCATTATTATTATTATATTATTATTGTTATACCTCCCTCCTCCTCCCACTCCCCCCCCCCCCCCCCCCCCCCCCCCCCCCCCTCCCCTTTCCCCTGCCCCCCATATATTATTATATATTATTATTATATTCCTCCCCTCCCCCTCCCCCCATATATATATATATATATATATATATATATATATATATATATATATATATATATATATATATATGTATATATATGTATATGTATATATAAACAAATAGGAAAAACACAGACAAAACAAAAAGGTCCATGTGCCTAAAGGCATCCTCCATTCATAAAATGTTTGTAACAACTGGATTTAAACATTTGTAGATTGTAAGTTTGTGGAAAGCAATTCGAGGGAAGTGAATTCCAAAGAGTAGTAGCTCTGGGGATAAATGAATTCTGATAAGCAGAAGTTCTGCATTGTGGAGGAGAAAGTGTAAATTCATGGGCGCTCTCAGCTGCCCTAGTTCTACGGGGAAAGATGTGGAGAGGCGGCACAATTGAAGCAAGTTCCTCGGAACAATTGCTATGAAAATATCTGTAGAATAATGCAAGGGATGCAACGTTTCTTCGTATGGATAATGTAGGAAGGTCCTGTGTGATTGCATGGTTATTGATTATTCTAATAGCTTTATTTTGAATTTTGTCCAACTGCCTCAATGCAACCACTCCACTTCCACCCCACAGAGGTGAACAGTAATCCATCTGAGAACGCACATGACTTTTATATATCACGGCCAACTGCTCGTCAGTGAAGAATTCTCGAACTCTGTACAGGAGTCCCAGTTTTTTAGAGGCATTCTTAGCAATGCCTCTAACATAATGTGTCCAGCTCAAGTTAGTAGTTAATGTTACACCGAGAATGTCAATACTAGGGGAAGTGGGAATATTTACATAATTAAAAAATATATGGGAGTCAGTGAGATTCTGTCGGTTAGAAAATTGAATGTACTTGGTTTTCTGTGCATTAAAGGAAACTAGATTCTTTTGTCCCCATCCATTAATTCTAGAATGGTCCTGGTTCAGAGAAATTGCAGTGTTTATTTTTGAATTTATAAGATCGGGTTGGGTGAAAGAATTGGTAAATGTGAAGGAACTGTGGAGTGTTGAGTCATCTGCGTAGGAATGTATTGGATTATGAGTGGTAGATATGAGATCATTGATATGAATGAGGAACAGAATTGGGGCCAAAACTGATCCCTGGGGAACACCAGCATTTATTGAGTGAAATTGAGAATAAAGGCCATCTACCATTACACATATTTTTCTGTTATGAAGATAAGAAGAAATTAGTGGAACTAATGATGCAAGGCCGTAGTGTGACATCTTCGACAATAAGGATTGATGCCAGACTCTATCAAATGCCTTTGATATATCCAGTGCTATTGTATGTGTTTCACCATTTTGGTCTGTAGCTTGGTTGATTTTATGCGTAAGAAGGCAAAGCATGTCTGCAGTTGATCGACATCGTCTAAAACCATATTGCCTATCACTGATTAATTTATTATTCTCAAGATGCTTAATTATGTGATTATTTAATATAATTTCAAAGACTTTACCAAGAGTGGAAGTTATAGCTATTGGTCTGTAGTTTGATGGATCTGAAGAGGCACCTTTTTTAGGAACTGGATGGATGTTTGCTTCTTTCCAGGGTACTGGGAAGCATGAGGTATGAGTACACAGACGGAAATTTTTTGCCAATACAGGAACGAGCACCAAGGAGCAATTCTTAAGTACTATTGGAGGAATTTCATCTGGACCAGGAGCCTTATCTACTGAGAGATTCTGCAAAATAGTTTTGACATGTCTGGTGTGGATCTTAAGTGAGGGAATTTCAGGCGAATTAAAATTAAGTACAGGGACATCTTGATTTATTTCATCTAAGGTTGAGTTGGTGGAGAAAATATCCGCAAGAAGGTTAGCTTTACCTCGTGGGTCACTTACAAGATTGCCAGTCGGAGATTTTAATGGTGGAATGGATGAAGCAGTAGTGAAGTTGGATTTAAATGAGTTAAGAGTAGACCAAAATATTTTGTTATCATTTGGATTACTTAGAAGTTTATTTGCCTGCTTGTGGAGAAAGTTTGATTTAGTTAGGTTTAATACAGTTTTGGCATGATTTCTGATGTTTCTAAAGTAATTAAAGGCTTCATGTGTTTTTGATCTTGTGCATGCATTGCAGGCTATTGCTTTTTGTTCAGTTACTCTAGCACAATTATGGTCAAACCATTTAGGTGAATTAGATCTTTTACTGTACTTTTGATGAGGAATAAAAGTTTCCATTCCAATTTTTACAAAATCTTGTATGTGGCTCAAGGTGGAGTGTGCATCATTAGAAAAGAAAGAGGTCCAGGGAATATCAATAAAGAAACCTTGAAGACCCTCCCAGTCTGCCCTATCGTAATGCCATTTAGTCACCAAAACAGGTTCAGAGTGGGAAGGTGTGGTAGCTGATAGACAGGTGGCCTGTATCAGACAGTGATCAGAAGATCCAAGCGGGGACCTCACTGCAACATCATAATTTTCTGAATTGGTTGTTAAAAATAAGTCCAGTAGGTGGGAATTATGATTAGGATTATCTGGTACACGGGTGGGTTGGTTGACTAGTTGAGTGAGATTAAATGAGTCTGCAAATAGCTCACATTCAAGACCAGCATTTATATATATATATATATATATATATATATATATATATATATATATATATATATATATATATATTGAGAATATATCACAAATACACGTGAGCCACTAAATGTTTCTAGTCTCTCAGTGGGGATCGAACCATGTGGTGTAATTGATTAAATTACTGCCGTGGTGTAATTGATTAAAGCGTCGGCTATCATCCTGATGGTCGACGATGGTTCGATCCCCACTGAGAGACTAGAAACATATAAATATATATATATTTTTTTTTTGTAGTTTGATATATATATATATATATATATATATGGGGGGGGAAGGGGATGGGGGTACAACAATAATAATAATATATATATATATATATATATATATATATATATATATATATATATAATATTTTTATTTTGTTGTTCTGTTTTGTATTTTTGTTTGTACCCCCCCCCCCCCATTACAGATCAGTTACACATCTGAGTAGTCTAGAGCAGCCAGCCATGAGTAAGAATCGACCCATCCCGGAGGACCAGCTGGCCTCCGTCCTCGCCACAATCCTGGACATGACGAGTAGCGAGAGTGAAAGCGAAGACGACATGGGGGGGAGTGATGAAGAGGAGTGGACGGATGATGATTTTAGCCCTTCTCCACCGCCCAGGGGGAAGAGGAGGAGGACTGTCATCGACGACGACGACCTTTCAGCACCACCACCTCCACCCGTCCCCTTACCTCGCCGCTCATCAACACCCGTCCCCCTACCTCGCCGCTCATCAACACCCGTCGCCCTACCTCGCTCATTAACACCCGTCGCCCTACCTCGCTCAACACCCATCGCCCTACGTCGCTCATCAACTCCCATCGTCCTACCCCGTACAACCCCACCCGTCCCCCTACCCCGTACATCACTACGCATCGCCCCACCTCATCCATCCCCACACCCATTCTACCATCAACATCCACTCATCTCCTCACACCACAACCATCAACATCCACTCATCTCTTCACACCACAACCATCAACATCCACTCAATGCTTCACACCACTACTATTCCCGGACCTCAACACATCATCATTTTATTCTTCTCCTACTTCACGCACCCTGCATGGCGGTCCCTTGTTACCTTAGGTAGAATCACCGGCCAGCAACATCTCAGACAGCCCCCGCATCCTGGTTTCACTCCTGCCGGTGGGTAGTCTAAACACCTCGCCATCACAAGTCCTGTTTGCTCACGTAGCCTCCCCCTCGCTGATCTCCTTGGGTAGCAGCGGAGGCAGCGAGGCGCGGTACATGGCGTTTGTTCCGCCTGAACATCGCCAAATCATGCACGACGAGATTGCTGCGGCAATCGATGAGGAGCTTCCACAAAGGCTTCCTTCTGCCCCACTTCATCCACCCACAGCACCTTCTCCATCACCCTCATCACATCCACCATCACCCCCACAGCCTGACTCCACCACAGCACCTTCTCCATCACCCTCATCACATCCACCATCACCCCCACCCCCTTCGTCTTCCACAGAAGACGACCCCCCACCCCCTCCCCCTCCCCGCCAAAAATCTGGGCCCATGAGGGGCCGAGTTGGTAGGCCCAGGGGCCGCAGAGGTCACATACGTCGTCCAGGCGGACGACGTGGTGCTCTCCCAGCACGTGCACCTCAACGCCCCCCCACCGTGTATGCTGAGGATCACGAGTGGACTTCAGACCCGTTCACACCCAACGTTGATCCTTTCACTGGAACCCCTGGCTTGCGGGTTCCAGGACCAGTGACACCATTGCAGTTCTTCCAGCTCTTCTTTACAAGAGAACTACTCAGGTTCCTGGTGAGTGAGACCAACGCATATTCCTTATTCGTTGGTTCTCTCTGGACAACATTCAGTGAGGAGGACATGGCCAAATTCCTTGGCCTGTACTTCCTCATGGGTGTGAACAAACTCCCCACTGTGCGTCACTACTGGTTAAATGATGGAGTCCATGATTACCCAACGTTCGCAAGACCATGCAGGTCTCCAAGTTCCAAGCCTTGCTGAGCAATTTCCACACATTCAACAGCAAGGCAGTCATCAAGCAGACCAAAGACAGGCTAGTGAAAATCCGCACGGTGATGCGCTACCTGCTTGCTGGCTTCAAGCTTGCCTACGTCTCGGAGAGGAAGGTGTCCATCGACGAAGGCTGCCTTGGGTGGAAGGGTCGCCTTTCATTCAGGTGCTACAACCCGATGAAGCCTCAGAAGTACGCCATCAAGCTGTACATCCTGGCAGAGTCCACGACTGGTTTCGTGTATGACTTTCAAGTCTACACTGGTATTGGTCAAACTCTCCAGAAAACGGTTGAGGGTTTAACGGACTCCCTGCAAGGCCTGGGTTACATGTTGTTCATGGACAAATTTTACAACTCAGTTGACCTGTGCCAGCACATGCTCACACACCACCAGATCTATGTGTGTGGCACCCTAAGGCTTGCACGAGGGGCTCCGAAGCGGTTGAGCGACATTGCCCATGCAGTGACACTGGAAGACAATGCAATAGAGGCAATGAACAACGGCACAACCTTAGTCATGCTTTGGAAAGACAAACGGATTGTCAACATGGTGTCCACCTTCCACGACCAGAGCACCATACCAAAGCAGTCCTTTGTCAAGAAGAAGGTACAAGGCAGGTGGCAGCGGAGTCGCAAGAATATCATGAAACCCGTTTGTGTTGACGACTACAACCGCCACATGGGTGGGGTGGATCATTTCAATCAGATGATCCAGTACTACCCCATCCAGCGAAGGACGGTCAAATGGACGAAGAAGATCGTATTCTACTTCATCCAAATGGCCCTCTTCAATGCCTTCGTACTCTTCAAGAAGTGCAACCCCCGCAGGAAGATGACTATGCTGGCGTTCCAGGAAAGCGTAGTCCGTTCCTTGTTGTTCTTCAACCCTGCAGAGTGGCCTTTGTCGGGGAGACGCATCCGGCGTGCAGAGCATTTGCCGGAAGGTCGGTATGACCAAGCTACAGACCAACATGGTGAAACACATACAATAGCACTCGATATATCAAAGGCATTTGATAGAGTCTGGCATCAATCCTTATTGTCGAAGATGTCACACTACGGCCTTGCATCATTAGTTCCACTAATTTCTTCTTATCTTCATAACAGAAAAATACGTGTAATGGTATATGGCCTTTATTCTCAATTTCACTCAATAAATGCTGGTGTTCCCCAGGGATCAGTTATGGCCCCAACTCTGTTCCTCATTCATATCAATGATCTCATATCTACCACTCATAATCCAATACATTCCTACGCAGATGACTCAACACTCCACAGTTCCTTCACATTTACCAATTCTTTCACCCAACCCGATCTTATAAATTCAAAAATAAACACTGCAATTTCTCTGAACCTTTCTAGAATTAATGAATGGGGACAAGAGAATCTAGTTTCCTTTAATGCACAGAAAACCAAGTACATTCAATTTTCTAACCGACAGAATCTCACTGACTCCCATATATTTTTTAATGATGTAAATATTTCCACTTCCCCTAGTATTGACATTCTCGGTGTAACATTAACTACTAACTTGAGCTGGACACATTATGTTAGAAGCATTGCTAAGAATGCCTCTAAAAAACTGGGACTCCTGTACAGAGTTCGAGAATTCTTCACTGACGAGCAGTTGGCCGTAATATATAAAAGTCATGTGCGTTCTCAGATGGATTACTGTTCACCTCTGTGGGGTGGAAGTGGAGTGGTTGCATTGAGGCAGTTGGACAAAATTCAAAATAAAGCTATTAGATTAATCAATAACCCTGCAATCACACAGGACCTTCCTACATTATCCATAAGAAGAAACGTTGCATCCCTTGCATTATTCTACAGATATTTTCACAGCAATTGTTCCGAAGAACTTGCTTCAATTGTGCCGCCTCTCCACATCTTTCCCCGTAGAACTAGGGCAGCTGAGAGCGCCCATAAATTTACACTTTCTCCTCCACAATGCAGAACTTCTGCTTATCAGAATTCATTTATCCCCAGAGCTACTACTCTTTGGAATTCACTTCCCTCGAATTGCTTTCCACAAACTTACAATCTACAAATGTTTAAATCCAGTTGTTACAAACATTTTATGAATGGAGGATGCCTTTAGGCACATGGACCTTTTTGTTTTATCTGTGTTTTTCCTTCCTCCGTTCATTGTCTCTTAAAAAAAAAAAAAAAAAAAATGAGCCATGCGCCCGTCTCAGGCGAGGCAGGCGGCGTCGGCAATCCTCCGGAAGCTCAGCTGGGTCGCCCCCACCGGACGACAATCCAGACTCCCTAGCTGCTCCTGCTGATGATCCTGGCACTCCTCCTGGTGCTCCTGGAGGCGTTGGGGGAGCACTCCTTCATTACCCCTCCCCTCATCAGGTCCAGATGCTGCTGCTGCTGCTGTTGCCGTCGGGGGAGAACTCGCTGAGAATGCACCCCAGGCGGCACCAGTATCGGACGGTGCTGCTGATGCTGAGGAGCAAGTGGATGTCCTACCACTTGACCCCCCCGCACCAGTAGTACCGGGTGCAGCTGCTGCTGCTGGTGGCGCTCGGGAAGCGCCTGTCATGGATGCCAACCGGGGTCCACTAGTAATGGACCTCCAAGCTAGGGCTCAGACACCAAGAGGACGTCGGAGAGGTCCTCTTCGAGGAAAGGGTTCCAAGCCACGTCCTGTTGTACTGGACCATGACCGGTACAACAGGAACTTGGAACACGTTCTCGAGAAGTTCTCCGGCGGCAAGCGACGGCGGTGCCATCTGTGTTACACGAACGGCCAAAGTCGCAAGGACACGAGCTTTCGATGCAAGTCTTGTCTCGTTTGCCTATGCATCGATGTCACTGGTTGCTTCAATCAGTTCCATCGACTCGATGCAGATGTCCTATAGCCAGGATCTTTGCACGATTCATTCATTCATTTATGCATTCTCCTATTCACCTTCATTATTCCTTTCCAATCACTATCACCCATTCATTCATTCAGTCTTTGTGCATTCTTCCATTCACCTTCATCACCCTTTCATTCACCTTCATCACCCTTTCATTCATTCATTCAATCATTCAATAATTCATTCAATCATCACTTCAGTGGTTCGGGGCCCACCTTCATTCACCCACCTTCATTCACCCATCATCATAATAAAAAAAAAAAAAAAAAAAAACATGTCAATTTCTTGCACTACAGTGGATATAGGCCTCCTGGGGAAACCACTCTAAAAAAATAATGAGTCAAGTGCAGTACCTCTTTGGGTGGCTTGGAAATTTGCACATATTTCTCTGGTTTGACACCTTGTATATATATATATATATATATATATATATATATATATATATATATATATATATATATATATATATATATATATATATATAGGCTATATATAAATACACATTCACACATTGTTTTTACCATTATTTTTGTTCACACCTTGTATATATATATATATATATAATATATATATATATATACATATATTCACACACATACATTACCATTACCATTTTTTATATTTTGTTTGACACCTTGTATATATATATATATATATATATATATATATATATATATATATATATATATATATATATATATATGCATTACTTTATTTTATTTACATGTACAATAAAATGATTTCTGAATTTATTACCTGAAGATAACCTGGCTTTCCTGTTTTGTTTTTTCAGTGTTAACCCAGGAGCCATTTCCCTTCTCGTTGGAAAGGGTTGTGGCCCTACCAGGTAAGTAAAATTGACAACCTTCATTACTGACATGTCTTCTATGAACATTATACAATTATTGGCAAGGACAATTATATAAAAGTGTTGTATATTGTGGCAAAGATATACAACTGTATGAACATTCTCATATATTTTCATAACAATAACAATGCATGGAAACATGCATAGCGCATAGCTCACGAACCAATTACGCTATATTATTTTGATTTTCACCATTAGAAAGAGCACAATTTTCCGATTCCGGTGATATATACAGTTATATACGTATCCGAGCAAATAACGCAACGACGAGGTGGGGAACAGCTCGGAACCTGGCTATCGTCGGCGGAACAGAGACGGGTGAAGCGTAAATATTCGCATTTTGGCTCTTCATTTCAAATATTCATAGCGCAAAAACTATTTGTCGTAGGAACTTCTAGTTTTGTTTATACTCATCAGCATTATTTGCCGTATTCATACAGCCTAAATTTAAAACCATACACTTCGTAGCAACGAAATAAATCGAAAATGTTATAAACCATATCAATCAAAATCATATATTTTGCTTTTCGGTCACTGCTTGAGAAATATTGAAGATAAACAATTTCTGTTTTCAGATTTGGAAAGAGCAGAAAAAATACTATTATTTGAGCAAAACAAAATTTATGGTCATCACTCACAATTTAGAGATAAGACGGTGTGAAGACAATTGCATGGGAAATAATTGTATTCCGGACTCATTTACACTTTCATATTTCGATTTTTTTTTTTTTTTGATTTATCATGTACTATAAATATTCCTCTTTCCATTGACATATGATACATCACAATAAACAGCATTCTGGTGGATAGAAATAGAGAAATATGTAAGGCTTCGACAACACTCATGAGCCAAATTCAAGACTGAAAAGCTATGTCAACCGCCTCCTCGGACTTATTGGAACATAATATGTCGCAAGGAGTTAATGAGGGTGGCCATACACAGAATGTCCCCAAGCAGACCTATTCCCTGTAAGAGGGACAACCCAAGCCAGTTTACTGAAGGACTTACAGGATTGACCACTCAATTTAGGATCCATCCGACTCCGAGGCCCTCTGTGTATCTTTTTAGCACTATTTTTCTACAGTGGTGTTCGGCTAGTCCATCCACTACCCTGCCTTACCCTTAGTAAGCAGTATGGATTTGTATCAGGTTTACTCCCATAGAAAGATTTCCGACCAAGGCTGACGAGTCCCATCCACCCGTATTTGTATAAGGTTGTCTCCCCTAGAAGGGTTGCTGACCAAGGCTAACGAGTCCCATCCACCCGATTCATAAGGATTTTTTTCTTCTATCTTTTGCGTAAGCTCGGGTCACACATACACATTCTAACGTCCCGTCCGTCCCCGACCAAGAAAATAACTTCTGTGTGTGTCCGTGTATGTCCCGTGGGTGTCCCGGCATAACACATTTTCTGGCAGTTGCCCCGACCCACACGGACCATTTTATGCATGCATAAAAAGGACGCCGCCTAGGCGCTTTTTATTAAGAGGTCGGGGCCGGACGGGACGTTAGAACGAACGTGTATGTGTGACTGTCACATTCTCAACTTTGTATAGCTTTAGTATCTGATATTATTTGTATTATTTTCACTAGTTTACGTTAACCTTTTCTTGGTAATGGTTTAAGTGCTTTATTCTAGTTTCACTGGGGTTTGTTCTGAATACATTCCTTTTATGAAGAATGTAAAATATCTGTGCTTCACGAATTCTATATATATTTCATATAAGTAAATATAGTAGTAAAGATTCTGTCACATTGAGTCGGATTATTGAAGTGTTTAATTATGGTTTAGTAGGTTTTGTTTATTTTCCTGTATATTATTTGGTCCATATGATCCTTTTGAATCCCATAGATTTTGTTTCATTTCATGGGTATTATTTGGTTCACACGGTACTTTTGAATCCTGTATAAAGAATAAGGGTTCTAAAGATTCATTTGAGTATTAGGAAATTTCCTTTAATTGGGGTTCAAGTCAGTTCATTATATTCTGTTCATTAGTTAATTATTAATAATGTATGTTAGTTTTTTTCAATATGCAAGGCGAACATTAATAATGGAACAGGGTATAAATAGAGCCAGATCGCCGTGGTCAGGCAGATTACTGATAGACACAGAGCTATTAAGACCTCCTGGATACTCTTACATCGAAGAAGCCCTGTGAAGAAACTTTGTGAATTCCAAGATTGGTACCTATTGTCTTAAGAACTATTGAAGAAGGACTGCTGTGCTATATAGCAGTTCTAATGAGAATATGTGTTTACTCAAGTACTGTAAATATTGTAAATACAACCTAGTTAAGGATATTATATTGTACATATGTTAAGTGAATTGTTTTACTCAATCCGTACCTTCAACATATAAACGTCCGTGTGACATTTATGGTGCCCAGACCCGGGACGTTGTTGTGGTACGTGCATTGAGTGACTTGGCCATTATACAGTTTTATATGAAAACATTATGGCTGACCATGCATTGTTGCAAGAACTTCTTAAGATTGGAATGGAACTTGGATATTCCAGTGATGAACTTAGAGATTTTGTGTCCAAACAACAGACTATTCAGCGAGAAGAGCGAGCGAAAGAAAGGGAAAAGAAAGAGAAGAAAAAGAACAACAAAGGAAATACGAGGAACAACAAAGGAAACATGAAGCAGAAGAAAAGGAAAAACAAAGGATACATGAATTGGAGGTGCTCAGATTGTCACAGCCCAGTGGTCGAGGTTCATCCAACCCTTGCACAAACTACGCACCAAAACCCAAACTCCCTAAGTTGAAGAGGACGACGACATCGACAGTTAATTGGAAAGGTTCGAGCGTTATGCGACGATCAACAAGTGGCCTCGGGAAGAATGGGTGAACAACTTAAGTCCTTTATTGACTGGTAAGGCTCTTGAAGCTTATATTAATTTGCCTTCTGACCACACTACCTATGATGAAGTGAAGAAGGCCATTTTGCTCCGGTTTATGCTTTCAGAAGAAAGATATCGTCTGAAATTTCGTGAGACCGTTCCAGAAAAGGGTGAAACCATCGCTCAATATTCAGCGAAGATTAGCCGATACTTCGACCGTTGGATAGACCTGGCAGGAGTTGACAAATCGTACAATGAATTGAGAGATCTGATTGTCCGGGAACAGTTTCTAAGAAAGTGCCATCAGGAATTAAGAATGTTTTTGAAAGAAAGAACTCCTAAGTTGCTGTCAGAAATGGTAGGTCTTACTGAGAGGTATCTATCTGCTCATGGAGGTCCATTCTACAAACCACTCTACAAAACACCTAAGAGGACTTTTCCTCAGTCACAACCGATTCACCAGAATGCGAAAGAGTCATCATCATCATCGTCAACTTCTACCTTAAGTAATGCCAACAAACAACGCGCCTACAGAGAGGGGCGATGTTTTCTTTGTGACAGGATTGGGCACGTTGCTCGTGACTGCAAACAGTTTACCCATCCATCTTCGATCCAGCGAGGACCAGGAAACTCACAGCCACAAACAAAGGATACAGAAGAAAGAGCAGCATGTTGTGTTGAGCAAATGGACCAAATTATAACCCTGCCATCTGGTGAAACAGTACCTCTTGTTGTTGGACTTGGCTCTATTGGTTCTGGACTATTTACCGAGCAGGGCTATGTGGAGGACCAGCCTGTGACTGTGCTACGCGACACTGGATGTTCCGGAGTGGTGGTGAAGTCAAAGTACGTCTGGCCAGAACAGATGACTGGAGGTGTCAAGAGATGTGTTCTCATTGATAGTACTGCTCGAATATGTCCAGTAGCTCATATATGTGTCAACACTCCATACTACAGAGGGGAGGTGGACGCCATCTGCATGCAGGACGCCATTTGTGACCTGATCGTTGGTAACATCCCTGGGGTTATGGCTCCAGAACCAGCAAGAGAAGCCTGCAAGCAACAGGACACACTGACGGAGGGACAAGAGGACAAGGACGTGAGGACCATGGAAGCGGCCAACACTGATCCTCCTGTATCCCCTATTGAGGAGGGTCACATGGAGGTTGTAGGAGCAGTGGAGACCCGAGGACAACGACGACAGAAGGAAAGGCCAACACGACCCTTGAAGGTGCAGGGTGGTGAAGCAGTAGAAGAACTTCCGCTCACTATAGAAGAGCAGGAGTCAGACGAGTCATTGAAAGTATTTATCCAGAAGTTCCAAGGAGATGGTAAGGCCTTTAAGGTTGTTAGGGGTGAACAGAAACTGTGGTATAGAGAAACTGAACGAAAACAGGAAGTTGTAGTTAGACAGTTACTTTTACCTAAAGATCGAAGAGAGAAAGTCTTAGTTCTTGCCCATGAGTCCTTACTGGGAGGTCACTTAGGAGTACAGAAAACATTAGATAGGATTTTAGGAAACTTTTACTGGCCAGGAGTTCATGGTAACGTAAATAGGTGGTGCCAGAGCTGTGATATTTGTCAACGTACTATCCCTAAGGGGAGAGTTAGGAAGGTACCACTAGGTAAAACACCATTAATGGGATCTCCTTTCCAGAAGGTGGCTATAGACATAGTAGGCCCTATTACTCCCATCTCCTCACAGGGAAATAGATACATTTTGACCATGGTATATTATGCTACTCGTTGGCCAGAGATGGTACCTTTATCAGGAATTGATACTGAGAAAATAGCAGAAACTCAATTAGGAATGTTCAGTAGGCTTGGATTTCCCAAGGAAATCACTAATCTGCGAAATAGACTAGACAGTGTTTCTCAACCTTTTTCTAATCGTGGCCCCCTTCAATCCAATGCAAGTTCTTGTGGCCCCTCCATGCCAACTTTGAGTTCTTATTCCCCCCCCCCCCCTCATCCGTCCCTCACCTTAATACGCCTAGGGAAGTAGGTATATTAATGGTTCTAGTTTGAATAGTACCATTTACTCAAAACACTAACTTCAGGCATAAATCAAATAACAATATTAATTGGATAAATATTTTATTTGAATACTTATTTATTTACAAAAGGAATACAAAACAAGGAATACATGTAGGTACAATTGGCTCTATCTTGAAAGGTTTCAGTGGGATCCCTGTGACTGGTGCAGGGCTGCCAACTTGTCAATGCTTGGCTTGAAAGCTGTCAGAGAGAGACGTAAATCGCCTCTTTTTTTCTATGTCAAGGCGATTTAGAGTCTTTTTCTGTGGCCCCCCGTGGCCCCCCATTTTTCAAATTTGGCCTTGTGGCCCCTGAAAAAATCTCATGGCCCCCAAGGGGGCCATATGGCCCACGTTGAGAAACACTGGACTAGAGGATACCTGTAAGCTAGTTCAGGAGAATTTGTTTAAGTCTTCAGCTAGGTACAAACATCATTATGATAAGAAGGCCCGGAAAAGATCTTTTGAAGTAGGAGACAAAGTACTGTTATTGTTACCTACTTAGTCAAATAAGTTGTTGTTGAGCTGGAAGGGTCAATTTGAAGTAATTGAAAAGATTGGAGAGCTTGACTATAAGATCAGGATAAGTGAAGGAAAGTGTAAAGTGTTTCACATCAATCTACTTAAAAAGTATGAGACTAGAGTGTTGCAAGCTAACTGTATGGTAGAGAGTACTTTTGGAGAGCAGGAGAGAATAGGAGTGTCAGTAATAGAAGATACTAACTTTGATGACAATGACTATCCCATTAACACATGTGAAGTAAAAGGAACAGAGAATTACACAGATGTACTTATCAATCCAGACTTGTTGCCAGAACAGAAGGCCCAACTCCTTGAGTTAGTCTAGGAATATTATGATATATTTACAGATAAGCCAGGCCACACTACACTTGTTGAGCATGATATTGAGGTAACTGATACAACACCAATTAGAGAAAGACCCTATCCTCTCCCGTTCTCCACCAAGGAAGTAGTAGAGAAGGAAGTCACAGACATGTTGGAGGAGGGAATTATTGAAAGATCTCATTCAGATTATTGTGCTCCCATTGTACTTGTAAGGAAGCCAGATGGATCTTTTCGTTTCTGTGTAAATTTCAAGAAATTGAATAAGATTACCCGATTTGACTGTGAACCCATGGCTAGGCCGGATGACATCCTATCAAAGTTAAAAGGTAAAAATATCTTCTCTAAGATTGACTTTAGTCGTGGATTTTGGCAGGTGGATATGGAGGAGAAATCCAGACCTATGACTGCATTCGTAACTTCTAGTGGCTGTTACCAATTTGTGAGGATGCCATTTGGTTTGGTGAACTCTTCTAGTACCTTTAACAGACTAATGAGAAAGTTATTGCTTGGCCTTGATAATGTTGACAACTATGTAGATGACGTACTTGGTCATACTGTAACTTGGGAGGAACACCTTTCACTTCTGAGGAGAGTTTTCCATAGAATAAGAGAGTCTGGGTTAACAGTCAAACCATCTAAATGTTTGCTGGGGTATAGCACATTAGAGTTTTTAGGTCACAAGGTGGGCCAAGGTAAATTAGCACCCCTAGATGATACATACAAAGGATCCAGAACGCTTCCACGCCTACAACTAAGAAACAGCTTAGGTCCTTCCTGGGATTGACAGGATGGTATCAAAAGTTTGTTCCCCATTACTCTCATTTGACCGCTCCCCTCACGGACCTGCTAAAGAATAATTCTGCTAGTAAACTAAAGTGGGAAGACAAACATGGTAAGGTTTTCATTATGTTAAAGAATATGCTAACTTTCAGTCTCATCCTCAGAGCCCCTGACATTGATAAGCCATTCTTTGTCCAGACGGACGCCTCTTCTTATGCACATGGAGCTGTTCTTCTTCAGGAGTTTGATGGTTGCCTCCTTCCTGTGTGCTATGCCAGTCGGAAGATGCAGCCAAGAGAGACTAAGTACTCCAGTATTGAGAGAGAGAGGGTCTAGCAATCATCTTTGCCCTTAGGAAATTTGATCAGTACTTATATGGGAAACGGTTCAGTTTACATACAGATCATTCTGCATTAGAATATCTCAATAAGAAAAAGCCAGAAAACTCTAGGTTACTGAGATGGTATCTTGTGATTCAAAACTAAAACTTTATAATACAAGCTATAAGAGGTAAAGATAACCTGCTTGCTGATTTTTTGAGCAGAATGTGAGGTACTGTCTTGTGGTACTAAGAGTTTGTGTGGGGGCATTGTCACATTCTCAACTTTGTATAGCTTTAGTATCTGATATTATTTGTATTATCTTCACTAGTTTACATTAACCCTTTCATGGTAATGGTTTAAGTGCTTTATTCTAGTTTCACTGGGGTTTGTTTTGAATACATTCCATTTATGAAGAATGTAAAATATCTGTGCTTCACGAATTCTATATATATATTTCATATAAGTAAATATAGTAGTAAAGATTCTGTCACATTGAGTCGGATTATTGAAGTGTTTAATTATGGTTTAGTAGGTTTTGTTTATTTTCCTGTATATTATTTGGTCCATATGATCCTTTTGAATCCCATAGATTTTGTTTCATTTCATGGGTATTATTTGGTTCACACGGTACTTTTGAATCCTGTATAAAGAATAAGGGTTCAAAAGATTCATTTGAGTATTAGGAAATTTCCTCTATTTAGGGTTCAAATCAGTTCATTATATTCTGTTCATTAGTTAATTATTCATAATGTATGTTAGTTTTTTTCAATATGCAAGGCGAACATTAATAATGGAACAGGGTATAAATAGAGCCAGATCGCCGTGGTCAGGCAGATTACTGATAGACACAGAGCTATTAAGACCTCCTGGATACTCTTACATCGAAGAAGCCCTGTGAAGAAACTTTGTGAATTCCAAGATTGGTGACTACTGTGTCTTAAGAACTATTGAAGAAGGACTGCTGTGCTATATAGCAGTTCTAATGAGAATGTGTTTACTCAAGTACTGTAAATATTGTATATACAACCTAGTTAAGGATAATATATTGTACATATGTTAAGTGAATTGTTTTACTCAATCCGTACCTTCAACATATGAACGTCCGTGTGACAGTGACCCGAGCTTTAGTGCTTTAGTGTGTTTTACTATGTGAAACTTTCGGGAAATACTGTCGTGAATACTGGTATAGATACCGTAGATTGAATTTCCCGGGTTCACGACAGCTGATTCCTTTTTATTTATACGCATAACTTTATTTATCTTTGTGGATAAATATTACTGTGGTTACACCAATTATATCCTAGTTTATTTTCCCTTATTATTTAATCAAGGGGGACGATATAAAACTCTTAAACATATTTTATATTGTCACGATAAAAGGGAATCAAGAACACACTTCACACAGACTTGTTCCCGCCAACTACAGACCACCAGCTGCTGCCACATAACACCAGAACTTCCCTGATATTCACCTACCGACATGTCCATCATCTAATCTACACTTTTTGCATCACAGCTAAGTTCCTTTAATACTAGAAGTACTTCATAGATATTACTGGGACTACCACAGATAACCTACATATACATTTTAACATGTAAGTTAACCGCCGACCCGGTAACATTTTTATAGCCTAGGCCAATTCATCTTTCCAGGTTTAGTTATTTAATTTATATCTGTTTCTCCTCTACCCCCTAGGAATAATAAACAGGATATAATTGGTGCCGTGTGATCAGGATTCTGGGCCATCTGTTATATATTGATAAGAATTGGGGGGTATTAGGCCTGACTTGTCTGCCTTTGTGTAGAGCTGGGCGATCCAGTGGACAAATGTTGAGGGGCGCACCGGGGGAAGCTGCAAGGGCATGGGGGGGGCGTCGGCCAAGAGTTTGAGACATCGTCCGGTGGTTACCCTGTACCCTTGAGAAAGGTGGCCCTCTTCGGCCATTCGTATGTCCGGGATTTTCCGCTGGACCATCCAGTGCAGTGCCTTGCTTTTTTTGTTAAGCAGATATATAGACCAGGGGCAAGGGTGGACACTGTCAGGCAGACCTCAGCCTAGGTTAGATGCGCCAGGGAGCTGGAAGGTGTTAGAGAGGCTACTGGACAGAGCACGTGCCTTCTTTGAGAAGAAGGACAGGGCCGAGGAGGAGCAGTCGACGCAATAGCCTAGATCTCAAGACTATGACGACAGCTGCGGCTGTTCCTCCTTCAGAGGAGTCTTGGTCCTACTTTCTCTTTCTTTTCCTTTCTTTTCAGGCATTAACTTTGTAATTTGTTAAAATTTAATATAGTAAAGTAAATATTGTAAAGTAGAGTAATATGATATATGTAAATTTCCTTTTCTTTGATCATTTGTAAACTCACAGGGGGCATGCGATCTGCATGCTTCAATTTGCTTGGTTGCTGTCGTCATCAATGTAAGTAGGTTAGCCTAGGCCTAGAATAGGTTAGCCTACAATGACGATTAATATTGTTGTTCCTTAAGCTTTAGTTATCGTTAATTTTTTAAGAATGGAGGAGAAAATAAAGTCATTGCGGCGGTTCAGGGCCGCCAAGAAGGGAGGGATTACCTCTAATCTGTCTGATTTTATTGAACATGCTGATACACTGCATGATGTAAGGGGTGTGAAAATCACTGTAGAAAAGGCCCTAGCTGATATTGAGTCATATAACGTAGAGTTGTATAGCTTATATTCAGATGATCAGTTAGAGGAGGAGATGGTGAAAGATATGCAGTATGTTAATCAAGTAAACAGTCAGTTAGCTGAGTTGGATAGTGCTCTCCAGACAACCACTAATGGTGGGTCTCATGATAGCGCAGCAAGTAGGAAACAGAAGGGTATTAAGCTACCCTTCCTTAAGTTGCCAGTTTTTGACGGGGATCCAACACAGTGGGTGGGTTTCTGGTAGCTCTTTGATTGTAGTGTTCACTCTCAAACAGACTTAACTGACATTCAGAAATTTACGTATCTAAAGGGACAACTTAGTGGTGAGGCTCTACAAATTGTTGGTGGGTTTAGTTTGGTCGCTGCAAGTTATGAACCAGCGGTCAATATTCTAAACAAACAGTTATGGTCAAAAGGATCGCATCAAAGCAGCTCACATAGCGAAACTGTGTAATCTCCCGCATCCTAGCCAGGAGGTCAGTGCTCTGAAAGATTTTTCCGCGTCATTTGAGTGTGCATTAGAGTCATTACGCTCTATGGATATAACAGTAAGTGAAATGTGTGCAGTACTGTTGCATAATAAACTTCCTAGTGCACTCTCTGAGGTGATTAAGCGTGAATTAAAAGACAACTGGCTGGATGTGGATGAATATGTTTGTGTGTTTAAGAGTGAAGTGTGCAATCTAGAAAGTACACATAATCCACTAGAACAGTTTGGGGTCACCGCCACAGCAGCATATGCGGTGTATCAGACCCCCGATACCAAGCAGAAGTATGGATGTAAGTTGTGTTTAAAGACAGGACATTTTTGGGCAAAGTGTGCTAAATACAAGAACAGTCCCGCCAAAGCCAATAGAGCAAGGCAGTTGAAATTGTGCGTCGGGTGCCTGTCGTCACAACATGGAAGCCAGGGGTGTACTAACCCTAAAATTAGGCCGTGCCGATTCTGCCAACAGAAACATTTTAATTATTTGTGTCCGACGCCACTCCTTGAACAAACTGGACAACCAGTGGCCCCTGAACCAACAGTGACCAAGGCTGTGGCTTCGGGCCGTAATGCAGTGTTGTTACCTACCATTCAGATTCCCTTGACCGACAGAAACAGTCATACCAGTAAAGCAAGAGCTTTGTTGGACCAATGTTCGCAACGTACCTTCATCTTGCCCTCTGCTTTATCGCAGCTTGATCACATTAGGGTCAGTAAGGAACAGCTAAGGCTCCAGGGATTTACTGGCTCACTTGATAGTACTGAGTATGACATAGTAGAGTTAACCTATCATCACAGAAGAAGGGTGCGTAAATTGATGGCCGTTGTGGTGGAGGAGTTACCAGTATACAAACCAGGGAGAGGATTAGGGATGGATGTAAATGCTATCAAGGCTCGGGGTTACAAGTTAGCCGATTCAGGTATCACTGATGGAGATATGCTAGGGTTACTGATTGGGGCGGACTTTTATTACCACTTTGTACATTCAGGCTATGTCAGGGAAGGAAGTATAGTTATGTTACCCACAATTTATGGTTATGCACTGAGTGGCACTTATCAGTCAGATATAGAAGAGACCCATGTAGAGTTAGTCACTGTTCTTAAGTTAGCAGTAGACCCTTTAGTGGAGATACAGGAAGATATTGGTAGGAAATCTCCAGAATTAAAGGATCTGACAGCTCTATGGGACTTGGACCATATTGGTATAAGTCCTAATGAGACTGGTGAGGGTGGGGAGAGAGTCTTAAATAGATTTTCTGAAACGGTACAGTATTCCGAAGCACAGGGACAGTATATAGTGGAACTGCCGTGGAGAGATAACATAGATAAATTACCTGATAACTTTAAGTTAGCCCTGGGCAGAATGAGAGGGATGCAGCGTAAATTTATAAAAGATCCCAACTACTGTCAACAGTATACAAAGGTTCTTGATGATCAGGTAGAAAGGGGGTTTATTGAAAGGGTAGAAAACAGGAATCGAGCTGGTCATCCCATTCACTAATTAGCTCACCATGGTATTACTAAAGATAGTGTTACTACGCCTGTACGGATAGTGTTTGACTGTTCGGCTAGGATGAACGAGAGGGCGTTCAGTCTGAATAACTGTCTCCATACAGGTCCATCGCTAGTGGCTGACCTCACCCAGGTACTTCTACGCTTTAGATGCCATCAATTTGCCTGGGTGGGTGATATTGAGAAAGCATTTCTCATGGTGGGATTGAGTGAGAAGGATAGGGATGCTACTAGGTTTCTGTGGCCCGTTGATCCCTTGGATGTTGCAAGTCCTTACATTGTCTACCGGTTCCGTGCAGTCCTGTTCGGAGCCACCTGTTCCCAGTTCCTCCTTAATGCTACCATTCAAAAACACCTGTCTATGATACAGGAGAACAGTGAGGTAGTTAATAAGCTAAAAAGGGGGTTGTATATTGATAACTTGCAGGGGACTGGTGATGATGTAAGTGATTTGCAACAACAATGTTGGGATGCCCGTAGAATATTTTCCAGCGCTAACCTGTCTTTACGTGAGTGGGTCACAAATAATGAGAGCTTGTGGGAACTGTTGCACCTGAAGGGTATAGCTTCCGTCAAGCAAGACGGGGTTAAAGTACTTGGCGTTGGGTGGCTAACTGATAAGGATATGTTACAGGTTAATTACCGCGGAAGTAGCCCTGCATTGGTTACAAAACGCGAGGCTCTAAGTCTAACCGCGAGTGTGTTCGATCCTCTAGGAGTGTTGTTACCGGTAACCATTCGGGCGCGGAGGTTCATACAGGACTTGTGGAGACTAGAGTGTGGGTGGGATGTACCCATTCCAGATGACATGAGAGCTAACTGGCAGGGTATTTATGACGATATGATAGATTGTACAGGTATCATGTTTCCCCGTCAGGTCACTAATTCTAAGAGGGTTACGCTGCACCTATTTAGTGACACTAGCTCAGTAGCATATGGTGTAGCGGCCTATGCAGTTGGTGATGAGGTGAGTAGGTTAGTAATGGCCAAAGCTAAGGTGGCGCCTATTAACCCTCTCACATCCTTTTGACGCAGAGGTTGCCAGATTAGCAATAATAATTAGATTACTCTCACTCTTATAATTACCTCTCCAAAAATTAGTTTTCTGCCCACAGCTAACTCAAAGACAACTGCAGAGATTGAAGTAAATAAACTAAAGGTTTACAAATACCCCGGACGGTAACAAAGGCTTTAAAGTATCCCTGATAGGCTCAAAAATTGCTTCAGGACGTGAGAGGGTTAAGTCCCTCACCATTCCTAAGATGGAATTGACTGCTGTTCTTCTCGCAGCTCGTCTCGCATGTTATATATGTGAGGCCTACGCGGACGAGCTGATTATAGAGAATATATACCTATGGTCGGACAGCCAGATAACCCTATGCTGGTTGTCTAATAAGAAGATTTTGCCTATCTATGTTCAGAATAGAGTTGATGAGATAAAGTCATTAGTCCCCGGCGCTCATTTTCATTATGTGTCCACAGAGGACAACCCCAGTGACTTAGTCACCAGAGGGATTTCATATGTGTCCTTAGTTGCTTCTTCGCTTTGGTGGGGAGGGCCCACATGGCTACCTCACCAAATGCTATGGCCTGATCATGGCCCATAGGGGGCTCAATAGGAGGGGACACCACTGTGGGTTGTAACATGAGTCAAGAAGGAACACTGTAATTGCCGGTACCGGTTGCCCCTACTGCTATATTGAATTGGGACCGGTATGGCTCATATATGAAGTCATGGCATGTAATGGCATGGGTCCTTAGGTTTATTAAGACTCTTAGAGAGAAGACACAAGGGAACTATCAGGCAAAACCGACATACTTGACGGTGCCGGAATTAAGAGCAGCAGAGAAGAACAGCAGTCAATTCCATCTTAGGAATGGTGAGGGACTTAACCCTCTCACGTCCTGAAGCAATTTTTGAGCCTATCAGGGATACTTTAAAGCCTTTGTTACCGTCCGGGGTATTTGTAAACCTTTAGTTTATTTACTTCAATCTCTGCAGTTGTCTTTGAGTTAGCTGTGGGCAGAAAACTAATTTTGGAGAGGTAATTATAAGAGTGAGAGTAATCTAATTATTATTGCTAATCTGGCAACCTCTGCGTCAAAAGGATGTGAGAGGGTTAATAGGCGCCACCTTAGCTTTGGCCATTACTAACCTACTCACCTCATCACCAACTGCATAGGCCGCTACACCATATGCTACTGAGCTAGTGTCACTAAATAGGTGCAGCGTAACCCTCTTAGAATTAGTGACCTGACGGGGAAACATGATACCTGTACAATCTATCATATCGTCATAAATACCCTGCCAGTTAGCTCTCATGTCATCTGGAATGGGTACATCCCACCCACACTCTAGTCTCCACAAGTCCTGTATGAACCTCCGCGCCCGAATGGTTACCGGTAACAACACTCCTAGAGGATCGAACACACTCGCGGTTAGACTTAGAGCCTCGCGTTTTGTAACCAATGCAGGGCTACTTCCGCGGTAATTAACCTGTAACATATCCTTATCAGTTAGCCACCCAACGCCAAGTACTTTAACCCCGTCTTGCTTGACGGAAGCTATACCCTTCAGGTGCAACAGTTCCCGCAAGCTCTCATTATTTGTGACCCACTCACGTAAAGACAGGTTAGCGCTGGAAAATATTCTACGGGCATCCCAACATTTTTGTTGCAAATCACTTACATCATCACCAGTCCCCTGCAAGTTATCAATATACAACCCCCTTTTTAGCTTATTAACTACCTCACTGTTCTCCTGTATCATAGACAGGTGTTTTTGAATGGTAGCATTAAGGAGGAACTGGGAACAGGTGGCTCCGAACAGGACTGCACGGAACCGGTAGACAATGTAAGGACTTGCAACATCCAAGGGATCAACGGGCCACAGAAACCTAGTAGCATCCCTATCCTTCTCACTCAATCCCACCATGAGAAATGCTTTCTCAATATCACCCACCCAGGCAAATTGATGGCATCTAAAGCGTAGAAGTACCTGGGTGAGGTCAGCCACTAGCGATGGACCTGTATGGAGACAGTCATTCAGACTGAAAGCCCTCTCGTTCATCCTAGCCGAACAGTCAAACACTATCCGTACAGGCGTAGTAACACTATCTTTAGTAATACCATGGTGAGCTAAGTAGTGAATGGGATGACCAGCTTGATTCCTGTTTTCTACCCTTTCAATAAACCCCCTTTCTACCTGATCATCAAGAACCTTTGTATACTGTTGACAGTAGTTGGGATCTTTTATAAATTTACGCTGCATCCCTCTCATTCTGCCCAGGGCTAACTTAAAGTTATCAGGTAATTTATCTATGTTATCTCTCCACGGCAGTTCCACTATATACTGTCCCTGTGCTTCGGAATACTGTACCGTTTCAGAAAATCTATTTAAGACTCTCTCCCAACCCTCACCAGTCTCATTAGGACTTATACCAATATGGTCCAAGTCCCATAGAGCTGTCAGATCCTTTAATTCTGGAGATTTCCTGCCAATATCTTCCTGTATCTCCACTAAAGGGTCTACTGCTAACTTAAGAACAGTGACTAACTCTACATGGGTCTCTTCTATATCTGACTGATAAGTGCCACTCAGTGCATAACCATAAATTGTGGGTAACATAACTATACTTCCTTCCCTGACATAGCCTGAATGTACAAAGTGGTAATAAAAGTCCGCCCCAATCAGTAACCCTAGCATATCTCCATCAGTGATACCTGAATCGGCTAACTTGTAACCCCGAGCCTTGATAGCATTTACATCCATCCCTAATCCTCTCCCTGGTTTGTATACTGGTAACTCCTCCACCACAACGGCCCTCAATTTACGCACCCTTCTTCTGTGATGATAGGTTAACTCTACTATGTCATACTCAGTACTATCAAGTGAGCCAGTAAATCCCTGGAGCCTTAGCTGTTCCTTACTGACCCTAATGTGATCAAGCTGCGATAAAGCAGAGGGCAAGATGAAGGTACGTTGCGAACATTGGTCCAACAAAGCTCTTGCTTTACTGGTATGACTGTTTCTGTCGGTCAAGGGAATCTGAATGGTAGGTAACAACACTGCATTACGGCCCGAAGCCACAGCCTTGGTCACTGTTGGTTCAGGGGCACACTCAAATGACGCGGAAAAATCTTTCAGAGCACTGACCTCCTGGCTAGGATGCGGGAGATTACACAGTTTCGCTATGTGAGCTGCTTTGATGCGATCCTTTTGACCATAACTGTTTGTTTAGAATATTGACCGCTGGTTCATAACTTGCAGCGACCAAACTAAACCCACCAACAATTTGTAGAGCCTCACCACTAAGTTGTCCCTTTAGATACGTAAATTTCTGAATGTCAGTTAAGTCTGTTTGAGAGTGAACACTACAATCAAAGAGCTACCAGAAACCCACCCACTGTGTTGGATCCCCGTCAAAAACTGGCAACTTAAGGAAGGGTAGCTTAATACCCTTCTGTTTCCTACTTGCTGCGCTATCATGAGACCCACCATTAGTGGTTGTCTGGAGAGCACTATCCAACTCAGCTAACTGACTGTTTACTTGATTAACATACTGCATATCTTTCACCATCTCCTCCTCTAACTGATCATCTGAATATAAGCTATACAACTCTACGTTACATGACTCAATATCAGCTAGGGCCTTTTCTACAGTGATTTTCACACCCCTTACATCATGCAGTGTATCAGCATGTTCAATAAAATCAGACAGATTAGAGGTAATCCCTCCCTTCTTGGCGGCCCTGAACCGCCGCAATGACTTTATTTTCTCCTCCATTCTTAAAAAATTAACGATAACTAAAGCTTAAGGAACAACAATATTAATCGTCATTGTAGGCTAACCTATTCTAAGCCTAGGCTAACCTACTTACATTGATGACGACAGCAACCAAGCAAATTGAAGCATGCAGATCGCATGCCCCCTGTGAGTTTACAAATGATCAAAGAAAAGGAAATTTACATATATCATATTACTCTACTTTACAATATTTACTTTACTATATTAAATTTTAACAAATTACAAAGTTAATGCCTGAAAAGAAAGGAAAAGAAAGAGAAAGTAGGACCAAGACTCCTCTGAAGGAGGAACAGCCGCAGCTGTCGTCATAGTCTTGAGATCTAGGCTATTGCGTCGACTGCTCCTCCTCGGCCCTGTCCTTCTTCTCAAAGAAGGCACGTGCTCTGTCCAGTAGCCTCTCTAACACCTTCCAGCTCCCTGGCGCATCTAACCCAGGCTGAGGTCTGCCTGACAGTGTCCACCCTTGCCCCTGGTCTATACAGTATATCTGCTTAACAAAAAAAGCAAGGCACTGCACTGGATGGTCCAGCGGAAAATCCCGGACATACGAATGGCCGAAGAGGGCCACCTTTCTCAAGGGTACAGGGTAACCACCGGACGATATCTCAAACTCTTGGCCGACGCCCCCCCCATGCCCTTGCAGCTTCCCCCGGTGCGCCCCTCAACATTTGTCCACTGGATCGCCCAGCTCTACACAAAGGCAGACAAGTCAGGCCTAATACCCCCCAATTCTTATCAATATATAACAGATGGCCCAGAATCCTGATCACACGGCACCAATTATATCCTGTTTATTATTCCTAGGGGGTAGAGGAGAAACAGATATAAATTAAATAACTAAACCTGGAAAGATGAATTGGCCTAGGCTATAAAAATGTTACCGGGTCGGCGGTTAACTTACATGTTAAAATGTATATGTAGGTTATCTGTGGTAGTCCCAGTAATATCTATGAAGTACTTCTAGTATTAAAGGAACTTAGCTGTGATGCAAAAAGTGTAGATTAGATGATGGACATGTCGGTAGGTGAATATCAGGGAAGTTCTGGTGTTATGTGGCAGCAGCTGGTGGTCTGTAGTTGGCGGGAACAAGTCTGTGTGAAGTGTGTTCTTGATTCCCTTTTATCGTGACAATATAAAATATGTTTAAGAGTTTTATATCGTCCCCCTTGATTACATAATAAGGGAAAATAAACTAGGATATAATTGGTGTAACCACAGTAATATTTATCCACAAAGATAAATAAAGTTATGCGTATAAACAAAAAGGAATCAGCTGTCGTGAACCCGGGAAATTCAAACTACGGTATCTATACCAGTATTCACGACAGTATTTCCCGAAAGTTTCACATAGTAAAACACACAAAGAAAGCACTAAAGCTCGGGTCACTGTCACACGGACGTTCATATGTTGAAGGTACGGATTGAGTAAAACAATTCACTTAACATATGTACAATATATTATCCTTAACTAGGTTGTATATACAATATTTACAGTACTTGAGTAAACACATTCTCATTAGAACTGCTATATAGCACAGCAGTCCTTCTTCAATAGTTCTTAAGACACAGTAGTCACCAATCTTGGAATTCACAAAGTTTCTTCACAGGGCTTCTTCGATGTAAGAGTATCCAGGAGGTCTTAATAGCTCTGTGTCTATCAGTAATCTGCCTGACCACGGCGATCTGGCTCTATTTATACCCTGTTCCATTATTAATGTTCGCCTTGCATATTGAAAAAAAATAACATACATTATGAATAATTAACTAATGAACAGAATATAATGAACTGATTTGAACCCTAAATAGAGGAAATTTCCTAATACTCAAATGAATCTTTTGAACCCTTATTCTTTATACAGGATTCAAAAGTACCGTGTGAACCAAATAATACCCATGAAATGAAACAAAATCTATGGGATTCAAAAGGATCATATGGACCAAATAATATACAGGAAAATAAACAAAACCTACTAAACCATAATTAAACACTTCAATAATCCGACTCAATGTGACAGAATCTTTACTACTATATTTACTTATATGAAATATATATAGAATTCGTGAAGCACAGATATTTTACATTCTTCATAAATGGAATGTATTCAAAACAAACCCCAGTGAAACTAGAATAAAGCACTTAAACCATTACCATGAAAGGGTTAATGTAAACTAGTGAAGATAATACAAATAATATCAGATACTAAAGCTATACAAAGTTGAGAATGTGACAATGCCCCCACACAAACTCTTAGTACCACAAGACAGTACCTCACATTCTGCTCAAAAAATCAGCAAGCAGGTTATCTTTACCTCTTATAGCTTGTATTATAAAGTTATAGTTTTGAATCACAAGATACCATCTCAGTAACCTAGAGTTTTCTGGCTTTTTCTTATTGAGATATTCTAATGCAAAATGATCTGTATGTAAACTGAACCGTTTCCCATATAAGTACTGATCAAATTTCCTAAGGGCAAAGATGATTGCTAGACCCTCTCTCTCTCAATACTGGAGTACTTAGTCTCTCTTGGCTGCATCTTCCGACTGGCATAGCACACAGGAAGAAGGCAACCATCAAACTCCTGAAGAAGAACAGCTCCAAGTGCATAAGAAGAGGCGTCCGTCTGGACAAAGAATGGCTTATCAATGTCAGGGGCTCTGAGGATGAGACTGAAAGTTAGCATATTCTTTAACATAATGAAAACCTTACCATGTTTGTCTTCCCACTTTAGTTTACTAGCAGAATTATTCTTTAGCAGGTCCGTGAGGGGAGCGGTCAAATGTGAGTAATGGGGAACAAACTTTTGATACCATCCTGTCAATCCCAGGAAGGACCTAAGCTGTTTCTTAGTTGTAGGCGTGGAAGCGTTCTGGATCCTTTGTATGTATCATCTAGGGGTGCTAATTTACCTTGGCCCACCTTGTGACCTAAAAACTCTAATGTGCTATACCCCAGCAAACATTTAGATGGTTTGACTGTTAACCCAGACTCTCTTATTCTATGGAAAACTCTCCTCAGAAGTGAAAGGTGTTCCTCCCAAGTTACAGTATGACCAAGTATGTCATCTACATAGTTGTCAACATTATCAAGGCCAAGCAATAACTTTCTCATTAGTCTGTTAAAGGTACTAGAAGAGTTCACCAAACCAAATGGCATCCTCACAAATTGGTAACAGCCACTAGAAGTTACGAATGCAGTCATAGGTCTGTATTTCTCCTCCATATCCACCTGCCAAAATCCACGACTAAAGTCAATCTTAGAGAAGATATTTTTACCTTTTAACTTTGATAGGATGTCATCCGGCCTAGCCATGGGTTCACAGTCAAATCGGGTAATCTTATTCAATTTCTTGAAATTTACACAGAAACGAAAAGATCCATCTGGCTTCCTTACAAGTACAATGGGAGCACAATAATCTGAATGAGATCTTTCAATAATTCCCTCCTCCAACATGTCTGTGACTTCCTTCTCTACTACTTCCTTGGTGGAGAACGGGAGAGGATAGGGTCTTTCTCTAATTGGTGTTGTATCAGTTACCTCAATATCATGCTCAACAAGTGTAGTGTGGCCTGGCTTATCTGTAAATATATCATAATATTCCTAGACTAACTCAAGGAGTTGGGCCTTCTGTTCTGGCAACAAGTCTGGATTGATAAGTACATCTGTGTAATTCTCTGTTCCTTTTACTTCACATGTGTTAATGGGATAGTCATTGTCATCAAAGTTAGTATCTTCTATTACTGACACTCCTATTCTCTCCTGCTCTCCAAAAGTACTCTCTACCATACAGTTAGCTTGCAACACTGTAGTCTCATACTTTTTAAGTAGATTGATGTGAAACACTTTACACTTTCCTTCACTTATCCTGATCTTATAGTCAAGCTCTCCAATCTTTTCAATTACTTCAAATGGACCCTTCCAGCTCAACAACAACTTATTTGACTAAGTAGGTAACAATAACAGTACTTTGTCTCCTACTTCAAAAGATCTTTTCCGGGCCTTCTTATCATAATGATGTTTGTACCTAGCTGAAGACTTAAACAAATTCTCCTGAACTAGCTTACAGGTATCCTCTAGTCCAGTGTTTCTCAACGTGGGCCATATGGCCCCCTTGGGGGCCATGAGATTTTTTCAGGGGCCACAAGGCCAAATTTGAAAAATGGGGGGCCACGGGGGGCCACAGAAAAAGACTTTAAATCGCCTTGACATAGAAAAAAAGAGGCGATTTACGTCTCTCTCTGACAGCTTTCAAGCCAAGCATTGACAAGTTGGCAGCCCTGCACCAGTCACAGGGATCCCACTGAAACCTTTCAAGATAGAGCCAATTGTACCTACATGTATTCCTTGTTTTGTATTCCTTTTGTAAATAAATAAGTATTCAAATAAAATATTTATCCAATTAATATTGTTATTTGATTTATGCCTGAAGTTAGTGTTTTGAGTAAATGGTACTATTCAAACTAGAACCATTAATATACCTACTTCCCTAGGCGTATTAAGGTGAGGGACGGATGGGGGGTGGGGGGGGATAAGAACTCAAAGGTGGCATGGAGGGGCCACAAGAACTTGCATTGGATTGAAGGGGGCCACGATTAGAAAAAGGTTGAGAAACACTGTTAGTCTATTTCGCATATTAGTGATTTCCTTGGGAAATCCAAGCCTACTGAACATTCCTAATAGAGCTTCTGCTATTTTCTCAGTATCAATTCCTGATAAAGGTACCATCTCTGGCCAACGAGTAGCATAATATACCATGGTCAAAATGTATCTATTTCCCTGTGAGGAGATGGGAGTAATAGGGCCTACTATGTCTATAGCCACCTTCTGGAAAGGAGATCCCATTAATGGTGTTTTACCTAGTGGTACCTTCCTAACTCTCCCCTTAGGGATAGTACGTTGACAAATATCACAGCTCTGGCACCACCTATTTACGTTACCATGAACTCCTGGCCAGTAAAAGTTTCCTAAAATCCTATCTAATGTTTTCTGTACTCCTAAGTGACCTCCCAGTAAGGACTCATGGGCAAGAACTAAGACTTTCTCTCTTCGATCTTTAGGTAAAAGTAACTGTCTAACTACAACTTCCTGTTTTCGTTCAGTTTCTCTATACCACAGTTTCTGTTCACCCCTAACAACCTTAAAGGCCTTACCATCTCCTTGGAACTTCTGGATAAATACTTTCAATGACTCGTCTGACTCCTGCTCTTCTATAGTGAGCGGAAGTTCTTCTACTGCTTCACCACCCTGCACCTTCAAGGGTCGTGTTGGCCTTTCCTTCTGTCGTCGTTGTCCTCGGGTCTCCACTGCTCCTACAACCTCCATGTGACCCTCCTCAATAGGGGATACAGGAGGATCAGTGTTGGCCGCTTCCATGGTCCTCACGTCCTTGTCCTCTTGTCCCTCCGTCAGTGTGTCCTGTTGCTTGCAGGCTTCTCTTGCTGGTTCTGGAGCCATAACCCCAGGGATGTTACCAATGATCAGGTCACAAATGGCGTCCTGCATGCAGATGGCGTCCACCTCCCCTCTGTAGTATGGAGTGTTGACACATATATGAGCTACTGGACATATTCGAGCAGTACTATCAATGAGAACACATCTCTTGACACCTCCAGTCATCTGTTCTGGCCAGACGTACTTTGACTTCACCACCACTCCGGAACATCCAGTGTCGCGTAGCACAGTCACAGGCTGGTCCTCCACATAGCCCTGCTCGGTAAATAGTCCAGAACCAATAGAGCCAAGTCCAACAACAAGAGGTACTGTTTCACCAGATGGCAGGGTTATAATTTGGTCCATTTGCTCAACACAACATGCTGCTCTTTCTTCTGTATCCTTTGTTTGTGGCTGTGAGTTTCCTGGTCCTCGCTGGATCGAAGATGGACGGGTAAACTGTTTGCAGTCACGAGCAACGTGCCCAATCCTGTCACAAAGAAAACATCGCCCCTCTCTGTAGGCGCGTTGTTTGTTGGCATTACTTAAGGTAGAAGTTGACGATGATGATGATGACTCTTTCGCATTCTGGTGAATCGGTTGTGAATGAGGAAAAGTCCTCTTAGGTGTTTTGTAGAGTCATCATTATCACTACAACTATCATCATCACATCACTCTCCTAGACAAGCTTGTTTGCCTTGGCATACCTGGTAACTTACTAGAATGGATAAGAAGCTTCCTCGTTGGCCAAACTATGCAAGTATCAGTAAATGGCAAGAAGAGCTCCTCCAAACAAGTCCTGAGTGGGGTCCCACAGTGGTCTGTCCTAGGCCCTCTAGCTGCTATTTCTGATATTTGTCAATTACATTTCGGCCAAGCTTACATGCAAGTACAAGATTTTTGCAGACGACCTCAAACTGTATCTGCACTACCCTTCCAAATCCTCTTAGGTACCTTCTCCCCAGCTGCAAGAAGACATCAATACCCTGGCCACCACTGCTGCCTGTTGGGGTCTGGAGTTTGCTCAGAGCAAGGGTGTCCACTGGAAGGGTCTGTACGCAGCCACATACCTTACTCGCTGCGCATGCGCGGCACCGCCCACTACCCAAAATGTACAAATATTATATTATATTAGATTAACCTAACTTAACCTAACCCTAATATAATATAATATAATATAACATAACACAGATAACAAAATAAAAATATAAAAATACACTAAATCTCGAGTGGGATCGAACACTGGATTTATGGGTGCCGGGCGAGAGCTCTACTGACTGAGCTACGAGCGACCTGGCAGTAACGGTTTGAAGGCTATACTTAAACGCGGGGGGCGGGGCCAAGGGAGGCTTACATTTTTGCGCACGCGCAGGGGGTACGGTATGTGGCTGCGTACATCCCCTCCCGTGTCCACCTAAGGTTCACCCGCCACCAGGCAAACCACATACAAGACGGAATCTACTTCCTGGATGACACTCCAATCAAGCCCTCACCTGCCCACAGAGACCTTGGCATTAAAGTGGACACCCAGCTCAAATTCCATCATCACATCAGAGATACAGTCTGCAAAGCTGGAGGAGTAGCCACCAACTTGCTCAAGTCCGCAGTATGCCGCTCACCTCAATTCATGACTTCCCTCCTCATATCAGACCAATACTTGACTTTGCATCCCCTGTGTAGAATCTTGGATTTTGGATCCAAGATTCTACACAGGGGATGCAAAGTCAAGTATTGGTCTGATATGAGGAGGGAAGTCATGAATTGAGGTGAGCGGCATACTGCGGACTTGAGCAAGTTGGTGGCTACTCCTCCAGCTTTGCAGACTGTATCTCTGATGTGATGATGGAATTTGAGCTGGGTGTCCACTTTAATGCCAAGGTCTCTGTGGGCAGGTGAGGGCTTGATTGGAGTGTCATCCAGGAAGTAGATTCCGTCTTGTATGTGGTTTGCCTGGTGGCGGGTGAACCTTAGGTGGACACGGGAGGGGATGTACGCAGCCACATACCGTACCCCCTGCGCGTGCGCAAAAATGTAAGCCTCCCTTGGCCCCGCCCCCCGTTTCCCGCGTTTAAGTATAGCCTTCAAACCGTTACTGCCAGGTCGCTCGTAGCTCAGTCAGTAGAGCTCTCGCCCGGCACCCATAAATCCAGTGTTCGATCCCACTCGAGATTTAGTGTATTTTTATATTTTTATTTTGTTATTTGTGTTATGTTATATTATATTATATTATATTAGGGTTAGGTTAAGTTAGGTTAATCTAATATAATATAATATTTGTACATTTTGGGTAGTGGGCGGTGCCGCGCATGCGCAGCGAGTAAGGTATGTGGCTGCGTACAGACCCTTCCGGTGGACACCCTTGCTTTGAGCAAACTCCAGACCCCAACAGGCAGCAGTGGTGGCCAGGGTATTGATGTCTTCTTGCAGCTGGGGAGAAGGTACCTCTGAGGATTTGGAAGGGTAGTGCAGATACAGTTTGAGGTCGTCTGCAAAAATCTTGTACTTGCATGTAAGCTTGGCCGAAATGTAATTGACAAATATCAGAAATAGCAGCTAGAGGGCCTAGGACAGACCACTGTGGGACCCCACTCAGGACTTGTTTGGAGGAGCTCTTCTTGCCATTTACTGATACTTGCATAGTTTGGCCAACGAGGAAGCTTCTTATCCATTCTAGTAAGTTACCAGGTATGCCAAGGCAAACAAGCTTGTCTAGGAGAGTGATGTGATGATGATAGTTGTAGTGATAATGATGACAGTAGTGATGATGGTAGTGACGAAGCTGACAGTATTATTGATGATGGTGAGTAGTAGTGTATATGGTGAAAGTTGTGGTGATGATGACTATACTCTGTTTTTTTTCCAGCTGATTTTAAATTACTATCTCTCCATCCTTATTACTACGCTATTACCATGATTTGTTAGTGAAATATGTTGCTAATTATGAAAACTTGGCAATAATATGATGCACAGACATAGCAGTATAAAAACAATCCAGTTAAAATGAAGAAATCAGAGGCTAAAGGATTAAATTTTTACCATCAGCTGGAACAAAATAGGCTATAGTAGTGATGATGAGAGTAGTAGTAATGATGGTAAGAGTAGTAGTGATGCCTATAGGCATAATAGTAGTAGTGCTGATGATAGTGATTTTGATAGTGACTAGTAGTGATGATGGTGACCCATCGCAGAGTTGGGTATGCCATTTTGATTTTGGGCAAAACGGCACGTCTACTTTATTGACTTTCAAAGACTGGAGGCTCTATTTTGTACTTGACATACTATGAGCCCCTATCTGATCTCTCCAGGTATATCCTGGTCGGAATTCCAGTTCTAAGGAGATCATTGGAAAATGCAGCCATTTATTGACCATTTCAGAGACTGGAGGCTCTAGTTCGCACTTGACACACTTGAGATGCAACACTACGGCGAAGAGAGAGAGATTGCAAAGAGTCAGTGAGTGGACGTGAGTTAACCTCTCCGTGGCGCACAGGGGGTTTTCTACAGGGTAAGACTGTGCGCACCTATGATGATTTTGGGACCTATTGCCAATTTCGATAAAAAGTACATCATCGTGTAGGGAATGTTTGCGTGCATCGGCCCATATATATTTGACTCCCCAAAAAATGTCTGGGGGGGGGGGGGGAACGGTCCGTAGTTGAAAAATGTGGAGCGAATGGCACCGCGCGGCTAGATTGTCATCGAGCGGCGAGATTTCCCTGCCGAATGTTCACGCGCCCAGGGGATAGAAGGAGAGGGAGGAGGGGGTGGGTTACCGCGTATTATCACGTATATCTCCTTTTTTGAGCCCTTTTAGGCTATTTAGAGTATGTATACGTGTGTAGGCCACCCATATAACAATGAATATGCCTCATAGTGACCAAAAATTGCAATATATAAGGGAATTATAAGATAATTTTTAGGCGGGAATGAAGATGTGCTGGAGGTTTGGCGGCAATTTATGAGCTGAGAGTGTGGTTTACGCCATACATATCACGTATATCTTGTACGTAGAGCACTGTCATGCTATAATTCAGACTTGTACGTATGTATACGTGCCATATATCAAAATATATACCGCATATAGACCAATTCATGCGATATTTACGCACATTATCAATGAGTTTCTGTGCGTGAACCAAGGTGTGAGTGAGTTGTGCTGGGAATGAAAGGGGGAGAGGGTGTGTTACGCCATAAATATCACGTAAATCTTGTATTTAGAGCACTGTCATGCTATAATAAAGACGTGTACGTATGTAGGCGTCCCATATAACAAGGAATATACCGCATATAGCCCAATTGATGCGATATTTACGCAAATTGTGAATGTGTTTCTAGCAGACGGAAGCCTGAAAGGGTGGGTTGGGGGTGGGTTGGTGGGAGGGAGGCATGCAGGGGTGCAGTGAGTGAGTGAGTGAGTCGTGGAGAGATGGAAGTCAGGCAGATCTCTAGATAGATAACCAGCTTTGTGATAATTGTGGAGGCGCCCGAGGCGTATTGATGTCTTGGTATTTTGAACCTTATGTCTACCAGATGTCTGGTGTTCGTTGCCACCAACAGGTCTATAATAACATGAGTCAGGAATGGAGAGAGAGATAGAAACTGAGACATGCGTATGTCGTATGTATAAATGGACTTCAGAATTGCATTTTTATGCAAGCAGACATTGCATTTTAGACACATGTGAAGTACCACAGAAACATGTAGGCCATTGACTGTAAATAAAGTACTATATTATAGACCACCAGCGACGGTGGTGAGTAAACACAGGCAGATTGCCTTTTGTGATAAAGGGCTAAAGATAGAATGGTGTCTCCTTACACTTGCGAAAGGGTAGATTGCCACCAGAGAAACGTTTACTTATTTATTTCCAAGTAATATGCAATCTAAATGTATATTCGAGACCTACTGCAATTATTTGTATGACAGTCATGACTATGTATAATCCAATATACGCGCGTAGGCGAGACATAAGAAAGCTGGTTGAGCAATTTTCGACACCCACACAGTTATTATTCTTTTTTATTTACAATATTATACAATACAAATGTATTTGTGAAGAGTATTTTATCCATTATTGTATTTATACAAATTTTGTTCCCAGACAGAGCTGCTGTTGCTGGTGTAGCTGTGGCATAAAGGAGCGGCAAGGGTCACCGCTTGACCGTGTGAAAATGAGTGGAGTCGCACTGAGAGGGGCAATTTTGCTGAGTGTTTGGGCAATTTTTGACAGAATAAAGTTATAAAATTACTAATTCTTGACAGAGACAAACTTTTATAAACCTTGGCATGATAAAATTGATAATCCCATCAATTTACAAACGTAAATTGGTGGGATAATTCATTTTTTTGTTTATATTGTCATTTCGATTGTAGACACGAAGTTTTGAGTGATAATTGGTATGAGCTCCTGTGGCATGGTTGGTAAGGTCGCGAACTGGAAAACTCAAAGTGTGGTAGGGTTGTGTGATCGAATCCAGGATGGGGATATATGGGGAAGGTTTATATTGTCTAGAACATTTTTTATATTTTTTTTTTTTTACAAGATCATGCCATTGTATTCAAACAATATGAAATATTCATAGAATATATCATATTGTAAGAATACAATGACATGACCTTTTTTTTTTTTTTCTTTTTTATTGTTTTATTTTATTATCTTAGTAGGTTTGACAGGATTTATTGAAACATATTTATTTTTGTACAATTCATTTGAGGTAAGAAAATAATTATATACACATTACTTTGGCTAATAACAAACATATATTGATATACTAAAAAAATAAGGCATATTACATGTAAATCTTTGAAACTTATAAACTAAATAATGAAACATACAATTATATAATGTAAAAGCTATATCACAGGGACATCTTTGGAACTTATACATTATATAATATATATGTTACATTATGAGGTAGCGTGATCAATTAGGTCAGGTCAGGTAAGGTAGGGCGCGAGTCCAGGACAGGGCGGGGCAGGGGGCGAGTCCAGGGCAGGGCACGGGGCGAGTCCAGGGCAGGGCAGGGCAGGGCGACAATCAATAATTCTTGAAGGTGTGGTAGTCCCTGAAGCAGTCACCCAGGCAGAGTGGAACTTTGCACTCGGCGCACATTGAGGTGACTCTTTTGGTGACATGGGGTTTCCTGACACTGGAGCTGCAGACGGTGCACTGCGCCTGCCTGTGACGAGTGCCAAGCATCTCAGTGTTGATGGGGTAGTGTCTTTCGACACCCAGCTGGATGCGGTCAGGAACGTGATCCCCACGCCATGCTGTACGTCTGTGAGTGGTGGTGCTATACTTCTCCAGGAGTTGGTATGAGACGTTGTAGACGAACTCCCGGAATTTCAGCTTCTGGTTTGGGGCCATATCCTTTTTCACCAACCACAAGTTGTAGGTGTTCAGCATCGTTATATCAACTAGGTGGAGGAAGAGCTTGTGATACCACTTCACAGTCTTCCTCAGACACTCAACGCCTGACAGCTGACAGTCAGACTTGTCCACCAGGCGCATGTTCTTAGTGTAGTCCACTACCATGTCGGGCTTGTAGATTGTCTTCCTGGTTCGGTAGTGGATTTTGCCAGAATCCACCTGGGCACCTGTGTGGACGGTGGAAAGCAGGTGGACGTCTCGCTTATCCTTTCACTTCAGGGCTATCAGTTTCCCACACTTCTCGAGCTGCTTGTATTTCTGCCCCTTTCGTCGCCTTCTTCGCACATGCCTCTCGCGGTGTTCCTGGGCCAGGTCGTCTTCTGAAGGTGTGTCACTGGAGGAGGCATCTGTGAGAGGAATGACATTACCTGTGAACTTTGGCATAAACTTTCTTGTCTTTCTGACAGTCCCACATGACCCCGTTTGGTTGTCATGAAGAAACTGGCAGAGAGCAGGAGAAGTATACCAGTTGTCAGTGTAGATGATGTGGCCTTTGCCCAGGTAAGGTGCCAACATTTTCCTGACGATGGCACCTGACATGCCCATGGGGTCATTGGCAGCGGCTTTCGGTATGTCAATGTCAGTGCCTGTGTACACGATCATGTCAAGCACTATTCCAGTTTCGCAGTCACACAAAACGAAGAGCTTGATTCCGAACCTATGCCTTTTCAAGGGGATATACTGCTTGAAAACAAGACGTCCTTTGAAGAGCACGAGCGACTCATCAATCACCAAATTGAGGAAGGGGTAAAAGTATTTCCTATACCTCTCCAACAACATGGTGAACACATCCCGAACTTTCCATATCCTGTCAATCCTGTTAGGATTTTCGTTGTCTGCAAAGTGCATAAATCTTAGCAGCAACAAAAATCTGTCACGAGTCATGAACTTATTGAAAGTTGGGGTGGCGATGAGAGGGTCGTGCTTCCAATAGTGTTGCAACACATGCTTCTTGATCAGAGGCATGAGGAACAACAAGGCAAAGAACGTCATAAATTCTTCCACAGTCGTATCCACCCAGCCTCGTATTCTCGCTTTTGGAGAAAGGACGTCCAATCTGCCAAACACCCACTTGTAGTAGGCGTTTGTTTGGGCAACGATGTACGTCATTACCTCCATGTCGAAAAAAGCGAGGAAGAAGTCGCTTTCGTTCGCTTGATCGTCACAGGGCCAGTCGTCAGTTGTTCCTGACGTCCCAGGATTGAACTGGGGCACGTCAGGTACAAAATTGACCCCGTCAGACCAATCGAACGAAGGCAGCTCAGGGATCGGAATGTCGTCTGCGTCTGCTTCATCGTCTGAAATATCGCTTCCATGGTCGCGATACAGCACTTCATCATCATCACCCTCCTCTTCACTTGACAGACGATGCCCTTCCTCATTTTCGTCACCGACGTCGGACTCACTCCCACTGTCCACTCCCAAATCCCCCCACCCTTGGTCCCGTGCTAGGGCTTCGTCGTCGAAACCTGGGCTGCCAATGTCCTGCGAATCACCATCAAACAGCAGGGCGGCATACTTTGATGGTGTCAGAGTTTTCCGGGTCACTTTTGCACGTGCGGGAGTCTTATGGACAGGGACAGCAGAGGCGGTGGCAGGGGCGGCGGCAGGGGCAGCAGTGGTGCGTGGCCTTGATGGCAAGATGACGGTGGTGCCTGTCGCCCTTCTCTCTGTTCCTTGGGCAGGGGCGGCATGGGTGGCAGGGGCAGCAGGGGCAACAGGGGCAGCAGGGCCGGCAGGGACACCAGGGCCAGCAGGGCCAGCAGTCGCTTTCCCTCTCCCTTTCCCCTTCCCCTTCCCCTTCCCTGTTCCTTGGGCAGGGGCGGCAGGGGCGGCATGGGCAGCAGGGGCGGCAGGGGCAGCCGGGCCAGGGGCGGCTGGTGGTGGTGGTGGTGGTGGTAGGGGCACTGTGGCTGGCGTACGGGTTCTCTTCCCTACGCCCGTGCCTTTAATTTTTCCTGCCCCCGCAGGTTCTGCAGCCCTAGGGCGGCCTCCTGCATCGCTGGTACCGGTGGCAGGGGTGGCAGGGGCAGCAGGGGCGGCAGGGGCAGCCGGGCCAGGGGCGGCTGGTGGTGGAGGTGGTAGGGGCACTGTGGCTGGCATACGGGTTCTCTTCCCTACGCCCGTGCCTTTAATTTTTCCTACCCCCGCAGGTTCTGCAGCCCTAGGGCGGCCTCCTGCGTCGCTGGTACCAGTGGCAGGGGTGGCAGTGGTGGCAGTGGTGGTGGTAGTGGTTGTTGTAGTGGCCTGGGTCGTGGTGGCAGTGTCCCGAAACACCAATAACCTCTGTACCTTTCTCGTGCTTGCACGTGTTTTTCGTGCTTTGGGTGCAGATGTTTCGTCCTCCGAGCTGTAGGGCGTGTCGTACTGGTAGCTAGGGTCTTTAGCAGCCACCCTCTGCCTTCCACGGCGGCTAACACCACCAGAAGGAGGGCTGGTTGTGTCATCAGGGAGCGAGCGTGAGGGACGTGTGGGCTCCATGACTAGTGCGTGGTTACTGGCGCGGTGGTGCTTGCACGAGTGCGGGGCGAACGTTTGGCGGGGTGGTGTCGAGAGTTGACATGTAGTACTATACCCACACCAATTTTCAGCCGCCTGACTATAAACGCGCGGTTTTGGTACGCGTTCAAAAGCTCTGCTCTTAAGAGTCTCCCCGCAGTCCGCCGGGGGAACTCTTATGAGTCTCCCTGCAGCTCCCGGGTTAATGAGATGTAAGGCTTTCTTTTCTACTTTGTCGAGAAGTGCTGGGTTAGAAGATCCTACCCACACATGCGAACAATACTCAATACATGGACACACTGTGTCCCTGTACAAAGCAAGAAGCTGTTCAGGGGTAAAGAACCCCCAGAGGCGGTTGAGCACACCCAGCTCTGGGAAGCTGTTTTAGCAAGGGTGGTAATATGATCTTTCCAAGTGAGATCAGGAGAGAAATAGATTCCTAGAATGCTGAGAGAAGATGAAGGATTGATTTGTCTATTGTTGAAGTATAAGGGATAGTCCTGTGGGAGTTCTTTACTGTGGGAGTGGGAGTTCTTTACGGGTAGATAAATAGATAAATTGGGTTTTGGAAGCATTGAAAGTAACAATATTTTCTCTGCTCCAAATGGAGGCTTAGTTGTGTTGAGTCCACTTGTGGGTCCAGCTGCACTTTCTTATACATTTTGATCATTAGGCTATCTTACAGTCACAGGCCGATAACGATAGTATATAGGCTAATATTTCTCTTAATTTTCTATAAAGGCCTAGGCCTAATGACAATGGGGACGACATTATATATTCACCATTATCTTACTCAGTTTCTTAAGTCTTATTCTCTCATTCCTTATAGTATTTATGTTATTCTTAGTTCTTGGTATGGCTGGTGGTTATTCACTCATTCAGTAATAGCCTATATCAGGGACGTCCTTTTCATCATATTCTAGCTGTACAATGAAGCAACTTGGTTGAGCCCGAGAACTTTCAGTCTTCTACTGTACTTCTCATTTCTTCGCTTGTTCTTCCTCTGTCCAATTGCTCTTCTGTCCTACTTTCCTCCAGCCATCTGCTCTGGTCATATTCTAGCAACTATTAGACGATTTTAGCCTATTCAACTTTGGAAGGGCCCACAGCAATAATTGAAACGAATGTGAATTTAGAGAAACGAATGTGAATGTAGAGAAACGAATGTGAATGTAGAGAAATGAATGTGAATGTGAATGTAGAGAAACAAATGTGAATGTGAATGTAGAGAAACGAATGTGAATGTGAATGTGAATGTATAGAAACGAATGTGAATGTAGAGAAACACATGTGAATGTAAATGTATAGAAACGAATGTAAATGAAGAGAAACGAATGTGAATGTGAATGTAGAGAAACGAATGTGAATGTAGAGAAACAAATGTGAATGTAGAGAAACGAATTATGTGAATGTGAATGTAGAGAAACGAATGTGTATGTAGAGAAACGAATGTGAATGTAGAGAAACGAATGTGAATGTAGATAAACTAATGTGAATGTGAATGTGGAGAAACGAATGTGAATGTGAATGTAGAGAAACGAATGTGAATGTGAATGTAGAGACACTAATGTGAATGTAGAGAAGTGAATGTGAATGTACAGAAACGAATGTGAATGTAGAGAAACGAATGTGAATGTAGAGAAACGAATGTGAATGTAGAGAAACGAATGTGAATATAGAAAAACGAATGTGAATGTGAATGTAGAGAAACGAATGTGAATATAGAAAAACGAATGTGAATTTAGAGAAACGAATGTGAATGTAGAGAAACGAATGTGAATGTAGAGACACGAATGTGAATGTAGAGAAATGAATGTGAATGTGAATGTAGAAAAACAAATGTGAATGTGAATGTAGAGAAACGAATGTGAATGTGAATGTGAATGTATAGAAACGAATGTGAATGTAGAGAAACACATGTGAATGTAAATGTATAGAAACGAATGCAAATGTAGAGAAACGAATGTGAATGTGAATGTAGAGAAACGAATGTGAATGTAGAGAAACGAATGTGAATGTAGAGAAACTAATTCGAATGTAGAGAAACGAATGTGAATGTAGAGAAACGAATGTGAATGTGAATGTAGAGAAACGAATGTGAATGTAGAGACACGAATTATGTGAATGTGAATGTAGAGAAACGAATGTGTATGTAGAGAAACGAATGTGAATGTAGAGAAACGAATGTGAATGTAGATAAACTAATGTGAATGTGAATGTGGAGAAACGAATGTGAATGTGAATGTAGAGAAACGAATGTGAATGTGAATGTAGAGACACTAATGTGAATGTAGAGAAGTGAATGTGAATGTAGAGAAACGAATGTGAATGTAGAGAAACGAATGTGAATGTAGAGAAACGAATGTGAATGTAGAGAAACGAATGTGAATATAGAAAAACAAATGTGAACGTGAATGTAGAGAAACGAATGTGAATATAGAAAAACGAATGTGAATGTGAATGTAGAGACACGAATGTGAATGTAGAGAAACGAATGTGAATGTGTATGTAGAGAAACGAATGTGAATGTGAATGTAGAGAAACGAATGTGAATGTAGAGAAACGAATGTGAATGTGAATGTAGAGAAACGAATGTGAATGTAGAGAAACAAATGTGAATGTGTATGTAGAGAAACGAATGTGAATGTGAATGTAGAGAAAAAATGTGAATGTGAATGTAGAAAAACGAATGTGAATGTAGAGAAATGAATGTGAATGTAGAGAAACAAATGTGAACGTGAATGTGAATGTAGAAATGTGAATGTGAATGTAGAGAAACAAATGTGAATGTAGAGAAACGAATGTGAATGTAGAGAAACGAATGTGAATGTAGTGAAACGAATATGAATGTGAATGTAGAAAACCGATTATGGTGAATGGGAATGTAGAACATCGAATGTGAATGTAGGAAACCGTTTGTGAATGTAGAAAACCCAATGAGAATGGAGAAAAACGTATCTGTGAACATCGGCAAAGAAAACCGTACAGGAACCGAGATGGGACATCTGAATGTGACAAAAAAAACAAAAACAAAACAAAAACAAAACAACAACAACAACAACAACAACCACATTCAAAACAAAACCAACCCACATTCACAGGTAGTGGTCCAGTGGTGAGCACGCTCACGTGTGAATCTGCAAGACCCGGGATCGAATCCCTGCCACGGCGGACATTTAGTGGGTGTGGTAGTACGTCCTAGCATGTTTCACATGCTCGCACCCAGTCAGGGAACATCCTGACGACGTATACAGACTAAACACACATAACAAAGCCACTCCAACAGCTTCCTCTCTCTCCAACACCCCTTCTCCCCTCTCAACACTCTTCTCTGAGCTAGTGCCGATACAAATGGCCAGTCCTGTATAGAATCGTGAGGTTCAGAGTCGTAAAGATTCCAGGACGAGCTCCATAGGAACTGAAACTGAACTGAAACTGAACTGGTAACTTCTAGCCGAATGTGAATGTGAATGTGACGGTAACTTTTTACCGTTTTTTTCTAATCTTGCTAAAGCGAATCTAGTTGTAAATTTAAAGAAATGCACCTTCATAAAGAGTACCGTCCAATATCTTGGATATACAGTAGGACAGGGTCAAGTTGCACTTCCTCAAGCTAAAGTAGAATCCATTGTAAATTTCCCAACGCCTAACAGTAAGAAACAAATCCAAAGATACTTTGGAATGATTGGGTATTATAGGAGATTCATTCTAAAATTGTCAAGGTTAACAGCACCTTTAACAGATGTTCTCCGTAAGGACGTGAAGTTTGAAATTTGGTCCTCAGAATGTGAGGAAGCTTTCAGTGCTACTAAGTATATTCTATCAAACTATCAATTCAATTCAATTCAATTCAAAATGGTTTATTGATACAATTAGAGTACAATTACAAAGGTATGGCTTTACAATAACAAATAAATAGCTAATTGCATCAATGAGGATTTGATGTCATGTGGCATATATGTTATCTTATTCCTTACTACATATTTATATGGTCAGCAAAAGGAGTAACACGTGCATTAGTGAACAAAAAAGCGAGATAACAAAAGAAAATGAAAAGTACCAATTATAGCACACACCAGATTCATACATAATTCAGTATTCTAAACAATGCCTTTATTTATCTAACAAGTACAATTTTAATGTTCGCTTTAATGTTGAATAACTACACTGAGTATCTAATAATTTTGATATTCTATTCCATATTTCAACTCCCTTATGTCTAAATGTTCTTGTCATCAGCGTTGTTCTGCTCACTGGGACATGTAATTTGTGCCTTTGTCTAGTATGATGTGCATGCATGTCCCTATTGACAATAAACATACCATCCATCACCGAAGGAGAAATACCCTTAATATATTTAAACATTGATTTAGCTATACAGAACACATAAACGTCAGGAAATCTTAATAATTGCAAAGATATAAATAAGGGTTGAGAATGCTGTTTATAATGAGCCGATTCGATAATTCTAACAGCTCTTTTTTTGTAGTGTAATAATTGGTTTAATATGACAGTCACTAGCTGCACCCCAGACCTCTATACCATAAATAATATATGAATACACAAAACAGTTGTATAATGTAACAAGTGTTGAACTATTCAATAATTTCCTGGCCTTGCATAATATGCCTATCCCTCTTGACATTTTGTTTTTAATGTGCCTTAGATGTTCATTCCTGTTCTCCATGCCTCTGATTTCACCAGACCAATCTCCCTAGCTGTTGATGTGATTAATACCGGGGTCGGAGCAGTGTTTCTATAAGAGGATGACTGTAAAATATTGCATCCTGTTTGCTATTTCAGTAAAAAGTTAAATTCTGCTCAACGTAATTTTTCAGTTATAGAGAAGGAACTGTTAGCATTGATTTTGTCACTTCAATACTTTGGTGTTTATGTTCAATCTGCCCCTGGTTCCATCACTGTATATACTGACCATCATCACCCATTGACATTTTTACACAAGTTCCAAAATAAGAACCAATGACTAACCTGGTGGGGCTTGTTACTGCAGGAGTACGCCCTAGATGTAAAACATATCACAGGGTCCAGAATGTGCTAGTAGATTCTTTGTCGCATGTCTAAAATATTGTCATATACTTTCCTACTCTTGACCTCTTTTCTAGCGGGGGAGGTATTACATTTGGAGACACCAATAATGTGATTCGTGACTGTGCATGGACCTCGTGGGGGTTTCCCTCCTTCTTTCTTTCTACCTGCTACCTGCCTACGTGACCAAGGAGCGGGCGAGCGGGGTGGAGGTGACGCAGAGAGCACTTCACCCCCCCCCCCCTACTTCCGCCATCTTGCGAACACCTGTATGGACAACGCACCTGCCCCTCACCTGTAATTGGTCAAAACAAGCAACCTGTCTGCCGAATGGTAGCTGCATGGGTGGCCTGTCCTACGTGACTAGATATTCAAGCTCTGATTGGACTAGCGTGGTGATAGACTCTTATATAAGGCCAGATATTCGAGTGGAGAGAAGAAGGCAGCATGGTGGAGACGGAACTAATAACAGGCTTGTATAGTCTGTTGCCTCGTGTGCGAGCTTGTTGTCGTCAGTGAGACGCCGTACTGTATAACACTTTCGTTTTGCTAAGAGTGTAATTCATTTATTTTGTTTGACCATGTGGGGGGGTTTCAGTTTATTATAAGTTGCACAATGATGTCTTATATTTAGTTGATTATTTCTGTGTTGTTAATGAGAGCACAGGTGCCTGATATAGTTATGTAGTCTGGCAATGCCTGGAGCTCCCTTTCCTTTCCCGAGGCTGTGCCCGAAGCTTGCCACCTCACTCCAGTCATAGACACAGCATAGTGCAGACGTACTGCCCGGTCTGTGGCAAGCATGCCTCTTGCTCACTTAAATACCGCATATAGTCCATTCTTTCATTGTATAGTAGTAAGGCAAGACTGGAGTCATTTTAAGCATTAACATTTTGTCTTAACCTTATTAGTTTGCATATTAGAGTTTTCTGCATTTTTGTTAGCTAGGATTACTGCAGCCTTTTGGCATTCTTAGATATAAGCTTCACACCCTTCTTCCATTTATTTTCCTTTATTCTACTGCATTGTGAATTATTATTGTATGTTTATATTGTGTATTATTGAGGTTGATATCTACAGTGGTTTGGTGACTGGCTTGTTTGGACCAGCTTTGTAACAGCCAGCCCCAACCTACTGAGATATCAACCCTTGTGTCTCATGTGCAGGCTTGGCACAGAGGCTTGTTAGGCTACTGCATGAGACTCATTCCCATGGTGTTCGCTTCATATTATTCTCGGTTCCTGAGCGATTGGGCATGATATGGATTGTTCTGGGAGTCTAGCAGTATTTTGGTTTGGCACTTTTGCGCAGTTTAGAATAATCTTAGAAGTACTCTTGACATACTACTAGCACTATCAACCCGAGTCAGATATGCCCCGACTCTGAGACAGTAGATCTTTTTGTGTCTCCTTTTGTACTGCTTTAATAGAGCAAAGAGGAAGATAACCCCTTTTCCTAGAGAACCTGTGTGTCTTAGTGTTTGAGTCAGATATTAAGAGCGTGTCTGTTGCAGGGCTAGTGTAAAACGGTGGGCAGTGTTGGGTGCATGACTACAGCATTGTTGTCTTTTTGCTACAGCGTTTCTTTTTGGACAGTGCTGTGGGCTAGGTTATTGGAGCATCTGCTTTCCCCGAAGCCTCCCCTCGTAACAATGTATATATACTGTATATATATATATATATATACATATATATATATATATATATATATATATATATATATTAAGATACCCAGAAAAAGAAAAAAAAGTCATTCCCAAAAACGAAAAAGAAGAACCACCACCACCACCTCTCCCCACCGCCGCCACGCACATCAGCCACTCACCACCATGACTACCTCCACGCCTTACATCAATAAGGTGAAATAGGCCACCGATCAGAGCAAAATATTTAAGATCCGGTATGGTATCTCGAAGAAGCCCAGACAGCAGCCATATTTGAAGATAAATCTTCGTTCTTTACTGTCACCATCAAACCGCAAAGAACCCCAGACCAACGTTCCTTAGACTGGTGGGAATACTTGCACTCCCTCCCCAGCTTCATCACCACGAAAATTCTATAACATACACCCTTGAAGCACGAAGACGTGCCTAAAATAATGGAGAGGGAAGGAAGATACCCAGAAAGAGAAAAAGTAATTCGTCAAAACGAAAAAGAAGAAAACGAAAGAAGAACAACGAAAGAGAAAACGTCAAGAGAAGCGGATAGCTAAAACAAGACCTCACACCAACACCTGGACGACCGATGCTTAAACAGCCGACACGGTAGCGACGCCCACTGTTCCCCTACCAGGTTTTATCTACTAGACCAAACACTAGTAGATGCACCCATATAGTAGTTTCTAAGATGTTAGATTTAAGTTCCTATATTCCTTTGAAATGTTAATCTATAAATTGCCTAACCTTTTGTTTCTTTATTATAATAATTATGATTGCTAAGAGTATCAACATTGTGCTATAATACCACCAGTATATACTTATACAAAAGGTGCTGGAGTGGCGGCGTCTACGCCGTGGGACCACCTCCCGGAACTGCCGACCATGGATGGCTGCCGACCCTCCCGTTCGGGGACAAGATCACCGACAGTGGAGGACAGCAGGCTGCCGACCGTGGGGAGCAGTTTCCGGGAGCCAAACCGCCACAACTATCCCCTACCCCTCCCTGGGGGCACGCGTCCTTGGAGCGGCTGCGGTCGCGCCGGGCAATTCTCACACCTCTCACACCACACACACACACACATAATACACAGTTTTTCCTACACCGAGAAATGACTTTCCGGCTGTCATTTCTCGAAGACTCCTTCTAGCCGGAGACATTGAGAGCAACCCAGGACCCACCTACAAATACACATGTCCAACTTGCTCAAAACCCATTACTTCGAGCCGCCAAACTAAGGGTTCAGTTCTCTGCAACTCATGCGGGAACTGGACCCATTTCACCTGCACAACACTTGCCTCCATGAAACACTACACAAACACCTGGACATGCCCCTCCCTCTCCCAGTCAAATCCCTCCCCTAAAGCCCGTCCACCTCTCCTCCCCAACCCACATAACCTTACCATACCATCCACCCCCTCTCCTAAAACCCGTCCACCTCTCCTCCCCAATCCATATAACCTGCCCATAACATCCACTCCCGCTCCTAAAACCCGTCCACCTCTCCTCCCCAACCCATCCAGCCCATCCACACCCCAACCTAATCCTTTCCTACCCTCATCTCCTGCACCCCCACCCCCACCATCACCCCCTCCCCCTCCCCCACCCCCACCCCATCCTCGTGCAGCAGCACCCAATATACACCGCACACATAACATTAACATCCTTCAACTAAACATAGATGGCATCAACACAAAGAAACACGAACTCACACACTTCATCAAACAACACAACATACACATTGCCATCTTACAAGAAACAAAACTCTGTACAACACATAAAACACCTACATTCCACAATTTCACCACCATACGACAAGACCGGGCCGTCGGCATTGGCGGTGGACTCATCACCCTGGTACACAAAGATATAACATATATAGACACCAGTGCACATATAAAATCCCTCCTCCCCCCAAACGATAACACAACAGAAATTCAATCAATTAAAATACGCACTGGCAATAGCTCCAACATTCCCATTATAAACACATACATCCCTCCCCAAACATCCCCTACAGTACCAAACGATTACAGACCACAAATACTACACATCACAAACACCCCACATATCATCCTGGGTGGTGATTTCAATGCAAAGACGTTGGCCTGGTTTGTCGACAACCCCGACACAGACAGAGGGCTGGTCTTACAATACCAAACAGACAACCTATATATCCTTAATAACATTCATCAGCATACCCATTCTCCCCACCAAGCCCTCTACACCCCATCATCTCCTGATATCACCTTTTGCTCCCCTGAACTCGCCCCCACAACATCCTGGAGGGTGGTCAGAACCTTGGGCTCAGACCACCTCCCGATCATTATCACCACCAAAGCAAGACTCACCCCAGCTAGCCACAGACACACTTACACTAACTATAAAAGAGCTAACTGGGAAGCTTTCACAAATGAGACAGAACAACACTTTGAAACCTTAAACAGTACACCCATCACTAACATCAACAATGCTGTACACACATTCAACACGACTATCCAAAACGCCGACAAGAAACACATTCCAAGAGGTAACATAAAAAAACCACAACCCCAACTTCTCACCAGAAATTCAAAACCTCATCATACAACGCGACACAATGAAACACTCCCCAGCAACCCACACACAAGACATCAATCAACAAATTCAAGCACTCAACATCCAGATTAACAACAAAATACAAGAACAACAAACACTAAATTGGAATAACTTCCTACAAACACTCGATCACAAAACAAACCCCAAAAAACTCTACAAAACACTAAACAGCATCACACTTTCCAACAGCAACACAACACAATCACATGCTGCAATCACAACAACTGACTCTACTTCTTCACGTAAACAACAAGCAAACACTCTCATCAATCACTTCTCTCATGTCAGTCACCTAAAACCACACAAAGAAGACCGACGTGTCATCCGACGAAAAAGACAATTCCCCACTGACCCTGACTATACACCCTTCACCAACAACCAGACAAAGCATATAATCAACAATCTCAAGCTCCTACCCGCCTGTGGCCTAGACAACATAAGCAACATTCACCTCAGACACCTGGGACCACAAGGCATACAAGCACTCACTAACATATCAAACTACAGCTACTCACACAACACAATACCAGACATCTGGAAGCATGGTATCATCATCACATTCCCCAAACCTAACAAAGACCCCACGCTACCCTCCTCACACCGCCCTATCACACTCTTTTGTACCCCCTACAAAGTCATAGAGCGCCTTGTACTACAACTGATGACACCTGACTTACCCCTTTCTCCAACACAACACGGCTTCAGGCCATTGCACTCCACAAACACTTCTTACAGACCTTACACAAAGAGCTTTTGATGGCATCAACTCAGCTAGACCACCACACAGATCAGTACTTGCCACACTCGACATTAGTAAAGCCTTCGATGCCATCCCCCGCCACAACCTAACAAACAAAATCTACAACACATACATGCACAACAACACAAAAAGATGGCCGGCCAACTTCTTAGCAGGCAGATGTGCACACGTATCTTTTGCCGGTCAGTCATCTAGCATTAGAAATTTCCCAAACGGAGTCCCGCAAGGATCCGTCCTGTCGCCCACACTCTTCAATCTGTACATGCATGATATAAATACACCAAATTCACCCCAAATAACCATAGCCTCCTACGCAGACGACATAACACTCACAAGCACGCACCAAAACCCAGACACAGCAACAAGACTCCTTCAAGACTATCTCGACACATTACATGAATGGTGCACTACAAACAGACTCAATGTAGCCCCAGCTAAATCCACTGCAACCCTCCTCACAAGCTGGACAGGAGAGCACGATTACGTCCCGGGACTCAACATAAACAACACACCCCTAACACACACACACACACACAAAATCCTAGGAGTAACATACGACACCCAAATGACATTCAAACAGCACACCACAAACACAAAAAAAAAACTGACACCCAGACTTAACGCCCTCACATCACTTGCCCACACGAAATTTGGACACAACAAAGAAACCACCACCACAGTCTACAAACAATACATAAGATCAGTTATGGAATACACAAGCCCGGCCTGGGCTTCCAACCTAGCTGAAACACATCATAAGACCTTACAGACCATTCAAAATAAAGCCCTGAAAATCATCACTGGATGCACAGCTACGACACCCACAGATCACCTACATCAAGAAACCAAAGTCCTCAAAGTCAAAGATCATCTAGACATGAGAGGCACACAATTCCTGGCAGCAGCCTCCACGAATCAACACCACCCACTACAGTACATGGCTACACACCCACAGACACCAAGAAATATCAAAACAACACCCAGCACACACTATCACACACAAATACTGTCTTCTCTCCCTCCCTGCCCACCCCAAACCAACTTCCGGAAGCACATCCATACTCATATCACTCGCCGTTCCATTCACTCACTCATAGACAACACACAGCTTCAAACACGACCTCCCGAAATCCATCCTTCTGAATCCTCCCTTCCTTGCGAGGACAGAGTCCACCTGGCCAGGCTGAGATGCGGACACCATCCGGCTCTTCTGAGCTATCAGAAGAGACTGGATGACTCCGTCGTCGACACCTGCCCGGGTTGTAATACAGCACCCCATACCATTAAACACATCATAGAAGACTGCATTTCACACAACCACTTACGCCAACAACACAATTTACACTCTTTGAGAGCTCTGTGGGAAAGCCCGACCGTGGCCATGGCCTTCCTTAGGGACTCGGGGCTGTTCGGCCAGGCAGCTTAGGGAACAACAACAACAACAACAACAACAACTTATACAAAACCAATGTAATACAGTATAGATAATATATTTATCTTATTTCTTCCACAACATATATTCACATGCCTTCTCATTACTAAGTTATTCTACTAATAAACAAACCACATTACCTTCCTTCATGTACGTATTTAAACTTCACCAAGTACAATTCCTTATTATTTCATTGTGCGCATCTCTACCTTCATGTCTAACATACTGTATGTCAACATACGCCACCCGAAATACCAACCTATACTCACCAGGAATACCAACCTGTTGGAATCCTTGCTCGCGTATATATACCATTTTATTGTATAGGGAAACATCTCTCTTACCTTCTTCTAAGATATTAAGATAACCAACCTGTTAATATACTCTCTTCCAAAATCAGTCTTTCCCTCTTCCTATGACTTAAATTGCTTCAAACTCTGTGTGTCCAGGCATTATAGCTCGAACATCCCTTGATTTCGGCCCTGTCACTCTTTGAAATCTGGGGGAGGCACTCGTTGCAGGCAGTTATGCCTTTTGTCTCCTCATTCACAGAAAAACAAAAAAATACTGTACTGTATATAAATCATAAGTCTAATAGACTACTCTTGTAGATTAAATACCTTGATGGCATAGCGACCTTCACTTTTTATTTCGTTCCCTTCGCCCTGGGTTTTCCCACTTGAAAATTAAAGCCCAGGAACCTTAAACCTTGAACAAAAGTTATATTCCGGGAAATTCATGACCCTGCCTTTTGATATGACAATCCAAATAAGCCTTGACTCAAATCCTGTCTTTATAAAATACCACCTTTGTGAAATACTCAAGTATCATCGAGTTATTGAATTAAGTAAAGTAAGTTGACCTCCCACTAGAGCAAGAAGGACTCTCTATCGTAACAGAGAGTGTGCACTCGCGCCCTTGTTCTCCTCAAAGAGTGAACGGGTACCCCTCAGTAATCATCAACACTATGCCAAGAAAATCTGAGAGGAGTAAGCAATTTTGAGGTTTCTTGATCCCTGGCATACCACGTTAAGAAAAATCAAGATTACCCTCCCATTCAGTTGGATAGACGGTACGCCTAAAGTCTATATTATCTGAGAGTTAAAAATCCTATTAAGAGATCTTTGTTAATTGTGGCATACCATCAGTTAACATAGAGGCCTCTATATAGTAGGTTGTATCTCCAGTAGTAAAGGTAGAAGTATCTAAGCATGCCTACACTTCAACATTTATTATTGTAGCTACGGTAACTGTGTCCTATAAAAGGATCCTTGTTATTACTGGCATACCAGTGACTAACATTGACACATTTTCTTAGGTTACACTTTCTATAGTAGAAAGTTGAGGTACCCAGGCATACCTACATCTCAACATTCTACTATTGAAAGTTCACAAGTGTCCGATAAAAGGGATCCTTGTTATTACTGGAATACCAGTAACTAACATTGACACCTTTTCATAGGTTCTACTTTTAATAGTAGAAGTTGAGGTATCCAGGCATGCCTACACCTCAACACTCTATTATTAAAAGTTCACACTCCCACTTCTCACAAGGGATCTTGGCATACCACGGTCACTTGTGTTAGAAGGGCTTGGCGAGACACCCTCACGGGGACTCATCAGACACAAGTCCTAGGTGCATTTTGTCTGTGGCATACCATTAGACTTTGCAACTAAAAGGTTTTAAATACCGCCTGGATTTCTTGAACCTCTTATAAGGGTCAGAGGCAGACGAGAAAGACACTTCCACAGACTTCTCGCGTTAGCCTAATATAGTGCTACTTCATCATAACTGAGGCACTATATTTAAGATCTCACTTCAAGAGTACCTGAACGGAATTCCATCACCGGTTAATATAACGGTTAGGATAGACGAGTATTCTTCACTAGAGCTACAAGCTAAGAATACTTGTGTTAGTCCGGAACCACATTTAAGACCTCAAGCCCATTAATCCATCTGTAACTTACCTCACACGACCGGTCCAACTAGACTCACCATTGGTAAAAGTGAATGAAAATCAATGCCAAGTGACGAGGTAAAAAGTGAATTAACCTCTCAGCTGTGCAGCCCCTGTAGTAAAAATTTATAGCTAAAAAATTTGCTAATGATAGATTAAAATCCTCACAAAAGTAAAAAGACCTTAGAGTTACATATTGCGAATCAAAGTAAAACAAACCCGAAAAAATTCTATAGTTATATCAGAAAGAAAAAAAGTAGTAACTTCAATTGTTGGACCGTTAGTCTATGAAAATGGAGAATACCCCAAAGACGAAGTACAAATGAGTAATGCCCTCAATACCTTCTTTGCATCAGTTTTTACATCAGAAGACCTCAGTGATATCCCTACACCATTGCCGATTCAGATTGATAATTCAGATGTTCTAAGCAATATCACCGTTACAGAGAGAGAAGTATTGAATTGTTTAGATAAACTTAAGGTAAATAGAACGCCTGGACCTGATACAATCTCACCTAGAGTTCTAAAGGAAGCTAAGGATGAGCTCTCCAAACCACTGACATTACTATTCAATAAATCCTTTCAGTCTGGAACTATGCCTGATCAGTGGAAGCTAGCCAACGTAACACCGATATTCAAAAAAGGCAGCAAATCCCTACCCAGTAACTATCGTCCAATTAGCTTAACCTCAGTTGTATGTAAAATGCTAGAAACGGTCATACGAGACAGACTCATAAATCACTTAGAGGAAATGAACATACCTAAAGATACTCAACACAGCTTTCGTAAAAAACGTTCCTGTTTAACAAACCTCTTAGACTTCTTCCACGATATCCTCAACCTCTACGATGAGAGTAAAGCTGTAGATAATATATACCTTGATTTTCAAAAGGCCTTTGACAAAGTTCCCCACAAAACTGCTAAACTAAAAGCGCATGGAATACAAGACGGTGTGTTGAAATGGATAGAAAATTGGCTCAGCAACAGAAAGCAAAGAGTAGTCATAAACGGTAAGGCATCTAAATGGACCAATGTAAGTAGAGGGGTACCCCAGGGATCGGTACTAGGACCAATTCTCTTTCTAATTTACATCAACGACATAGATGAGGGTCTCACCTGTACAATCTCAAAATTTGCTGACGATAAAAAAATTGCAAATAGCGTACTCTCAAAAGAACAAGTTGACGATATGCAACACAATCTAGATAAATTGTCATGTTGGGCCCAAATTTGGCAAATGAGTTTCAATGCGGATAAATGTAAAGTACTACATATCGGATACCTAAATGAGAAAGCAAACTATTCGATGAATGGCACTCAGCTTAAGAATGTAAACAGAGAAACCGATCTGGGAGTAACAATATTGAGTAACCTAAAACCGAGTTAACAATGTTCAGAAGTTGTTAAGAAGGCAAACAAAATAATTGGCTTTATAGGCAGGTCATTTGAGCATAAATCCAAAGAAGTTATCCTAACCCTTTACAATTCCTTAGTCCGCCCTCTTCTGGAATACTGCATTCAATCCTGATGCCCTTATTACCAAAAAGATATAAACAAGCTAGAACGAGTTCAACGTAGAGTGACCAAAATGATACCTAGCCTAAAGAACAAACCATATGAAGAGCGTCTTAGAGAATTAAATATATTTCCTTTAACCCAGCGCAGATTAAGAGGTGACTTAATTCAAGTGTTCAAAATCATCAAAGGCATCGACAATATGAACTGTAGTAAGTACTTCACTATCGACCAATCTAATTACACGCGGGGAAACGGTTGCAAAATTATTGGTAAATCTTTTAACTCACACGAATCTAAGAATTTCTTCTTCAATCGAGTTGTCAACTTGTGGAATGGGCTTCCCCGAAACGTTATAGACTGCATCACCGTTGATTCATTTAAACTCCGCCTAGACAAATATCTCGCATCAAACCCACGACTGACTGCGTTTGTAAATGAATAATTCTATTTTATCCCCCCCTCAGTTACTAACCCATCTGTCCTCTACTAAATTCCTAATCCTGCCACGGACATTAGTTCCAGGGCAGTAATTCCCTTTCCAATGTTCACTTACCCACTCTAAACCACTGTTTGGACACTTGATCCTCAGTGTTTTGGAGGACAAGCAACCTAGAAGGGTCACTAGATCTGTTGTTGCTTGATTTCCTTTGTACTCTTTTGTACCCTTTGTACTCCTTTGTATACACCATACCCCTGTGCGCGGGCATCTCAATGCATTCCTCACTAAAATCGTTAATTTACCATAAATATAATTAATACTTATCCATATGCGCCTATTTTACGTTTAATATTAAGATAGTAATCTGTAACAACAATAAAACAAGTGGGAATAGTGTTTGTATGGGTAAAATCGCGAATATATACGGAGCGGCCCATTCATGAAATGTGGAGCAGAGTGAGGGAACCCTATCTCTCGCGAGCTCTAGAGCATAACTGATGCCCCTTTCCCACAGATGCGACAACTCACGATTTTCGTCGCCGAGGACGTAGTTTTGGCAAATTCGCAAGAATGCGTGCGACGTTCACGATTTTGACCGTTACAAACCGTTGACAAGTTTACACTCGGCGACGATGTCGCCGATGGTTAAGACGTAATCGGCGACATTATGCGAAGGCATCGGCAAATTGAGAAATGGTTCGGCGAATACCTCGGCGAGATTATTTAGTTTCATCCCTAGACCTCCATCAAGCATATAAGCACCCCCCAACCTCCTTCAAGATCGATTTGTAAATTTTTCGATAGAAAAATATCCTAGCCGAAGGCCGGTTCCTCAAAAAGTACAGGCTCGCTATCGCTAGCCAGGAAAAACTCGACACCTAAATGACACGAAAGTCTTAATATTGACAACGGAATGGGGTGAAATGTCTTAAAATCACCAAGCTAATGGGCCGAACGTCATAAAATATGAAAACTAATGGGATTAACCATGAGGAAGAAAGGGAACCAGAAAAACGAACCATCTCCCCTTAATTCGGAGATTGGCAATGTCCGGCTTCGCCGGAGACATATTTCTATCAAATAATGTACAAATTTAGCTTGCTCTCAAAACAAAAATATATATATGTTGGCTCGCTACTGCTCACCAGGAATATATTGAAACCTGGATGGGGGTAAACGTCTTAAAACAGTAGGCTGAATGGGGCCGAACGGATAAAAGGTAAAGAGAGAGGGAGAGAAAGAGAAAAAAACAAAAACGAGGAGAGAGGGTGAGAAAGAGAAAACAAAAAAGGCGAGGTGGGCTCAGTTAAGCCGTAACGCAAACATTGAGCCCACCTTGCTGTTTTTGTTTGATCTTTCTCTCCCTCTCTCCTCGTTTTTTTTTTTTTTCTATTTATCTCCCTCTCTCTTTGCCTTGTATCCGTTCGGCCCCGTTCAGCCTACTGTTTTAAGACGTTCATCCCCATCCACGTATCGATATCTTCCTGGCAAGCGATAGCGAACCAGCATTATATGGAGAAATCCGGCTTTGCCGGAGAAATTTTTCTATCGAAAAATTTACAAATTTAGCTTGCTCTCAAAACAAAAATATATATATGTTGGCTCGCTACCGCTCACCAGGAAAATATTGAAACCTGGATGGGGGTAAACGTCTTAAAACAGTAGGCTGAACGGGCCCGAACGGATACAAGGCAAAAAGAGAGGGAGAGAAATAGAAAACAAACAAAAAACGAGGAGAGAGGGAGAGAAAGAGAAAACTAAAAAAGGCGAGGTGGGCTCAATTTTTAAGCCTTAACGCAAAACTTGAGCCCACCTCGCTGTTTTTTGTTTTCTCTTTCTCTCCCTCTCTCCTCATTTTTGTTTTCTTTTCTATTTCTCTCCCTCTCTCTTTGCCTTGTATCCGTTCGGCCCCGTTCAGCCTACTGTTTTAAGACGTTTACCCCCATCCAGGTTTCAATATTTTCCTGGTGAGCGGTAGCGAGCCAACGTATATAAAAAAATAATGTTTTGAGCAAGCTAAATTTGTACATTTTTCGATAGAAAAATATCTCCGGCAAAGCCAGATTTCTCCATATAATGCTGGTTCGCTATCGCTTGCCAGGAAGATATCGATACTTGGATGGGGATAAACGTCTTAAAACAGTTGGCTGAATGGGGCTGAATGGATACAAACCAGAGAAAGAGAGAAAAGGAGAGAAAGAGAAAAAAAAAAACAGGTGAACCCCCCAAGAGAGGTGCATAGAAAAAAGGGTTGACAGGTTCACTATAGGCCTAATACATTTTTTTTACCCACCTCGCGGAAGGTGCTCTTTGGCATCGTCGATGTTCTCGGAACATCTGAGAGCATCGGCGAGCAAAGCATCTGAGAGCATCGGTGAGCATCCATGCAGCGTTGCAATTTTTTTTTTGTGTGAGACCCTCTGCGATGTCTCGCCGATGTCGCAGATGATCGCAGAAGCCCTCGCAGATCCCTCGGCGATGCTAGACGATGCTTGCGAGGGCAACGAACCCTCGTGAGTCCTCGTCCAAAATTTTGAACAGTCCGAACATTTGCGACGACCCGCGAGGGCCCTTGCGAGGCCTCGTGAGTCAAACGATTTTTCATGAGAGGGTTTAAGACATGTCACGAATGTGCCAATTTATTGGTGTCGGCGATGAAAATCGTGAGAAGTCGCATCAGTGGGAAAGGGGCATGAGAGTCTCATCCCACCCTATACCTTACCTAACACACTCGCTACTCACATAACCACACCCTGCAACCGGCTTGCAGATGTTAGCACGAAAATATACCAATGAATAAGGGAATAACAGGGAAAATAGGTGATAGTTGAAGGGTAGGGGAGGGGACTTTGACAAATGTAGAGAAGTGATATGAGGTATGGAGGGAACAAAAAATGATTTAAGTGCTACTTTTAAAAGTTTTTTTTTTAGGCCTAGGATCTTAAGAGTCTCCCCGCAGTCACCCAGTAAAACCTCTTAAGAGTCTCCCTGCAGCTGCCGGGTTAAAGTTCCTCAGTATTAACCTACTGAAGACCACCAGTGCACACAGTGACTCTATAAATACGATGACTATTTGTTTTCGGACATAAGAACATAAGAACATAAGAAAATGGGAGTCTGCAGAAAGCCGATTGGCCTAAGCAAGGCAGATCCCTGTCCGACACAACCCCAATTCAATTACAAAGCCCAATTATAGGCTTCACACTCTAATACCCTGAGGATCATCTTACCAAAACGGTTAGAGATTAACGCAGGATTATGGGGGTCTGCAGAGCGCTGATTGGCCCAACCCGGCTGATCCCCCTTCACACCCAACCCTTCTCGTCCATATGCTTATCCAATTTTATCTTAAAGCTCCCTACCGTTTTTAATCCCACTATAGCACTTGGTAGTCCATTCCACCCATCTACAACTCTGTTACCAAACCAATATTTGCCTATATCTTTTCTGAAACGAAATTTATCTAATTTGAAACCATTGGTACGAGTTCTTTCGCTATCACTGAGCTTTAGTACATTTGTCATGTCCCCTTTGTTAATCCCACTAACCCACTTGAACACCTCTATCATATCCCCTCTAACTCTGCGTCTCTCTAACGAATGTAAACCTAATTTCTTCAACCTTTCTTCATACGGAAGATTTCTAATATTATGGATCATTTTTGTCATTCTACGCTGAACTCTCTCCAATGAATCTATGTCCATTCTGTAATAAGGACACCAAAATTGGACTGCATAATCCATATGGGGTCTCACTAATGACAAGTAAAGTTTTAAGATAACATCAGCAGTTCTGTTACTCACACTCCTAGAGATGAACCCGAGAATCCTGTTTGCCTTATTACGAACGCTTATACACTGTTTTCTAGGCTTCAAATCATTGCTAACAAACACACCTAGATCTTTCTCGCAGTCTGAATTTTCTAATTCTAAATTAGCTAGTTTATATTAAACATTTGTTTGCATCTTCCCTATCTTTAATACCTTGCATTTGTCAATGTTAAACTTCATCTGCCAATTTACTGACCATTCATGTAAGGTATCTAGATCACTTTGGAGGCACTCTATATCGCTATCTGAATCAATTGATCTCCCCATTTTAGTATCGTCTGCGAATTTACTTATCCTACTAGTTATACCTAAATCTAGGTCATTTATGTATATAAGAAACAACAGGGGACCTAATACCGATCCCTGGGGGACACCACTTTTGACTGCTCCCCACTCTGACTTGGTACCATTTATGCTGACTCTCTGTTTCCTACCAATTAGCCATGACCTAATCCATCCCAACAACGACCCTCCTATTCCATGTGCCTCAACCTTTCTCATCAATCTCTCATGAGGGACTCTGTCGAAAGCTTTACTGAAATCTAAATATATAATATCATATGACTTGTCACTATCTACTGCTTCAAATACCTCTGAGAAAAAGCTAAGCAAATTAGTAAGGCAAGAACATCCCTGAGTGAATCCATGCTGAGAAGAATTTATTAAGTTATATTTTACTAAGTGGCTTCTAATTTTCCTAGCAATAATAGACTCTAGCAACTTTCCTATGATTGATGTGAGACTAATGGGACGGTAATTGGATGCTATCGATTTATCACCTTTTTTGAAGATCGGAACTACATTTGCAAGCTTCCAAGCTTCTGGAACTAAACCTGTTTCTAATGACTTGTTACATAAAAATGCTAATGGGCTATTTAACTCATCTCTGCATTCTTTTAATACTCTAGCATATACCTCGTCAGGACCAGGCGATTTTTGAGGTTTCAGTCCGTCAATTTCCATATATAAGTGTACCAGTGTTCGTACACCTCTCTAACATCTCTCAGGAATTAAATCCAAATAAGCCGAAGTTAGCATGTATTAACTCTACCATAATTCCGCCCAGTGGTAAATAAGTCAAGAGTCCAAAAGTTCCTTATTTTGAAATAAATAATCGAAAGTGTTACTTAGCCCGAGTCTATAGATACAGATCCAATATATAAAGTGTACAAGTGTTAAAACCAGTATTAGTACACATCTCTGAAATCTATAAGGAATTCAATCCAAATAAGCCGAAATTACTCACTATCGACTCTGCCATAATTTCTATAAGAGTGAAATAAGTTAGAGTCCACAATTCTAGATGTTTAAGTTATAACTATATACACCAGAGTGCAAGGTGATTTAAAGTGTATGATAGCCTACTCTATCAACCTCACATATCCTCTTCAATAATAACGACCTAATCTGATTGATATATTAAGTGACTATTAGAGCATTCGATTCTTTCCAACATTATCTGGTCCTACAAAGATATCACTATTAGGTAACTGTGAAATTAACATTAACGAAATAGCTTGAATATACCTGAGCTCTTTCTAGATCCGCGATCATGCTGGGAGATAATAAGTGGTTGTATTATTTATGTTCTCATGTTTGGTACAATTCTAATTCAGATATATGTATGTTCTTAGAGCTTATGTGAATAAACTGTTCCCTAAACTATATTTTGGTATTATATGTAATTATGTATCCTCTATTGTATTCTTTGCATGTAACTGTATGAATTCTGATATTCCAGTCTTGAAAGAACTCACCTCATCCAATAACTAAACCTGAATAAAATCAAGGCATAACACATATATATATATATATATATATATATATATATATATATATATATATATATATATACACAGAGAGAGAGAGAGTACAAAGGAGTACAAAGGAAATCAAGCAACACCAGGTCTAATAGGCTGCTTGTCCTCCAAAACACTGAGGATCAAGTGTCCAAACAGTGGTTTAGAGTGGGTAAGGGAATATTGGAAAGGGAACTACTGCCCTGAAGCTAATGTCTGTGGCAGGATTAGGATGTTAGTAGGGGACAGATGGGTTAGTAACATAATGCAGTTATACGTGATCTTTCGTATATCTGGGATAGAAAGAGTAACGTGTTAGTAATATATATACACAATAAGCCTTGATGAATCTGAGGGGGGAATAAAATATAGTTATTAATTTACAAACGCAGTCAGTCGCGGGTTTGAGGTAAGATATTTGTCTATGCGAAGTTTAAAAGAATCACGGAGCTGCAATCTATAAGTCTCGGGGAAGCCTATTCCACAAGTTGACAACTCGATTGAAGAAGACATTTTTTGATTCGTGCGAGTTAAAAGTTTTACCAATGATTTTGCAACCGTTTCCCCGCGTGTAATTAGATTGGTCGATAGTGAAGTACTTACTACTGTTCATATTGTCGATGCCTTTGATGATTTTGAACATTTGAATTAAGTCGCCTATTAATCTGCGCTGGGTTAAAGGAAATATATTAAATTCTTTAAGACGCTCCTTGTATGGTTTGTTCTTTAGGCTAGATATAATTTTGGTAACTGTACGTGGAACTCGTTCTAGCTTGTCTATATCTTTTTGGTAATAAGGGTACTAGGATTGAATGCAGTATTCCAGAAGAGGGCGGACTAAGGAATTGTAAAGAGTTAGGATAACTTCTTTGGATTTATGCTCAAATGATCTGCCTATAAAGCCAATTATTTTGTTTGCTTTCACAACTTCTGAACATTGCTGACTCGGTTTAAGGTTACTCGATATTGTTACTCCCAAATCAGTTTCTCTGTCTACACTCTTAAGCTGAGTGCCATTTATCGAATAGTTTGCTTTCTCATTTCGGTTTTCAATATGTAGTACTTTACATTTATCCGCATTGAAACTCATTTGCTAAATTTGGGCCCAAAATTGACAGCTTATCTAGATTGTGTTGCATATCATCAACTTGTTCTTTTGAGAGTACGCTATTTGCAACTTTTGTATCGTCAGCCAACTTTGAGATTGTTCAGGTATGTCGTTGATGTAAATTAGAAAGATTTTTTTTTTTTTTTTTTTAAAGAGACAATGAACGGAGGAAGGAAAAACACAGATAAAACAAAAAGGTCCATGTGCCTAAAGGCATCCTCCATTCATAAAATGTTTGTAACAACTGGATTTAAACTGTTGTAGAGTGTAAGTTTGTGGAAAGCAACTCGAGGGAAGTGAATTCCAAAGAGTATTAGTTCTGGGGATAAATGAATTTTGATAAGCAGAAGTTCTGCATTGTGGAGGAGAAAGTGTAAATTCATGGGCGCTCTCAGCTGCCCTAGTTCTACGGGGAAAGATGTGGAGAGGCGGCACAATTGAAGCAAGTTCTTCGGAACAATTGCTGTGAAAATATCTGTAGAATAATGCAAGGGATGCAACGTTTCTTCGTATGGATAATGTAGGAAGGTCCTGTGTGATTGCAGGGTTATTGATTAATCTAATAGCTTTATTTTGAATTTTGTCCAACTGCCTCAATGCAACCACTCCACTTCCACTCCACAGAGGTGAACAGTAATCCATCTGAGAACGCACATGACTTTTATATATTACGGCCAACTGCTCGTCAGTGAAGAATTCTCGAACTCTGTACAGGAGTCCCAGTTTTTTAGAGGCAATCTTAGCAATGCTTCTAACATAATGTGTCCAGCTCAAGTTAGTAGTTAATGTTACACCGAGAATGTCAATACTAGGGGAAGTGGGAATATTTACATCATTACAAAATATATGGGAGTCAGTGAGATTCTGTCGGTTAGAAAATTGAATGTACTTGGTTTTCTGTGCATTAAAGGAAACTAGATTATTTTGTCCCCATTCATTAATTCTAGAAAGGTCCTGGTTCAGAGAAATTGCAGTGTTTATTTGTGTATATATAAGATTGGGTTGGGTGAACGAATTGGTAAATGTGAAGGAACTGTGGAGTGTTGAGTCATCTGCGTAGGAATGTATTGGATTATGAGTGGTAGATATGAGATAATTGATATGAATGAGGAACAGAGTTGGGGCCAAAACTGATCCCTGGGGAACACCAGCATTTATTGAGTGAAATTGAGAATAAAGGCCATCTACCATTACACATATTTTTTCTGTTATGAAGATAAGAAGAAATTAATGGAACTAATGATGCAAGGCCGTAGTGTGACATCTTCGACAATAAGGATTGATGCCAGACTCTATCAAATGCCTTTGATATATCCAGTGCTATTGTATGTGTTTGACCATGTTGGTCTGTAGCTTGGTTGATTTGATGCTAAGAAGGCAAAGAATGTCTGCAGTTGATCGACATCGTCTAAAACCATATTGCCTATCACTGATTAATTTATTATTCTCAAGATGCTTAATTATGTGATTATTTAATATAATTTCAAAGACTTTACCAAGAGTGGAAGTTATAGCTATTGGTCTGTAGTTTGATGGATCTGAAGAGGCACCTTTTTTAGGAACTGGATGGATGTTTGCTTCTTTCCAGGATACTGGGAAACATGAGGTATGAGTACACAGACGGAAATCTTTTGCCAATACAGGAGCGAGCACCAAGGAGCAATTTTTAAGTACTATTGGAGGAATTTCATCAGGACCAGGAGCTTTATCTACTGAAAGATTCTGCAAAATAGTTTTGACATGTCTGGTGTGGATCTTAAGCGAGGGAATTTCAGGCGAATTAAAATTAAGTACATCTTGATTTATTTCATCTAAGGTTGAGTTGGTGGAAAAAATATCCGCAAGAAGGTTAGCTTTACCTCGTGGATCACTTACAAGATTGCCAGTCGGAGATTTTAATGGTGGAATGGATGAAGCAGTAGTGAAGTTGGATTTGAATGAGTTAAGAGTAGACCAAAATATTTTGTTATCATTTGGATTATTTAGAAGTTTATTTGCCTGCTTGTGGAGAAAGTTTGATTTAGTTAGATTTAATACAGTTTTGGCATGATTTCTGATATTTCTAAAATAATTAAAGGCTTCATGTGTTTTTATCTTGTGTATGCATTTTAGGCTATTGCTTTTTGGTCAGTTACTCTAGCACAATTATGGTCGAACCATTTAGGTGAATTAGATCTTTAATTGTACTTTTGATGAGGAATAAAAGTTTCCATTCCAAGTTTTATAAAATCTTGTATGTGGCTCAAGGTGGAGTGTGCATCATTAGAAAAGAAAGAGGTCCAGGAATATCAATAAAGAAATCTTGAAGACCCTCACAGTCTGCCCTATCGTAATGCCATTTAGTCACCAAAACAGGTTCAGAGTGGGAAGGTGTGGTAGGTGATAGACAGGTGGCCTGTATCAGACAGTGATCAGAAGATCCAAGCGGGGACCTCACTGTAACATCATAATTTTCTGAATTGGTTGTTAAAAATAAGTCCAGTAGGTGGGAATTATGATCAGGATTATCTGGTACACGGGTGGGTTGGTTGACTAGTTGAGTGAGATTAAATGAGTCTGCAAATAGCTCACATTCAAGACCAGCATCATCAGTCCTGGCTGAATGAGTGAGCCATTCAACATTATGGACATTAAAATCACCCAACACAGTGATTTCAGAAGAAGCATTTAAGTTGAGGACACTGAGTTGTGAGGACAGAGAATCAAAAAGACTGCTCTGAAGAAGTATTTGGGGAACGGTAGATGCAACATATATATTTATTTATTCCTAGTACCGATCCCTGGGGTACCCTGCTACTTTCATTGGTCCATTTAGATGCCTTACCCTTTTCCATCTGTCGCTGAGCCAATTTTCTATCCATTTCAACACACCATCTTTTATTCCATGCGTTTTTAGTTTTAGCAGTAAACGTTTGTGAGGAACTTTGTCAGAGGCTTTTTGAAAATCAAGGTATATAATATCTACAGCTTTACTCTCATCATAGAGGTTGAGGATATCGTGGAATAAGTCTAAGAGGTTTGTTAAGCAGGTACGTTTGTTACGAAAGCCGTGTTGAGTATCTTTAATTATGTTATTTTCCTCTAAGTGATTAACGAGTCTGTCTCTTATGAGTGTTTCTAGCATTTAACATACAACTGAGGTTAAGCTAATTGGACGATAGTTACTGGGTAAGGATTTGCTGCCTTTTTAGAATATCGGTGTTAGAGTATCGGTTACGTTGTCGAGCTTTCACTGATCAGGCATAGTCCCAGACTGCAAGGATTTGTTGAAGAGCAATGCCATTGGTTTGGAGAGCTCATACTTGGCTTCCTTTAGAACTCTGGGCGAGATTGTATAAGGTCTAGGCAATTTATTTACCTTGAGTTTATCTAAAAATTTAAAAACTTCTCTCTCTGTAATGCTGATACTGCTTAGAACATCAGAATTATCAATCTGAATCGGCGATGCTGTAGGAATATTAGTAAAGCCTTCTGTTGTAAAAACTGATGCAAAGAAGGTATTGAGAGCGTTACTAATTTTTGCTTCATCTTTAGTGTAATCTCCTTTCTCATCGACTAACGGTCCAATCATTGAAATAACTACTTTCTTCTTCCTGATGTAACTATAAAATTCTTTCGGGTTTGTTTTACTTTGATTTGCAACATGTAATTCTAGCGTGTTTTTACTTTGTTTGATTAACTTTTTGGCTTTGCGTCATAGATCTACAAATGTAACTTTATTTTCATGGGTGTCAGAGATTTGTAATTCATCATGAGCATTCTTTTTAGCAAGCAGACAATCCGCAATTTTTTTTTCTTTCTATATTCCAACTACTCCCTCTCGGGCATAGGCTGAGAGCCTGTACATTCCACCGCTCAACACGGTGAAGCCCGTGAGGTCTTGTTCCAGTCTGGGGAGTGAGACATGTGAAGCAACCATCATGGCTCGAAGCAGCTCCATCTCTGAAGCGGCCGGTTGCTTCGCTCAAGTGCTTCACCGTCTCACCCTCCAGACTCAGACCTTCACTCTCAGAACGCCACCTATTGAGCAGTGAACTCACTAGGCATTGTCCCCCTGTAACATATTTTGAATATGGGAATATTCATACAGTGTTATTTAATCAAGGAACAATGAGGGTATTTTTTTGGCATTTCGGTGGGCTTTGTGGTAATGCAATGATACTAGGTACAGCACAATTTCAATCCCAATAATATCTTCTCATTGACATATCGGGATTTGAACCCGGGTCCATTGGATTACCAATCCAGTGGCATGACCACTCCACCACACCTCCCCTTTGTCTTTATTCCAGCACTTGGGCCTATTATTATTTACTGATCTTCGTTTTTTTTAATGGTATACATTCATGTACTGCATTCGAGTAAGTGGAGGTGAAAAATCTCCATGATTTGTTTAGATCATTGTTAATCATAGAACTCCAGTCGTTTTTCTTGAGTATTGCTCTAAGTTTACGGAAGTTTGCTCTCTTGAAATTTGGGACCTTCTCTTTGCTGGTATTGGGTTCGTTGCTATTGAATTTTAAATGGAAAGTGATCGTACAATGGTCACTATTACTGAATTCATCACCAACATGCAATTCTCCATTAATTCTTCTTCTGTTGCAAGTACAAGGTCAACAATGTTATTACCACGGGTCGGCGATCGAACAAATTGATAGAGCGAACTCTCTTGCAAGTTCGTATACAAGTCATGTCCGGAGTGTGAAACAAGAGTATCGCCCCACTGGGTCACAGGTAAATTAAAGTCGCCAAAAATTACTGTATCTTGTGAGTTACTTACATCTGCAATTTGTTCGTAAATTTCTCGGTCAGTTTGCACTGATTGAGCTGGAGGTCTGTATATTAATGCAAATATTATTGTTGTACCTTTATTATTATTGATTACCACAAAGGATGTGTCGACGTTCGCAATTTGGGGTTTTGACAAGAGGATCGAGTTAAGGCTTTCTTTGATAACAAATAAAACGCCACCTCCATTTCTATTAATTCGTCTTTTATCAAACATTACATAACCGGGAAGTGAATACTCTGCTAAAAGTCTCTGTCTTCTGTATTGAGCCAAGATTCTGTTATGCCAATTACGTCATAATTTTCTGTAGAGAGAGAGAGAGAGAGAGAGAGAGAGAGATTAAAGGTATAACATTAACTTGACGTTGAATAATAACGTCGCCTACTAAGTGAAGGGATAGACTTGAGAATGGGAGTTAGTTCTGGTGGTTTTGTATTTTTTAGGTTTTCTGGTTTCTCTTGAATAGCCTGTTGCGATTGTTGATATAGTTGTTCTCTATGATCGCCTTGTTGGCTCACTGATTGATGCTGTTCTTCCTGAGGTTGGCCCTTCTGTTGCAATGACAAATGTGCTAGATTTATTGCTGATTTCTCATTGATTTCCTTCGGTTGTTCTTTTATTTCTTGTTTATCCTTAAAAATATTTTGCTTTTCGTCTTTGAGATGGCCCTTCCTGTAGTCATATGCTCTGGCTGTGGGGAGGAGGAGCCACAAGATCTCACTAAGACAGAGGGCTGCCGTCAGGAACCACAGACTGGCCACGTAGCTACCAGTCAGATCGTGAGCCAAACCTGCAAATACAACATAGAGTATTATACTTCAACACAATAACAAACTATATGGCTGATGATGATGATTATCTATCTATCTATGTATTGCCTAATACCATAATCCCCGAAGGGGTGGCCACGAATGAAACGTCCCCATGCACCTCTGTCCCCAGTCAGTCGACGCCCTTCCTCCCAACCAGCACCGCATGCATTCATATACTTCTTCACTCCATCCTTCTACTTCTCTCTCTGTTTACCTCTCTCCCTCTTTGTCTTTCCACCTCGCTCTCGTACACCCTCTTTGTCATTCTCTCGCCCCCCATACGTTCCATATGGCCGAACCATCTCAAGGTGTTCCTTTTCATACTTTCCAGCACGTCTACCTCCACACCACACCTCTATCTTACTTACTCATTTGTCTGTCTTTCCCTCCATGTAACTCCGCACGCACTTCTCAAGTAACTCATTTCCAAACCTCTCTCTCTTGGTCCGAGTCTCTCCACCAACATCCATGCTTCGCTTCCATAAGTCAATGTCGGAATTACCACACTGTCATGCAAGGACTTCCTTACTTCCATGCTGACCACCCTATTTCTTGTTACTGCTTTCAGCGTTCCTACAACCCTCTTCCCCTGTTGCACCCTCTCCCTTATACATGAAGCCCTTAATTCAGTACAGATATTATAATAATATAACCTGACCGTGCGAGAAGCCAAAGACGAGCATGACGATAGCGTTGTTGAGCATGGTGGTGCTGGTGACGGATAGGAGCATATCAAGCCCCAGCTGTTCCACTATCAGCAGGGAGGTGAAGCTAATGACTGCTGAGGCTCCGGCACCGTATAGTCCCATACACACTGCTCGCAACTCCAGGCTCTCTACCACACAGAACACTGGGAATATGTACAGTGCATGATTAGATTAATATCCAGTATTCGAGAATGGATAAGATGTCATAGGCTTGTGCATAGACCTTTAACCGTCTTGGTGGTGTAATTGTTAGAGTGTTTAAAAATCTGTGTGTGATAACTTGGGTTCGAATCCCAGTGGATCACGTATATGCTTTCATTAATTTCATTGGAGGTGTTTGGTGTTGGGGGTGAAATTAATAAGAAATAGAATATCCGGTATTGGTATTAGCATTGGTCTCGGTGTTAAGCCATCTTCACACATACACGAGTCGGTTCCCGAGTCCAACACGAGTGATGAAATTTCCATATTCGGCAATGACTCTGGCACACTCTTTGTGACTCTTCGGGACTCGTGTTACACTCTGTGAGTAGCCTACTGTTGGTATCGGGGTGTATCCTGGGTACTCGTGACAGGGCCTAGACATTTCAAACCTGCATGACATTTCGTGTCCCCGTCAGTCACGAGTCCGAAGGACATACATGTAGACACATGTTGACTCTTCGTGACTTGTATTGACTCCTGTTGAACTCTTCTGCATAACTCTTCGTGACTCGCTTGTGACCCAACTTCTTCAAAATATAATATTAAACCATATTTAACCATATGAAAACATCGAAATTGCAAAGACCCTTTAGAAAACAGATAGAAAACAACGTAACTTCGGTGACCCTTTAGAAAACAGACCGCTAGTGTTATTTGTGTACATTTCGTATTATAATTTTCCTTGTCATCTGTTTTCTCTCTCTCTATTATTTTTATTTCTATCTAGTTTATTCATTTCCATCTATATCTAGCTATATACCTTATTTATCAGCTTTTATATTTGTTATTTGGTCTCTGGAATCTGTGAATAATTTCTGATTTGATTGGCTAAATAAACTAATTACACCACTAACACATAATGAGCAAAATGACTCAAGTCGATTACAAAAATGTAAACAATTATGGTCCCGATTCTTCAGTGAGAAGTGAAAGCATCGATAATGTGAGCAAAAATAAGCTTGCTATGAAACAGAGACTTAGCTTTCTGAAACGATAAATTGTCAATAGCCTAGATCAGCTTGAAAAAAGACAGGGGGAAATTTATATTATATTCTTTTATCATAATAATTATTAATGTAATGGTAGGACATTATTTGTTTAATTTCCACGGCATTAGAAACTAAACAATTATTAAAATGACATCAAACAACATATAATTCTGTCCATTAATAAGGGAGATAATTAGTTAATGGAGATATAGATCGAAGGTCGTTAGGTCCAAGTGAGCGTAAAATGTGCGAATTATGAAATAAGCCTAAGGTGTCGGAATCATACGTTAGCCTTACATGAAAGATAGAGGGAATGTTTTTATTTGTTTTTTTTCTTCATAATAATGATTAATGTAATGGTAGGATAGTATTTTTGTCCACTGTATAACATTAGAAACTAAATAATGATTAAAAAACCATGAAACAAAAAATCATTCTGTTCAATAATAAGGAAGATAATTAGATACAGAAGATAAATTCAGTAGATTGATAGAGGGGAAGATCGAGGTCAGTCTAAGCAAGCAATAATGTGTGCCACAATTTACGACATTTTGAGCGCTATTTCTTTTCTGTATATATTATTTTCTATATATTTTGTACTATATACTTTTTACTTACTATTTTCTATCTGTCTATTTTACTGTCCTACTTTTCCTTCTAGGGACGGTAGGCTAGGAATCCTCCTCCCCTTGTAAATTTCATCTACTAAAGGAGACAGAAAGGGGTGAGGGAACGCGAAAGTGGTACCAAACCATAAAAATTGGAACTTTAAATGTTGTTTCTCTTCGGTCTGTCTCGATCGGCCACCCCCATCTACGGGGTGTGCATGAGTATATACATACATACACACATACATACATACATGCCGGTACATTATCCGATGACACCCCAGATGACGGCACTCTTCGTGACTCTTGTTACACTCTTGTTGACTCTTGTTACACTCTTGTTGACTTGTGTTGATTCGTACCGACTCTTTGTTTTCGTACCTGGAATTTGACCGTTATTTGTCAAATTTACTCAACTCGTGTTACACTCCTCGTGACTGTTGACTCTCAGTGATGAACACGTACCGACTCTTGTTGACTCTTGGTGAATCAGGAACAGTGACCTACTCAGGCTGGTTCTTGCCAGAGTCACGAAGAGTGTCACCCATCGTTCACTTGTGCTGGACTGGGGCACCGACTCTATGTGTGAAGATGGCTTTAATATCATTGTTATTATTAGTATCATCATCACAACCAGAATCATCATAACTATCATAGTCATTATTATATGCATTTATCAGCTCATTACACTTAGGTATCTTAAACTCTGAAGAGTTTGTTCTTTCCTCTCACTAAAACATTACGTTATCCATAATGCAATTGAGTTTAACTACATGATTAGATTAATATCCAGAATTCGAAAATGGAACCTAATCGTGATCGTGTACTTAATCTTTAACTGTGTTGGTGGTGTAATGGTTTAGATGCTTATGTTCTGGGTGTGGTGTCCCGAGTCCGAATCCCAGGAGGATCATATTCTTTCATTAGTTTATTCCAGTGCATTGGGGTTTGTAAAGTTAAGAAAGGGGTGTAACTTAATATTCAGTATTGTTATCATTTGTTGTATCATCATTACTACCATCCTTACTTTTAATATCTTAATTATTATCAGCAATATTGTTCGCATCTTCATTGATATCACCACTATTGTGTGTCTCATTTTTCTGAGGACCTTATGTTTTCATTAGTATATTCAAGTACATTGGGGTTTGTAATTGATGTTTAATGTTAAGCACGGGGTGTTACTTATTTTGCATGTAGGAAAAACAAAGAAAAACAGAAAAAACTGCCTACACACAATATACCACGAGCCTAGATTCATACAGATGCTGACTATATTGAGCAAGGGGGTTACTCAGTTTGTTGGCAACAGTAATGATATTTGTTATGAAATGTCGATGGGCATAAAATTAAGTATTGATAATAAGGCAAGTACTGAACAAATAATAGTCCTACAATATTAATTGACTACTATTTCAATCCCTGGTAATCGTAGAATTACAAGTCTAGTGCTAAAACCATTCTGCCACTACTGCTCACTCTCACTGAAATATATGAAGACATGTTTTTAGAAACCTGGTTATGGTTTAAGGCATCTTACTTACCGATAATTTAGAAAATACATTTACAATTTTGCTTCTGAAAAGTGCTGTAGAGCAAATAAGCATATACTCACTAGTAATGTATGGTGTCATTGATTTCAAACCAAATGTTTGAGTTTGAGCCCAAGTGATACACCAGTGTGCCAGTCATCTCAGCATTCCTTTACTTTCACATACTGTCACACCAAACAAATATCCTCAATATATTCTCTAACTCACTGTACAGAAAATTCCGAGCCATATGTACAAAGGAGTACAAGGAGTACAAAGGAAATCAAGCAACAACAGTTCTAGTGACCCTTCTAGGCTGCTTGTCCTCCAAAACACTGAGGATCAAGTGTCCAAACAGTGGTTTAGAGTGGGTAAGGGAACATTGGAAAGGGAACTACTGCCCTGCCACTAACGTGGCAGGACTAGGAAGTTAGTAGGGGACATATGGGTTAGTAACTGAGGGGAGGATAAAGTTATTCATTTACAAACGCAGTCAGTCGCGGGTTTGATGCGAGATATTTGTCTAGGCGGAATTTAAATGAATCAACGGTGCTGCAGTCTATAACGTCTCGGGGAAGCCCATTCCACAAGTTGACAACTCGATTGAAGAAGAAATTCTTAGATTCGTGCGAGTTAAAAGATTTACCAATAATTTTGCAACCGTTTCCCCGCGTGTAATTAGATTGGTCGATAGTGAAGTACTTACTACAGTTCATATTGTCGATGCCTTTGATGATTTTGAACACTTGAATTAAGTCGCCTCCTAATCTACGCTGGGTTACAGGAAATAGATTTAATTCTCTAAGACGCTCTTCATATGGTTTGTTCTTTAGGCTAGGTATCATTTTGGTAACTCTACGTTGAACTCGTTCTAGCTTGTTTATATCTTTTTGGTAATAAGGGCACCAGGATTGAACGCAGTATTCCATAAGAGGGCGGACTAAGGAATTGTAAAGGGTTAGGATAACTTCTTTGGATTTATGCTCAAATGACCTGCCTATAAAGCCAATTATTTTGTTTGCCTTCTTAACAACTTCTGAACATTGTTGACTCAGATTTAGGTTACTCGATATTGTTACTCCCAGATCAGTTTCTCTGTTTACATTCTTAAGCTGAGTGCCATTCATCGAATAGTTTGCTTTCTCATTTAGGTATCCGACATGTAGTACTTTACATTTATCCGCATTGAAACTCATTTGCCAAATTTGGGCCCAACATGACAATTTATCTAGATTGTGTTGCATATCGTCAACTTGTTCTTTTGAGAGTACGCTATTTGCAATTTTTGTATCGTCAGCAAATTTTGAGATTGTGCAGGTGAGACCCTCATCTATGTCGTTGATGTAAATTAGAAAGAGAATTGGTCCTAGTACCGATCCCAGGGGTACCCCGCTACTTACATTGGTCCATTTAGATGCCTTACCGTTTATGACTACCCTTTGCTTTCTGTTGCTGAGCCAATTTTCTATCCATTTCAACACACCGTCTTGTATTCCATGCGCTTTTAGTTTTAGCAGTAAACGTTTGTGGGGAACTTTGTCAAAGGCCTTTTGAAAATCAAGGTATATAATATCTACAGCTTTACTCTCATCGTAGAGGTTGAGGATATCGTGGAAGAAGTCTAAGAGGTTTGTTAAACAGGAACGTTTTTTACGAAAGCCGTGTTGAGTATCTTTAAGTATGTTATTTTCCTCTAAGTGATTTACGAGTCTGTCTCGTATGACCGTTTCTAGCATTTTACATACAACTGAGGTTAAGCTAATTGGACGATAGTTACTGGGTAGGGATTTGCTGCCTTTTTTGAATATCGGTGTTACGTTGGCTAGCTTCCACTGATCAGGCATAGTTCCAGACTGCAAGGATTTATTGAATAGTAATGTCAGTGGTTTGAAGAGCTCATTCTTAGCTTCCTTTAGAACTCTAGGCGAGATTGTATCAGGTCCTGGCATTTTATTTACATTGAGTTTATCTAAACAATTCAATACTTCTCTCTCTGTAACGGTGATATTGCTTAGAACATCTGAATTATCAATCTGAATCGGCGATGGTGTAGGGATAATCACTGAGGTCTTCTGTTGTAAAAACTGATGCAAAGAAGGTATTGAGGGCATTACTCATTTGTACTTCGTCTTTGGTGTATTCTCCTTTTTCATCGACTACCGGTCCAACAGTTGAAGTAACTACTTTTTTCTTTCTGATATAACTATAGAATTCTTTCGGGTTTGTTTTACTTTGATTCGCAATATGTAACTCTAAGGTCTTTTTACTTTGCTTAATTAACTTTTTGGCTTTGCGTCATAGCTCTACAAATTTCACCCGTTCTTCGTCATTTTGTGAGGATTTTAATCTATCATTAGCAAATTTTTTAGCAAGCAGGCAGTTTGAAATATCTTTATTCCACCATTTGGGCTTATTATTATGGCCTGGACGCCGTATTTTCGATGGTATGCAGTCTTGCACTGCTTTTAGGTAAGTGGTTTCGAATAATTTCCAAGATGTATTTATGTCGTTATTGTTAATTAAAAAGCTCCAGTCAGTTTCTTTAAACATAGCTCTAAGTTTATGGAAGTTTGCTTTCTTGAAATTAGGGACTTTTTCGATGCTACTATTTGGTTCGTTACTAGTAAACTTTAAAGTGAAAGTTATCGTACGATGGTCGCTGTTACTGAATTCATCACCAACATTCAAATTCTCTATCAATTCTTCTTTTGTTGCAAGTACAATATCAAGAACGTTATTACCACGGGTCGGCGTTCGAACAAATTGATAAAGCGAACTCTCTTGCAAGTTCGTATACAAGTCATTTCCGGAGTGTGAAGTAAGAGTATCGCCCCACTTGGTCACAGGTAAATTAAAGTCGCCAAAAATTACGGTATCTTGTGAGTTACTTACATCTGCAATTTGTTCGTAAATTTCTCGGTCAGTTTGCACTGATTGAGCTGGAGGTCTGTATATTAACGCAAGTATTATTTTTGTACCTTTATTATTCTTTATTAGCACAAAAGATGTGTCGACGTTCACAATTTGAGGTTTTGACACGAGGGTCGGGTTAAGACTTTCTTTGATATAAAATAAAACGCCACCTCCATTTTTATTTATTCGGCTGTTCTCAAACATTACATAACCGGGAAGTGAATACTCTGCTAAAAAGTCTCTATCTTCTGTATTGAGCCAAGATTCTGTTATGCCAATCACATCATAATTTTCTGTAAACACTAGTTCCTCTAAATCTGAAAATTTATTGCGTATGCTACGAGCGTTTGCATAGAAAACCTTTAAAGTTGCGGTTTTAGAACTCGCAGAACGTTCTTTCATCGAATTTTTGGTTCTGGTCGGATCTACATTTACATTCATGACTGTCCTCGGTCCTCGGTCGTTATCCCTGACGGTTTTGAATTTGGGACGTGTTGGTGGAGCTTTATCCAAATTCGCGGTTCTTGACGGATTAGTATTTAATTCCTTTGTAGGTTGCCGTCCTCGCTGTCTTCGGTCCTCCTTCCTGGTTGTCCTGTGCTGAGTCGATTTCTTCTCCGAAAATCCTTCACCGCATCGTTGAGAAGACGCCCAAAACGTGCTGCTCCCACCTGGTTTAGATGAACTCCATCGTCCGAAAACAAATAGTCATCGTAGTAGAAATTGTCCCAGGTGTCGACGAATCCCACGTTCTCCTTCCTGCAGAGGTTTGCTAGACAACGATTTGTGCTGGTGGCTATGTTGTAAAATCGGCTCTCTACACCGAGCCGGGGGACGATTCCTGAGACGATGATCCTTGATGACTTCTCCTTAAACGACTTGATCAGCTGCTGGTACTTTAAAAGCAAATCTTCCGACCGGGTTCGCTGTACATCGTTGGATCCAACGTGGATAACGTACATTGTATTAGCAGGGGCCAGCTTTGATACTTCGTCAACTGCTGCAACTACGTCATCCACACCACCACCAGGGATACAAAAACGCTTCCTGGTCTTAGGTGCCCTGGCGCAAAACTCTGTGAGCTGACCACGTATCATCGAGTCTCCCACGAGCCGGACTTCTTCTATTTCCTCTTCGTCATCTGAGTCTGCGAGTATCTGGAAACGGTTTTGACACTCGGTAATCGGTATGTGTTTCCTGGTCTTGGGGCAAACGTTGTTCCTCACGACACGGAAGTTGTCTTGAGGGGGAAGAGAGTCACTATTTGTATCTTGAGTATCGGAAACATCAGCTGAAGTGGCTACTGTAGACGTTGAATTGTTGGCAGTTGACGTTGGGGCGTTGGTGGCTGCTGGAGTTGCGGTGACAATTGAAGTTTGTGGTACTCCAACGTTGAGTGTTACAAACTCTTGGAGTGATTCCAGCTTCATGGTGAGGACGTTGATCTTGTTGTAGGCTTCATCTAATTTCACTGTAAAATTCTCTCGTTGCTGGCAGAGCCGGCAGACTTGAAGATCGATAGTAGCAAACATGGACTCACCAAATCTATATGCGAATGTATTGTGACAACACCCTCTAAGCAAATTATGTGTTGTGTTTAAATAGGATACAGCCATCTATTTTGGCAAACATGAAGCAAACAGAATATATCAGGGCCTCATAAGATCGGTTCAATGTCTGAGCGAATAAGGTGGTTAACCCCTTCCGAGGCTGTTGTTAGTATGTAGTATAATATATTCTATCAAGTCCTGGTGTTGCTTTGGTCTATCTCTCTCTCTCTCACCCTCTCTCTATATATACAGGTACACTCGACCAAAAAACAATCTTTACACTGGTGAGCTGTAAATAATCTAGTGTGAACGGAATGAATTGGGTGAAACATACGTCTGTGAGGTATTATCATAAGATTTCGACCCACTTCCAGAATGTTTAGAGCTTTAGTGTAAAGATTGTTTTTTGGTCGCGTGTACATATTATGTACTCTATTATATCGCAAACTAGCACACTTCACGAAAATAGATATTATAGTCTTAGTTTCAACACGGTACAATGAGTGTTAAATAGTATGTGAGGTGAGGTGTTCACTAAGGTGTGTTGTTATAGTCCTTTAATTTTAGGTTGGGCAGAAATCGTAACCTCTAACCTCTATAACACAAAAAGGGCTAGAGCAAATGAGCTGTCAATTATACACCTATTCCTTAGCCAAGTCTTCCTATTTGGTAGAAATATTTTCTCGATTACTCTAGTCCTTTTTGAGTTATGAGAGGTTAGGGGTTACGATTTCTGCCCAACCTAGAAATAACAGACTATAGTTACCTGCAATAGAGAGTGCGGAGACAGTGGAGCCAGCGATGTAAACAACCAAGACCCTGATGGTGGTGTAGTAGGTCACCAGAGCAAACCCTATCTTGGCCAACATGTTACACGCACCAGACACTGCAGGGTTAAAAGTGTATCTAGTTTTCGATGCCAATATGAAAGAGGTTCAACATAATGTATGTATGTATGTACTCTGGCACCTTCCCCAGTTCTCTTTTTTTTTTTTTTTTTTTTTTTTTTTTTTATGGGGGTGGCCGACTCGAGACAGAGCCCGAACAGGGACATCACAACACGTCAGAAACATAAAACAATACACAACATAAAAATCTCATACACAATAAACACAAAACTTGCTTTCGAAAATGTGCAGAAGTTTCCGTGTGACACCGGCATATATTTTGTAATGTTTTTATCCGGTTATACTCTGTCAAGACCAATTTCCTAGACATGCATACGATGTTTGTTGTTCATTATGTTAAAGAGTATTCAACCTAACCTGGCAGGAATTGGTAACGTTATCTTTCTCTACATTTGCATAGCCAATAATGAATATAGGCGGCGTCACACGAGTAGTTTAGTAAGACAGTTTAGGAAGTATTGAAAGGCAGCTTACCAATTCCTGCCAGGTTACCTTGAATACACTTTACCATATAAACAACAATCATCGTATGCACATCTAGGAAATTGGCCTTGACAAAGTATTACTGCAAAACAAATATTACAAAATATAAGCCGGTGTCACACAAGAGCTTCTTCTGCAAATTTTCGATGAGCAAGTTTCATTATTGTATTATTTTGAACCTCTTTCATATTGGCATCGAAAACTAGATTGAAGGTAGATTATGCTCGGTGTCTGAATTATGATATACCTGACGGAAAATAATTTGTGTGATACCACCTTTAACGCACTAAAATATCTGATGATTTGGTATCGAGTGTAAAGCAAACCCTTGCAGCATTATATAGACACACAAACTCTCTTGGTAGTTAACCCAGAGATCGCCATGGACATAACTCCTATGATGCAACAAAAATGTTCTGCTGCCGTCACGTCATAGCCTTTATTACACTTCCTAACCATTAATATAACTAATGAATGGAACCCCCCAGTCCCTCTCTCTGTCTCTCCCATCCTTCCATACTTTCTTTCTTCAAGGATGGAGTATATTGTCGATAGAGTTAAAATGCCTTTGGGCACCAGGTTAGATGCACCAATAACTGAAACAGGAGGATTTTACTGGATAAAAGGACTCACACTGAGACATTTAACAAAGTTTTATGGAGATTTTATTTCTAATTCCTTTTGGCAGGTATTTTTAGGAGGCACTTCAAATCTTGAGTACCGTGTGGAACTGACCCCAACCCATCTCCTCCACTTGAATGGAGAGGGAGGAGTGTTTCGGAGTCAGTAGTCATCATCCTCAGAATCAGATGCATAGAGTACAGATTGCATAGAGAGGCAAGCTCGGTTATTTTTCCGCGCGTCCTAGGGATTTGGTGGCAGCACTGTAGTACGGTACAACAACCAAAGCACCTCAGTGGCTTGTCCTTATTATAGATAGTCTGTGCACCTGGCAGCTGGCTTGCTGCAGTGTTACAACAGTTAAGGGAATATCCGCAAAACGAGGGAGCAATAGATTAAAGAGGGAACGTATTTAAGAGTTAAGTAATGTTGGTAAAAACACTCGTACATTATTTAATATAAATTAGATATATATAAGCACGATGAAAACATTAAGTATACATATACACTATAAAACATTCTCATATATGATGCAAGCTGTATACCTTCAAGCAACACAACAAGAATTAAAATGTAATTTTGAATATATATTATGTTACATGTTATGTAGATGTTAATTTGTAAAGTAGCACTAAAACTGGACATTTATACTTATGACATCTAGGGATATTTTGTCCCACCATTGACGTTGGCAACTCCTGAATCTCACATCAACAATTGCGGGTGTTGGAGGAGGTTTGCTTGTGTACCTCCTCATAATGACGACAATTTCACGATGACTGGCCTTTACAGTAGCCTCCACTTATGTCTATTTAACTATGTCATGTCTGCAGAGTCTCTGGATAACGTTCAATTGATTATTAATAGCGTTATTAGTACAAGGTAGGGATTATTATGGATTAATGGGGACCAAGGATAGTCAATATAATGTCTTTGTGGGGACCCTCCCATTGTCCTTTGCGATCGTGCTGCCATCTCTCGAACGCGCGGATCCCTATTTACAGATTTGTGGCGTCTTCTTTCCTCTCTATCCAATCTGTACTCTATGATCAGATGCAGGTGGTGTTGGTGTGCCAGGACAGTCCAGGTGTTCTGGTTCATCAGGCTTCCACTCAGTTGGCTGCAGGCAGACAATAATGGACTGCAGGGTGCCTGATGATATATTAATGGAGTCAATCAATGGCGATCCATATTCTCCATGTACAGTACATTCTCTATAATGTCAATGGAGAACTTAGCTAGACCAACAATGGTGAGCCCTTTCTCCTTGTTGATCTTGAAGTTAGGCTCAGCTTTAAGTGTAGGTGAACTAGCAGTGGCCAAGTTATTTTGGTGGAAAAGCATAACAAAAACTATTTTTACCCATTAATTTTCTCGTTGGGTACTTTACAGACCAAAACAAAATCGAATAATTGGCAGTAGTACTGGTAATTGTAATTTAATAAGGATAAAGCATTGGAAATAGTATATAAAATGCAGATCACCCTCAAAACTACCGGTCATAGGACGGCCGACCCTCAAAGTTACCAGCAAGAGTGTCTTTCCTCGAACCAGCCCAACCAGGCATATTTTCTCAAGACCCAAGGTTACAGACTCACCACATCTCCAGGCCAGAAGGAGCCATCAACTTAACTTAACTTCCCTATTGCTGGATTGTGCTTTCAGCTTTACAGCCAGTAAACACAAGTGCAAGATTAATAGTACAGGACAACTTAGAAGTAATCTCCACTAAAGATTAAATGTCTTAGCTGATCAGAAATTTTCACATAGGAGGGTGTAGTGATGTAATGCACTATATACCTGAAGGTCCCCAAATGGAATCATCCAGGTCAAGGCTTTGGGTCAGCAAAGCTATGGCTGGTACACAGAAAGACTAATACATTTGACCCAACCCCTCATCTCCTCAATTGTTCAAGGGACACAGTAACAGCTCCCAGTGCTTATGTAAACATATTTGACACCTTGAACTGAGCAGGATCTCGGGACCACTAGCTGCTCTACACCAGCTGTACATTCTCGATTTATTCTGTGCATATTGGCTTGTCACCTGCAGTCCATGCTCCATAATTTGGGCTATCTATTCATCACTCTTTGCCTCTTGGAGTGATGATGCAATACTCCCGATTTATACAGAAGTTATATTCTTTCTAATAATAAAGCTTAACTAGCTTTCTCAGTATGAGTTCTGTACACATGTTGCAAACTAGCATTACAGTAGTATAGATGATACATGGAATAGTTTTGTAGCTCATAAGCACAATTTGACTTCAAAATTGGTGTTTCACATTCACACCTCAATAACATTGCACAAAATAATACTCTACTATACAGTATATGGTGATTCCTTGGCCTGTAACGGAATAATTGGGGGGATGACCAAATATAGGTTCTAAACAAGTTTCTTTGAAATATATTCTTTTGTTCTCAAGATATTTTGTGACCAAAAACACACACACACACATACATAAGAGTGAAAACAATACCTTACGGTGATTTTGGTTGTACGCAGACAACAATGAAAACTACATGGATTCAACAAGCAGTAAAGACTTGCGTGAAAAAATGAAAACACAAACTATGGTATCATCGCTGATGAAGATACATTATCTACAAATGAAACTAATATTTTTACTTTAATCATTCAAGCATGATTGTGTCAATGTAATGTATTATAGCTAATATTATACAATAAGACTTCATGGAAGTCTTTGATTCTACTGGTCTTTCCTAAGCTCCAATAAGTCTTTGAATAATAGGCAGAATAATATATAGACATGGATAATACTAACCTGCTATACAGAGAGCTGCATCCTCCTGTGTGAAGCCGACTTCCAGCATGGCGAAGGGCACAAGTGGGGCAACATTATCCAACACATAGTAATTGATGGACACAATCACTGTGATGATGGCGATGGTGGCAGACTTAAGTAGCATAATGTTACTCAGGGCCCCAGCTGTTATTCGGCGCAATATTTGTCGCCAGTTTTTCCCTTCCTTTGCATTTGCTTCAGGTGTACTTTTATTCACTCCAACCTGTGTGTCGCTTGAGTTTTTCGTAATTTCCTTACTCGTGTCTTCTGTTGCTATTATGATTTCTCTTATGGTGTTTTCCCTTAATTGTGTTTCACCAACTGCAGTTGTGCTATCCTCTTCTTTAGATGAAGAGTTCTTACTGTGCCAATGCACCGGGTGAAAGAACATGGCTCCAACACACACGTTGAGCATAATACCACCTGTGAGGAGGGTGGAGCCCCGGTAGCCATATTCCTCATACAGCTTGGTAATCAACAGTGGCATTGTGAACTCGCTCACGCAATACCCTGACGTTACTATGGCGTTGGACCAGGTTCTCTTCTTGGTGAAGTAGTACTGGGTGATGGTGTACACCACACAGGTGATGAACATTATATTGATTCCTAGAATATTAAAAAAATATGAGTACTTGATATATAGGGCATTGCATAGGTGTCCCAAAGCATTCACACATATATAGCTCGCATATAATTATGTTATGCTCAAAGATCGAAGGCACTCACTGAGCATTTTGAAAAGGACCAGAATTTGAATATCTCAAAATTAGTAAAACTTTAAAAGCATAATTATGCTTATAATAAGTTTCACCTACTATGAGTTTCAGAGGCCGTGTGGCATCGTTTTTTTCGGGAATAACTTATTAACAAACAGTTGGATAAGTAAAATATTTTGCCACAGCTTGTTTCACACCTTTCCCTAATTTTCGGTAATATTGTGCATTTACCAAAAGTGGAGAATTAAGTCACTTGTCCCTGTGTCAAGAGGTTAATGTCACACCTGAATGACTAGGAAACGGATAAAGCTACCGTGGCGTACCTGTGGAAACCACCAAACCATTATTTCTCCTTCATCAAACACGGTAGTTATCACCCACCAGTCAACCCTACTATCGCCTTTACATACAAGTTATCTGTCACTATCAAATATAAATATACAAACAAATTGTATTTTTGTATATTTATATTTGATATTGACAGATAACTTGAATCTTACTCCTACTCCCTATATATTCCCTGATTAGAGGTATTTTCCACCTTCAGTTATTAACTATTTTTCATAATTAAATGTTTCTCTCTTTCTAGCTTGTGACAAGTTAATGTTATTGCATATAACGCGTTTCAGTTATTGTAGTGTATATTGATAATTAATAATTATTGTAGTGTATATTGATAAATAATAATTACGTTAATAATTATTGCGGTGTATTATTATAGTCTTACTGAATGGCCGCTTTCTGTAGTTTGTGTGTGACAGATGGGTGTAATGTAATTTGGCTAAAATTATATAAGTTCTTTCATGCAGCTTATTTAACAATGCTTATATATTACAAAGATCCTCTTTATATATATATATATATATATATATATATATATATATATATATATATATATATATATAGAGAGAGAGAGGGAGAATGTAGCCATATTTTAGGTGAAGCGAAGCAGTTTTGTGAGTAGTGTATAACGTGCTTGTTGAGTATTTTAAGTTGTATATACTGTTGAAGTGGCTGTGGTCGTTAGTATTATCTTTAATCAGTGTTTAACAGCTCCATCATGCTAAATAGGTGCAAGCATTCATACTATAATTGGTCTAATGCACCTCTGATGTGCGCCCCTGGAGAGAAGAGAGAAGGCCATAAGGATGAGTCTTCTTCCTCCGAGTTTAGAACACTAGTCCTGCTCCATGGAAGCTCCATACAAATTTTCTTATGCGTTATCGTGGAATATTCTGGAGGTAGGACATTTCAGTCCCATGTTCCAGAAAATTTGAAAAAAAAGAAAGAAAAAATAGTAAGAAAATTAAAATAGTAAAGTTGTGCAGAGTGCATAGTGCATAAAGCTTTATGTAAGAAGAGCGTGTATATCTTGGAAATATAATATAATGGGGAGGTGTATTGGAGTGGTCTTGTCACTGGACTGGTAATCCAATGAGCCCAGGTTCGAATCCCAATAAGTCAATGGGAAGTTATTATTGGGATGGAATTTGTGATGTAGGCTACCTAGTATCAGTCCATTACCACAAAGCCCACCGAAATGCCAACACAATACCCTCATTGTTCCCTGATTAAATAGTACTTTATGAATATTCCCATATTCAAAATATGCTACAGGGGGGCAATACTTAGTGAGTTAATAGGTTGCATTCTGTGAGTGAGGGTCCGAGTCTAAGGGGGGGGGGGGGGGAAGACATTGAAGCACAAAGCTTCGAGCCGATAGTGGGTGGTTCACATGTCTCACTACCTAGACTGGAATGAGACCTCACGGGCATCACCGTGTTCAGCAGTAGAATGAAAAGTATTTCAGCCTATGCCCGAGAGGGAGTAGTTGGTACATAAAAAAAAAAAAAAAAAAAAAAAAATAATAATATATATATATATATATATATATATATATATATATGTATGAGGTGTTAGCTGTTTCTAGTGTCAATTTATCATAGTAATTGGATTCTAAATATTATTGATAATAATCCTGTGACCATTTTTTAACAGTTAGTTGGTCTAATAAACAAGACATCTGTGGTGACAGCTAAAACCACACAGCTCCGTCGTGTCACAATAATCGTCGCTCATTGTATTCTTGTATTGTACTTTGTATAATTGTATTCTATTGAAGATTTGCAAGACAACAGTATATTCTTAAAAGATAATTTGTATCTACAATCCCTGTTCCTAACTGAAAGAGATACTGAATTGCCCATTTGCGAGTTTCAGGCTATAAGGAAGTTGAAGCCGAAAACATCGATATGAGACAATAATTCAATAATTATGTAGGTTTCTGATGGATAGAGAGTACGATAAATTTAATTTAATGGGTTTATTAATAAACTACAACCAAATTTTCGCTGGTAATTCTGCCAAATATGGATGTCTAAAACTCAACTTCTTTATAGCCTGATTGTATTACCCAATTCACATATTTCTTTAGAACCCTTCTAGGAGGCAGATGTCGGGGTTAAGGGGGAGGTAGTCGCTTTTTCTGGACCCCCTTCTACCTCACGTTTAGCATATTAGTTTTGACATTTTAAGACGTTCGTTCCATTAGTTTGTCGATTTTAAGACCTTTCACCCCATTTCTTTGTCAATATTAAGACCTTTCGTGCCATTTAGATGTTGATTTCTTCCTGGCGAGCGAAAGCGAACTTGTAAATTTAGAAGGAACCGGCCTTTGGCCGGGAAATTTTTCTACCACAAATTGTACAAATTTCTCTTGAAAGGGGGTCTAGGGGTTGTTATTTTAAGCTTGATGGAGGAATAGTGAGGAAACTCAAAAATACATTAATAGGTAAATACATAGACCAAAAACCAAGCACTACCCCCTTAACAGAGATACTGAATTACCCATGTCACAGAGATAGTATTACCCAACCAACCTATTTCTTTACAACACTTCTAGGCACCAGATGTCTAGGTTAACCCGTAAAGTGCGATAGGCCTCACAGGATGCACGGTATTTAAACATGTGTAAAATTAACCCTTCAAATACCGTGCCAGTACCAGGAAAATGTCTCAAAATTGTATGACACATAGTAGTAGTATCTCATCCCTATATCACATCTGTTACGACCGGGGCTCGTATAAAACAAGGGCTCTTAATCAGTGGACTACAAAGGCACACAGCCACAACGGTAACACTAGATCCAACCCTCGAACTTATAATGCCGGCGCACAAAAAACACCTATACCCTCCAGAGTTAAATCTGCGATAAAGGGGTATCCTATAACTCAGTATAAGTGCACTACTACTACAGGCTGATGATCTCTGATACAGCCTGATCACAACAACATACAATTACGTTAATAAGGTATACAAGGAAAAGATAGAGATCTTAATTAAATCACTGCAATTATTTAATGCAAACTAGAAGAAGGTATATTTAAAGTTACTCTAAACTATAATGAACTGTCACTCCTATACTAAAGAAAGTGAACGAAAGTCCCAAAGCATCGAGCAGTATCTTCTGAAGAAAATCTGATGCTGGGGTAAGATGATCGTATCGGATTTTGAACTGTTATATAAAGCAGGGTCAATATAGGACAAGTGTAGAGACAGACAGTGTTAACTGACACGGGAATAACGATAAATGCACGCTAGTACTATCTCCAACAAAAAAAGAAGTACTTTGTCAGGCAACTCAAAAAACCTGCTCAGGTTGTGCAACTCAACAACAACCAAGGCTTACAGTCAACGTGAATAAGAATGCTGCATACATAACATAAGAGCTTATAATTCTAAACGGATGTCTGCTAGGCTAATAAAGTCTAGCTGGGATGTCGTAGGCTAGGAAACAATGGCTGGGCAAGCGGCTCGTAGCCTAGCGAGGTCCTTAAGACTGTGCGGCCAAATTACGTTAATTGACGGGGTGCTCTCTTGAGAGATCCAGATCGCTAGTATCTGGTTCTCTCCTGGCGACCCTCTCAAAGTCAAAGCAAACGAGTTAGCACAGTGTTGGGTGGCAGAGGCAAAAGCCCTCACTCGCAACACAGTGCTAAACTCACAAGGTACACAGTCAGAAAGACCACCCAGGCTTCCCACGTCTCCATTGCGATTGTACAGGTTCAACAAAACCTAGTACACATTGGAAATCACAACACCAGTAGCCTTACCCCAGTCTAGCATTAAATAGCCCAGCAGACAGCCAAGGAATAGGCAGGGAGACACCGTGAGTGTGTCGAACCTCTACAGACAAAATGGTAACCCCTCCAAAATGCCTAACTAAACATATAATATCTGAGAGCTTCAGCATATAATACGATGGCCGATATATGAAATCGTGCAGAACCAAAGGGGAGTTATGATATTAAATAGAGAGGAAGAATGAGAGGTAAGAAGTTGAGAGAGAGAGAAAGTGCTCTATAGGTAGAAGTCGGAGACAGGTGGCAAGGGATATGTTAAGGGTATGCTGGTTAAGCAAGCTCTGAAGAGAGTAACTCCTCGGGACCCCTAGGATCACACACAAAGGCATGGTGGTCAGCCAATCACAGGCCGCTACGTCACCAGGCAGCAGGGCTGAAGAAGGCGCCAGGAACCACCAGCCAATCAAGAAGCGTGGGAAGGCACGCGCGCGAGCCTACAGCGAGGGGGAGGCAGCACATGTATACGCACGCACACACTACCACCCCACTGCCTATATTATTCTCTCTCCTTAACTATATACAATGCATCTTATGTTCTACTCATGATATAAAATGCTTCCCCTTGTCACAGACGAAAATAAAGACCACCATGGGACTGTCTGCAACAACACGAACACTATGAAAGAAAGAACAATATTGTAGATAGACTGTAGCCAAATACCTTGCCCCGGCGAGTGCTAGCGAGTGGCCAAGCGAGCGGCTGAGCCCACGTGGCATTCTGCTAAGCTGCAGGCGTCACACCCCCCCCAAGATATTAGACGCTCAACCATGAGCTCCATATCTGACAAGCAGAACGCCGATAAGACTCGCCACTCCTAATCACTTCGCAACAAAGAAGGCAACGCTCAGTTCTCATCAACAACAAAAAATTACAACCCCTCCCAACACAATAGCTTAATTAATTCACACTGCTATGCTCCTAGAGCGAGCTTCTACTAGCCCAGCCTTCGGAGAGAAGCATAGGTTCGACTCAGAACTTTAGCTATAACATACTTAAACCAAATTTAACTATTAAAGAAAGAGTTTTTATAGAATTTTCATTTTTAATATGTTTATGGCGGCTGCACTTACAGGGGCAGCCTGATTTTTCTCCACTCTCAACACACACTGACTGAACGGCGAGGGTTCTCCTGCAAACAAACCCTCCCGTGACAAACAATCAGCCAAAACATTATCAGTGCCCTTAGCATGCCACACATCCAACTTGTGTTCCGGCAGCACAACAACACCTGGCACTGATAAACTGCCCAGTTCAACACAAGACTGGCATTTCTCTTCGCTCTTTCCGGCAATGGGACCTGCCAAAAGCCTTTCACTAGTTCTACCTTCGTAATAGGCGATGCAGCCCCGATGCGGTCTATGGTGTCGTCAACTCTCGATAAGGTATAGGGGTCTGTCAGGGATAATGCACACACACTCTCGCAATCAACACACTCACTGATCTTGCCACTTAACACAGGTTGCAAAGTTACAGGCAACGACCACTCACGACATTCCTTATCCCTCAGACCCTTCGTCAACACGTAAGCCAGCTCTGCTTGCACCACAGGCTGTCGAGCAGGATTTATACGGTAGGGAATTAAACTCAGCCTTGCACTGTCTCCAGCCTCCATGTCGGATTCTACCCCGTACATCAGGCCTGGAGAAGCAACAAACATGCGGATGCACTGCCACAGCCTAGTAAACAACTTATCTCGCAGAACAACATGCCTAGTGCCCTCCCACAACCCAGCCGAGACCGCAGCTTCTAACCTGTAGTCTCCCTCCTTCTCCACCTTCGTCCCTAGAACAGCCAGGTCATGAGAGGGACAATTAGTACCACCTGTGCAGTTACTCCCATAGTTCATTATTGCTAAGGCTTCCCCGCCGATACCGTACATGCACACCCCCGCATTCCTTGCAACTACATCTGCCTGCGCAGCATCACCGCTTTTAGCGACATGGCCAGATACAGTCGGTCTATGGTAGGGCTGTTGCATTCGACTAGAGTAGCATTGGGAGGCTATACGACGACCGGGCACATCCACTCCACAGCCAATCTCACCAATCTGCTCAATGTCCTCCTTCTGACCACCACCCCTGGCAGCCATGGGTCGACCCTGACCTGACAACCATGTCCAAGCCTCGTCGCCCACCTTGAACCACCGAAACAACGAGGCTAACGGTCTTTCAACATTCACATGACCTGCCCGCGGAACATCTTGCACCGCCCGAGTTGTGAGGCTCAGGGGCTCGGCACGACCAGTGGGGTATGAACCGAGCTGATGCTGGAGCGCTGCACACTGCTGCTCAGGCAGGTGCTCTAGCACTTCCACAGCCACCAGACTCGTGTCCCCTGCCCACTGCTCCGCCGAGACATGACAATCCCTACTCTCCTCCACCTGTTCCCTACTGCCCCCCTCTCCTTCTCCACCTTAGCCGCTGCAGACCAACGCAGGGACAGTAGGCTGCTCAGGTGGTTGCCTCACAAACTCCTCCAACAGGTTCACATGACATGTTTCCCCGTCCTCGTGTTTGATCTCGACAGCACCATTACCACACTTCTGAACTTCCGGATCCTCCAACTGCAGTTTACAAATATCTGAGGGAACCAATCTGTCTAGATGCTTCCGAAGCAACCCAAGTCCTCCCCCAATATCAAACTGAGCAACCCTTTTTTCTCTCTGTGTGTAACGTTGCTGCCTCGGAGTCTCTTCTTGCCCTACCTCCTCACTAGCTGTGACAGGTCCTGGGGCTTCTCCAGACTCCAACAATGGTGCCAATACTGAGTTGCCAAGAAGAGCCGCTGGTAATAAACTCTCCAAACTTTTACCAACATCAGCCGTCTTCTTCCAACCGTTCCTCCGCTGATCAGAAGACTGAGGAATAGGCTGTGACACTTTGGATGCTAGAGATCTTGTAACAACGCAAGACATAGGTTGTACATGACACTTCCCTACCCACTCCTGTTCCTCCCTACTCACGTCGGCCGGCTTCTCGGCAACGACTAAGGGGGAAACCTCAGAAGTAGGTACCGCAAAGTCGTTGCCGAGAAGGAGGTCGACGCCCCCAACAGGCAAGTTCTCCACAATTCCCACATCCAACTCTTGTGTCACACCATCTACCTCCAGTTCCATCCTGACAAACGGGTAGGACCTGATAGCATTGATACCTTGCACAACAAGCACCCGTGCCGCGTTTATTGGTCTACCAGTAAAGTTCTTCATTAAAGTCTGAGAGGCACCCGTGTCTCGCAACAGCTCAACTCCATGCTTCTTACCAGCCCACTTCACGCAGCCATGCCCTCGATGGTCACAAAAGACATCGCGGACAGGGTTCGAGCCTTCCGGATTATTCTCCACTGGCTGTGGCCTCTGACGTTATACCCCGGGCAAACTCAGACGACTTCGGGGACACCCCAATGTTGCGAGCCAAAGACACAACTGCATTAGGTAGCTTGCTTGGACAGGCTCTTGCAAAATGCCCCTTCTCATGACAATGAAAACACTCTAACTCCCCCTTGGGCTTCCCATGAGGTGGGAAAGGGCACTGACCCTTCTTAAACGGGACGGTACTAGGTTTATGGTCAGTTTTGGTGTCGTTGCTCTTGTTCTTAGTGTAATTATGTGTATCAGTGTTTCGGGGAGGGGGAGCGTTACGCTCCTTATTGCCTGCATCACTTCTCTGTGCAAGACCGCACCCACGAATCAAAGATAACCGAAGGTCAGCCATCTCAGCTGCCTCCTGAAGAGTTTTGGGGTTTTTCTCTTTAATATTCAACGTCAGATCGCCGCCCGTACACTTGAAATTTTTTTCTAGAAGCATCAGCTGTTTCAACTCCTCAAACGTCGATGCCTTCTCAGAATGCAGCCAGTTTCTAAATGCATCGGACAGATCCCGGGCATGTTCAAGAAAGGTGCACTCACGACCCTTCGTTACACCCCAGAACTTCAATCTGTACGTCTCTGGTTGTAACTCGTATGCCCGCAGGACAGCCTCCTTCAATACCTCATAATCGATGCACGACTCCAAGGGCAACGCATCATAATGCCTTGAGTCCTTTGCCAACCAATCTAGAGGAAACAAGGGCTGCCCACTTAACCTCAGGCCATTGGTGCTCCCGGCACTTCTTCTCGAAACGCATACAAAATTCAGTGACACCCGACTCATCAAATACAGGGACCAACTTGAGCAGGTGCGATAACGACTGATCAAGACCTCGATTCCCAGAACCGAGACGCTGCCCTGTCGACTCCACCCTAGATTTCTCAAGATCTATGTCTGCACAGTACTTCGTAGACTCAACCTGAAACTCAGCCTCACGTATGGCCCTTCTCTCCTGAACCTCAGTCTCATATCTGGCCCTTCTCTCCTCAGCCTGAATCTTAGCCATCTCAAACTCCCGCTGCTGCTGCTCAGATTCCCGTTTCTGCTGCAGCTGCATCATAGCCATCTCAAGCTGGAAGAGCATAGCTGCAGTTAAACCTTGAGGAGGTTTACATTGAGGAGGTTTACATACGCGTACATTTTTCTACCGAAAAATGTACGAGATGCAACAATTGGAGACTCACCCAAGTGCAAACCACGCTGCCAGTGACTATCGGCCTGCGGGACCGTGCCCGGCTCCGGAGCCCGAGGGGGCGCCATGGTAGGAGTCGAGTGGAATGGGGGCTGGGCCGAAGGTGCCCCAGCTCCCGCTCCACCCGAAGCCCCACGCACCCCGCCGAGCACCCAGGCCACCAGGTCACATCTCGACATGCTGCTAGTGCCCACATGCCCCATGACCGTGGCCAAACACTGGAGACGATACCGATCAATCCCCGACACCCGGTCAACAGTAATAGGTATCTCCAGAAACTTCTTTGCATCCTCCTCACTAGCTATAACTCTAATGTCATCTAACAAAGCCCGCTGCTGCACCTCAGTTTCTGTTTCCAGTATTGTGTCCTCACTGTACACTGATCCGTCGTCCGACATAGTGTCCACCGAAAATTCTCAACGTTTATAAAAAATAAGAAGTACCTAAACTCTTATGCAGCACTATTCACTCAAAAATACAAGATGCTTGAAGACTCTTAAGTGTTATACTACTTTTTTTAAAAAAGACCTCCGTCTACGTATTGTGAAAAACCTGTTATCCTCCGGCAAATTGTGGGGTTGAGTGAGTGAAGGGGGGGACAGTGAATGAAGGAGGATACATGTTTTTCATAATACGTGTTGCTAGCCCCAAATGCGCGAGCAACTGTGGCTTTCAACCATCCGACACATCCCCCTTTTATTTATGTGCATCACACATGTTACATACAAATAAAGTTTATGTTTTGTTTTACCCTACTGTGGAAAGACTACGGATACACCACTCCTGCCCGGGCCTCACACAGTGGCATGACCCAGTCCAGTCGAACTGAGCTCATGACGCTGGTGGCATTGCCCCGGAGGATAGCCATCCCTAGTCTTTGCTTGAGCCAGAGGGTTTCCCGGGGTTCTCCTGAAACTTCTCTGATTTTACGGCCTATTTCATTCACCATCTTGCCAAAAAAATTCCACGTGTCCACTATATTCCTTTAAACAAAAACAAATGACCACAACACTCCTGCAATATTTCTCTAAGTTCACAAAATCCTAAGCAAGGTCGCCATTTTTTACGACCGGGGCTCGTATAAAACAAGGGCTCTTAATCATTGGACTAGAAAGGCACACAGCCACAATGGTAACACTAGATCCAACCCTCGAACTTATAATGCCGGCGCACAAAAAACACCTATACCCTCCAGAGTTAAATCTACGATAACGGGGTATCCTATAACTCAATATAAGTGCACTACTACTACAGAATGATGATATCTGATACAGACTGATCACAACAACATACAATTACGTTAATAAGGTATACAAGGAAAAGATAGAGATCTTAATTAAATCACTGCAATGATTTTAAGCAAAGAAAAACGAACGAACAGCCTCGGATGCGGACGGAACCGACGTTGACGAACCACGACCGACTAAGGACATGCCTTCGGACATTCTGAGAATGGCTACGTGGAATGTTAGTGGCATGAATGATGGCACAAAAGAGAGAGAGGTTCTGGAAGTGTTAGTGAATGCCAGGCTGGATGTATGTGGAATGACAGAGACCAAATGGAAAGGTTCAGATGTGAGAGAATGGGAATGTGGAATGGGTGTGTGTGCTGGAGTGAGTGAAGGAACAGCGAGAGAAGGTGCATGTTTGTTTGTAAGTAGCAAATGGAAGGAATGTGTAAGAGAGTATGGGTCTGTGGGTTCAAGGATTGTGTGGGTGAGAATGAAAGTAGGAATACAAACGTGGGTGATTGTATGCGTGTATGCCCCGACAGAGGATATACTTGAAAGAAAGAAAGAGGAGTTCTGGATGAATGTGGAGGCGTGCCTGGAGAAGTTTGACAAGAACGAAAGAATATTTCTGATTGGGGATGTGAATGGTAATGTGGGTGATAGGAAAGTTGAGGGAGTGGTGGGAGGGTGGGGGGTACCATCAGAGGTGAATGGGAATGGTAGTGCACTTGTGGACGTATGTGTGGGGAGGAGGCTGTGGATAGCCAACACCTTCTTCCGACACAGAATGATCCACAGGTACACGTGGAAACGGATGTTGACGATGAAGGATAAGACAGTGGTGGAACGAAAGTCATTGATTGATTATGTATGTGTGGATGAACGAATGAAGAAATCTGTGATGGATGCTAGGGTGTATAGGGGTATTGGAGGGGGTCTGTCTGATCATTATGTAGTGGTAGCTAAGGTTAGGATTCAAAAGAAGTGGGTGAGGAGAGCGGGAGGGAGGCGAGAGGAGGGTGGAATGGTGAGGAGGGTGGAGAGGTTGCAGGAGGAGGAAGTCAGGGAGGAGTACAGGAGAGCAGTGGAAAGACGACTAGGTGGGTTCGACCTGGAAGTTATGGAGGAAGTGGAGGAGATGAGCAAGGTGTTTAAGGATGAGATCTGTGCAGCATGTGAGGAGGTGTGTGGAGTGAGGAGAAGAGGGAGGGGAGTGAAAGGTACAGCATGGTGGACAGAAGAGGTAAGAATAGCTGTGGAAGAAAAGAAGAAAGCATATAGAGAGTGGTTGGGTAGTAGAGGGAATGAAGATTCCGAGAGACAGAAACGAGCGAGGTACGTGGAGAGTAAGAGGGTGGTGAAGAGAGTAGTGAAGGAAAGTAAGAGAAGAGTAGATGAGGAATTTGGAAGGAATCTGAGTGTAAAATGGAGGGAGAGTAAGAAACTGTTCTGGAAAGAAGTAAAGAAAGTTAGGGAAGGTAGCAAGGGAAACAGTAAGGGTGTGAAAGATAAGAATGGGAGAATGCTAGCCGAGAAGCAAGAGAGAGTCGAAAGATGGAGGGAGTACTTCAGTGAGTTGCTAAATGAAAGGAATGAAGAGCAAGCAAACATAGCTGGATATGGTATGGGAGGGAGAAGAAGAGAAGTAGTGGAGGAGGAGGTGGGGATCAGGAGGTCAGAAGTGTGGGAAGCCATGAAAAGAGTGAAGTTGGGGAAAGCACCAGGAACAGATGGAGTGTGTGGGGAAATGTTGAGGTATGGTGGTGAGATAGTGATAGAATGGGTATGGAAAATGTGCAAACTAGCATGGGAGAAGGGGAGTGCACCCGATGACTGGAAGACTGGCATAATAGTCCCCCTATATAAGGGCAAAGGGGAAAGAGGAGTGTGTGGTAACCACCGAGGAATATGTCTTCTAAGCGTAGTAGGGAAGGTATACAGTAGGGTAGTGATTGAGAGAGTGAGAGTGAGAACGGAGAAATGGATAGGCGACGAGCAGGGAGGTTTTAGGAAGGGAAGAGGATGTGTAGATCAGATTTTTACCCTGAATTGTGTAGTGGAGAAGTATCTGGAGAAGAAACAAAAGGTGTATGTTGCCTTTATGGACTTGGAGAAGGCCTATGACAGAGTGGATAGAGAAGGTTTGTGGAAAGTACTTAGAATATACGGAGTAGAGGGCAAGTTGCTGAAAGCAGTGAAGAGCATGTATGAGGGTGCAAAGGCGGCAGTACGTGTGGAGAGTGAGCAGAGCGAGTTCTTTGACCTGAATGTTGGTTTGAAACAGGGGTGTGTGATGTCCCCGTGGTTGTTTACTGCATATATGGATGGAGTCATGAAAGAAATACTATCAAGAGCAGTGGATGTTGGTGTATCGCTGAAAAGGGAGGGAATTGAGTGGAAGCTACCTATACTGCTGTTTGCGGATGATACAGTTCTGATGAGTGATAATGAATGGGAGTTGCAGGGTCTGGTAAATGAGTTTGGAACAGTGTGCGAAAAACGGAATTTGAAGGTAAATACGGGGAAGAGCAAGGTTATGGTCTTCGAAAGGGGTGAGGTCACAGAGTGTGAGGTGAAGCTGAACGGTCAGGCTATGGAGATCGTCAACTCTTTTAAGTATCTGGGCAGTGTGTTGAGTAAAGATGGGACTATGGATGAAGAGGTGCGGGAGAGGGTACAACAGGGGAAGAGGGTTGTAGGAACGCTAAAAGCAGTAACAAGAAATAGGGTGGTCAGTATGGAAGTGAAGAAGTCCTTGCATGACAGTGTGGTAATCCCGACACTGACTTACGGAAGCGAAGCATGGACGTTGGTTGAGAGACTCAGACCAAGAGTGAGAGCAGTGGAAATGAATTACTTGAGGAGTGCGTGCGGAGTTACATGGAGGGATAGACAGACTAATGAGGAAGTAAGAAGGAGGTGTGGTGTGGAGGTAGATGTGCTGGAAAGTGTGAAAAGGAACAACTTGAGATGGTTCGGCCATATGGAACGTATGGAAAGCGAGAGAATGACTAAGAGGGTGTACGAGAGCGAGGTGGAGGGACAGAGGGGGAGAGGTAGACCGAATATGAGGTGGAAGGATGGAGTGAGGAACTACATGAACGTAGGCGGTGCTGGTTGGGGGGAGGGGCGTCGACTGACTGGGGACAGAGGTGCATGGGGGCAGTTCGTTCGTGGCCACCCCTTCGGGGATCACGGCGTCAGGCAATAGATAGATAGATAGAATGATTTAATGCAAACTAGAAGAAGGTATATTTAAAGTTACTCTAAACAATAATGAACTGTCACTCCTATACTGAAGAAAGTGAACGAAAGTCCCAAAGCATCGAGCAGGAATCTTCTGAAGAAAGTCTGATGCTGGGGTAAGATGATCGTATCGGATTTTGAACTGTTATATAAAGCAGGGTCAATATAGGACAATTGTAGAGACAGACAGTGTTAACTGACACGGGAATAACGATTAATGCACACTAGTATTATCTCCAACAACAAAAGAAGTACTTAGTCAGGCAACTCAAACAACCTGCTCAGGTTGTGCAACTCAACAACAACCAAGGCAAGTCAACGTGAATAAGAATGCTGCATACATAACATAAGAGCTTATAATTCTAAATGGGTGTCTGCTAGGCTAATAAAGTCTAGCTGGGATGTCGTAGGCTAGGAAACAATGGCTGGGCAAGCGGCTCGTAGCCTAGCGAGGTCCTTAAGACTGTGCAGCCAAATTACGTTAATTGATGGGGTGCTCTCTTGAGAGATCCAGATCACTAGTATCTGGTTCTCTCCTGGCGACCCTCTCAAAGTCAAAGCAAACGAGTTAGCACAGTGTTGGGTGGCAGAGGCAAAAGCCCTCACTCGCAACACAGTGCTAAACTCACAAGGTACACAGTCAGAAAGACCACCCAGGCTTCCCACGTCTCCGTTGCAATTTTACAGGTTCAACAAAACCTAGTACACATCGGAAATCACAACACCAGTAGCCTTACCCCAGTCTAGCATTAAATAGCCCAGCAGACAGCCAAGGAATAGGCAGGGAGACACCGTGAGTGTGTCGAACCTCTACAGACAAAATGGTAACCCCTCCAAAATGCCTAACTAAACATATAATATCTGAGACCTTCAGCATATAATACGATGGCCGATATATGAAATCGTGCAGAACCAAAGGGGAGTTATGATATTAAATAGAGAGGAAGAATGAGAGGTAAGAAGTTGAGAGAGAGAGAAAGTGCTCTATAGGTAGAAGTCGGAGACAGATGGCAAGGGATATGTTAAGGGTATGCTGGTCAAGCAAGCTCTGAAGAGAGTAACTCCTCGGGACCCGTAGGATCACACACACAGGCATGGTGGGCAGCCAATCACAGGCTGCTACGTCACCAGGCAGCAGGGCTGCAGAAGGCGCCAGGAACCACCAGCCAATCAAGAAGCGTGGGAAGGCACGCGTGCGAGCTTACAGCGAGGGGGAGGCAGCACATGTATATGCACGCACACACTACCACCCCACTGCCTATATTATTCTCTCTCCTTAACTATATACAATGCATCTTATGTTCTACTCATGATATAAATTGCTTCCCCTTGTCACAGACGAAAATAAAGACCACCACGGGACTGTCTGCAACAACACAAACACTATGAAAGAAAGAACAATATTGTAGATAGATTGTAGCCAAATACATGGCCCCGACGAGTGCTAGCGAGTGGCCAAGCGAGCGGCTGAGCCCACGTGGCGTTCTGCTAAGCTGCAGGCGTCACACCCCCCCCAAGATATTAGATGCTCAACCATGAGCTCCATATCTGACAAGCAGAACGCCGATAAGACTCGCCACTCCTAATCACTTCGCAACAAAGAAGGCAAAGCTCAGTTCTCATAAAAAAAAAAATTACAACCCCTCCCAAGACAATAGCTTAATTAATTCACACTGCTATGCTCCTAGAGCGAGCTTCTGCATTAAGCGGCTCGCTTGGTGTAGTGACTAGCGTTTCGGACTTCCACCCAGAAGGCCTGGGTTCGCGCCCACGCTCGGCGCATTAAAGATTTTTCACAAGCACTGAGTCGTTACCATCCCTCATGAGCAAAGGGATGGGGTAGTAGTACAGGACCCCAATGGAAATACGCCTAATCGGCCTTATTGAGCTATCCTTAGCTAGCTTAGCATGTGCTAGCTTTAAGAACTATTATTATTATTATTATTATTCTACTAGCCCAGCCTTCGGAGAGAAGCATAGGTTCGACTCAGAACTTTAGCTATAACATACTTAAAACAAATTTAACTATTAAAGAAAGAGTTTTTATAGAATTTTCATTTTTAATATGTTTATGGCGGCTGCACTTACAGGGGCAGCCTGATTTTTCTCCACTCTCAACACACACTGACTGAACGTCGAGGGTTCTCCTGCAAACAAACCCTCCCGTGACAAACAATCAGCCAAAACATTATCAGTGCCCTTAGCATGCCACACATCCAACTTGTGTTCCGGCAGCACAACAACACCTGGCACTGATAAACTGCCCAGTTCAACACAAGACTGGCATTTCTCTTCGCTCTTTCCGGCAACGGGACCTGCCAAAAGTCTTTCACTAGTTCTACCTTCGTAATAGGCGATGCAGCCCCGATGCGGTCTATGGTGTCGTCAACTCTCGATAAGGTATAGGCGTCTGTCAGGGATAATGCACACACACTCTCGCAATCAACACACTCACTGATCTTGCCACTTAACACAGGTTGCAAAGTTACAGGCAACGACCACTCACGACATTCCTTATCCCTCAGACCCTTCGTCAACACGTAAGCCAGCTCTGCTTGCACCACAGGCTGTCGAGCAGGATTTATACGGTAGGGAATTAAACTCAGCCTTGCACTGTCTCCAGCCTCCATGTCGGATTCTACCCCGTACATCAGGCCTGGAGAAGCAACAAACATGCGGATGCACTGCCACAGCCTAGTAAACAACTTATCTCGCAGAACAACATGCCTAGTGCCCTCCCACAACCCAGCCGAGACCGCAGCTTCTAACCTGTAGTCTCCCTCCTTCTCCACCTTCGTCCCTAGAACAGCCAGGTCATGAGAGGGACAATTAGTACCACCTGTGCAGTCACTCCCATAGTTCATTATTGCTAAGGCTTCCCCGCCGATACCGTACATGCGCACCCCTGCATTCCTTGCAACTACATCTGCCTGCACAGCATCACCGCTTTTAGCGACATGGCCAGATACAGTCGGTCTATGGTAGGGCTGTTGCATTCAACTAGAGCAGCATTGGGAGGCTATACGACGACCGGGCACATCCACTCCACAGCCAATCTCACCAATCTGCTCAATGTCCTCCTTCTGACCACCACCCCTGGCAGCCATGGGTCGACCCTGACCTAACAACCATGTCCAAGCCTCGTCGCCCACCTTGAACCACCGAAACAACGAGGCTAACGGTCTTTCAACATTCACGTGACCTGCCCGCGGAACATCTTGCACCGCCCGAGTTGTGAGGCTCACGGGCTCGGCACGACCAGTGGGGTATGAACCAAGCTGGTACTGGAGCGCTGCACACTGCTGCTCAGGCAGGTGCTCTAGCGCTTCCACAGCCACCAGACTCGTGTCCCCCGCCCACTGCTCCGCCGAGACATGACAATCCCTAATCTCCTCCACCTGTGCCCTACTGCCCCCCTCTCCTTCTCCACCTTGGCCGCTGCAGACCAACGCAGGGACAGTAGGCTGCTCAGGTGGTTGCCTCACAAACTCCTCCAACAGGTTCACATGACATGTTTCCCCGTCCTCGTGTTTGATCTCGACAGCACCATTACCACACTTCTGAACTTCCGGATCCTCCAACTGCAGTTTACAAATATCTGAGGGAACCAACCTGTCTAGATGCTTCCGAAGCAACCCAAGTCCTCCCCCAATATCAAACTGAGCAACCCTTTTTTCTCTCTGTCTGTAACGTTGCTGCCTCGGAGTCTCTTCTTGCCCTACCTCCTCACTAGCTGTGACAGGTCCTGGGGCTTCTCCAGACTCCAACAATGGTTCCAATACTGAGTTGCAAGAAGAGCCGCTGGTATTAAACTCTCCAAACTTTTACCAACATCAGCCGTCTTCTTCCAACCGTTTCTCCGCTGATCAGAAGACTGAGGAATAGGCTGTGACACTTTGGATGATAGAGATCTTGTAACAACGCAAGACATAGGTTGTACATGACACTTCTCTACCCACTCCTGTTCCTCCCTACTCACGTCGGCCGGCTTCTCGGCAACGACTAAGGGGGAAACCTCAGAAGTAGGTACCGCAAAGTCGTTGCCGAGAAGGAGGTCGACGCCCCCAACAGGCAAGTTCTCCACAATTCCCCCATCCAACTCTTGTGTCACACCATATACCTCCAGTTCCATCCTGATGAACGGGTAGGACCTGATATCATTGATACCTTGCACCACAAGCATCCGTGCTGCGTTTATTGGTCTACCAGTAAAGTTCTTCATTAAAGTCTGAGAGGCACCCGTGTCTCGCAACAACTCAACTCCATGCTTCTTACCAGCCCACTTCACGCAGCCATGCCCTCGATGGTCACAAAAGACATCGCGGACAGGGTTCGAGCCTTCCGGATTATTCTCCACTGGCTGTGTCCCAGCCTCTGACGTTATACCCCGGGCAAACTCAGAAGACTTCGGGGACACCCCAATGTTGCGAGCCAAAGACACAACTGCATTAGGTAGCTTGCTTGGACAGGCTCTTGCAAAATGCCCCTTCTCATGACAATGAAAACACTCTAACTCCCCCTTGGGCTTCCCATGAGGTGGGGAAGGGCACTGACCCTTCTTAAACGGGACGGTACTAGGTTTATGGTCAGTTTTGGTGTCGTTGCTCTTGTTCTTAGTGTAATTATGTGTATCAGTGTTTCGGGGAGGGGGAGGGTTACGCTCCTTATTGCCTGCATCACTTCTCTGTGCAAGACCGCACCCACGAATCAAAGATAACCAAAAGGTCAGCCATCTCAGCTGCCTCCTGAAGAGTTTTGGGGTTTTTCTCTTTAATATTCAACGTCAGATCGCCGCCCGTACACTTGAAAAATTGTTCTAGAAGCATCAGCTGTTTCAACTCCTCAAACGTCGATGCCTTCTCAGAATGCAGCCAGTTTCTAAATGCATGGGACAGATCCCGGGCATGCTCAAGAAAGGTGCACTCACGACCCTTCGTTACACCCCGGAACTTCAATCTGTACGTCTCTGGTTGTAACTCGTATGCCCGCAGGACAGCCTCCTTCAATACCTCATAATCGATGCACGACTCCAAGGGCAACGCATCATAATGCCTTGAGTCCTTTGCCAACCAATCTAGAGGAAACAAGGGCTGCCCACTTAACCTCAGGCCATTGGTGCTCCCGGCACTTCTTCTCGAAACGCATACAAAATTCAGTGACACCCGACTCATCAAATACAGGGACCAACTTGAGCAGGTGCGATAACGACTGATCAAGACCTCGATTCCCAGAACCGAGACGCTGCCCTGTCGACTCCACCCTAGACTTCTCAAGATCTATGTCTGCACAGTACTTCGTAGACTCAACCTGAAGCTCAGCCTCACGTATGGCCCTTCTCTCCTGAACCTCAGTCTCATATCTGGCCCTTCTCTCCTCAGCCTGAATCTTAGCCATCTCAAACTCCCGCTGCTGCTGCTCAGATTCCCGTTTCTGCTGCAGCTGCATCTTAGCCATCTCAAGCTGGAAGAGCATATCTGCAGTTAAACCTTGAGGAGGTTTACATTGAGGAGGTTTACATACTCGTACATTTTTCTACCGAAAAATGTATGAGATGCAACAATTGGAGACTCACCCAAGTGCAAACCACGCTGCCAGTGACTATCGGCCTGCGGGACCGTGCCCGGCTCCGGAGCCCGAGGGGGCGCCATGGTAGAAGTCGAGTGGAATGGGGGCTGGGCCGAAGGTGCCCCAGCTCCCGCTCCACCCGAAGCCCCACGCACCCCGCCGAGCACCCAGGCCACCAGGTCACCTCTCGACATGCTGCTAGTGCCCACATGCCCCATAACCGTGGCCAAACACTGGAGATGATACCGATCAATCCCCGACACCCGGTCATCAGTAATAGGTATCTCCAGAAACTTCCTTGCATCCTCCTCACTAGCTCTAACTCTAATGTCATCTAACAAAGCCCGCTGCTGCACCTCAGTTTCTGTTTCCCGTACTGTGTCCTCACTGTACACTGATCCGTCGTCCGACATAGTGTCCACCGAAAATTCTGAACGTTTATAAAAAAAAAGAAGTACCTAAACTCTTATGCAGCACTATTCACTCAAAAATACAAGATGCTTGAAGACTCTTAAGTGTTATACTACTTGCCAAAAAAATTCCACGTGTCCACTATATTCCTTTAAACAAAAACAAATGACCACAACACTCCTGCAATATTTCTCTAAGTTCACAAAATCCTAAGCAAGGTCGCCATTTGTTACGACCGGGGCTCGTATAAAACAAGGGCTCTTAATCATTGGACTAGAAAGGCACACAGCCACAATGGTAACACTAGATCCAACCCTCGAACTTATAATGCCGGCGCACAAAAAACACCTATACCCTCCAGAGTTAAATCTGCGATAACGGGGTATCCTATAACTCAGTATAAGTGCACTACTACTACAGGATGATGATCTCTGATACAGCCTGATCACAACAACATACAATTACGTTAATAAGGTATACAAGGAAAAGATAGAGATCTTAATTAAATCACTGCAATGATTTAATGCAAACTAGAAGAAGGTATATTTAAAGTTACTCTAAACAATAATGAACTGTCACTCCTATACTGAAGAAAGTGAACGAAAGTCCCAAAGCATCGAGCAGGAATCTTCTGAAGAAAGTCTGATGCTGGGGTAAGATGATCGTATCAGATTTTGAACTGTTATATAAAGCAGGGTCAATATAGGACAAGTGTAGAGACAGACAGTGTTAACTGACACGGGAATAACGATAAATGCACACTAGTATTATCTCCAACAACAAAAGAAGTACTTAGTCAGGCAACTCAAAAAACCTGCTCAGGTTGTGCAACTCAACAACAACCAAGGCTTACAGTCAACGTGAATAAGAATGCTGCATATATAACATAAGAGCTTATAATTCTAAACGGGTGTCTGCTAGGCTAATAAAGTCTAGCTGGGATATTGTAGGCTAGGAAACAATGGCTGAGCAAGCGGCTCGTAGCCTAGCGAGGTCCTTAAGACTGTGCGGCCAAATTACGTTAATTGATGGGATGCTCTCTTGAGGGATCCAGATCGCTAGTATCTGGTTCTCTCCTGGCGACCCTCTCAAAGTCAAAGCAAACGAGTTAGCACAGTGTTGGGTGGCAGAGGCAAAAGCCCTCACTCGCAACACAGTGCTAAACTCACAAGGTACACAGTCAGAAAGACCACCCAGGCTTCCCCCGTCTCCGTTGCGATTGTACAGGTTCAACAAAACCTAGTACACATCGGAAATCACAACACCAGTAGCCTTACCCCAGTCTAGCATTAAATAGCCCAGCAGACAGCCAAGGAATAGGCAGGGAGACACCGTGAGTGTGTCGAACCTCTACAGACAAAATGGTAACCCCTCCAAAATGCCTAACTAAACATATAATATCTGAGAGCTTCAGCATATAATACGATGGCCGATATATGAAATCGTGCAGAACCAAAGGGGAGTTATGATATTAAGTAGAGAGGAAGAATGAGAGGTAAGAAGTTGAGAGAGAGAGAAAGTGATTTATAGGTAGAAGTCGGAGACAGGTGGCAAGGGATATGTTAAGGGTATGCTGGTCAAGCAAGCTCTGAAGAGAGTAACTCCTCGCGACCCCTAGGATCACACACAAAAGCATGTTGGTCAGCCAATCACAGGCCGCTACGTCACCAGGCATCAGGGCTGCAGAAGGCGCCAGGAACCACCAGCCAATCAAGAAGCGTGGGAAGGCACGCGCGCGAGCCTACAGCGAGGGGGAGGCAGTACATGTATACGCACGCACACACTACCACCCCACTGCCTATATTATTCTCTCTCCTTAACTATATACAATGCATCTTATGTTCTACTCATGATATAAAATGCTTCCCCTTGTCACAGACGAAAATAAAGACCACCACGGGACTGTCTGCAACAACACGAACACTATGAAAGAAAGAACAACATTGTAGATAGACTGTAGCCAAATACCTTGCCCCGGCGAGTGCTAGTGAGTGGCCAAGCGAGCGGCTGAGCCCACGTGGCGTTCTGCTAAGCTGCAGGCATCACACATCCTCCACTCTTCTTCCCCTTTATACCCCACCTCCCCTCCCTCCCTTAACTTGACCTTTTATTTTATCAATTTTTTATTATTCCATGGGTTAAATGAACAGACTAAAACATATTAATTGTGCATGATATTATATATTTACCCTTTCTCTGTGGGCATATTTCCGCCATATTAGGGCTCACTCAGGCATTCCTGTTTGATTAGGCAAATGTCTGAATGAAATGAAATGTATTGAGCCGAAAACTAGAAGAAAATAGCTTCAAAATGGCACCAAAACGAGCTTAGTAGCTCGCGGAGTTCACCCGCAGCGCTACCATAGACTCGCTAAAATGAGCAATTCTCGGTAATGTCTTGCTACATTTGCCTTTGACAGCAATGTATATCTAACGATACTCTTACTCAGAGCCTTCAGTGCCACAGCTGCCTTGCTGGGAGAAGGACGTGTGGTCTGTCGTGCTCCCTCTCCCTTGCACTTAAGTTTTCAGGCTTTAAGAGGCTTTAAAAGCCTGTTGATTGCTGTAAATTCCCATGCCGTTCGGGAACGTCTCCCGCAGGGAAAGGGTTAAAGTACTAGATCCTATACCAGTGACCTTAACAATCGAGTTATGCTCTCTCCGATGCTGCCATTGTTTTTTCCTGGATAGTTCCTTGAGCAGGTGGTTCTCCATTATGAAGTTGATAGGTAATTTGCATAGCTCCGTTTAGATAACCCAACAGCTATTTCTTTAAAACTTAATTTCTATAATAAACCTGCACCTTCCGACACTGAATCTGTCTTGTTATTCTAGTCGCAAAAAGGGAGTCCTATGCATAGTGATGCTACAATCATCATAATCATCATCTCCGACGCTTTGTTTCGCCCTGGGAAACCCCTACTACAGGATGGCTGTGGCAGAAATGCCTCTAGATAGGTTTCCTTTGACATTGCCACAATGCCCTTTCCACTATGTGGGAGCTTTTCGTCCATAAATTTTTCCATTTTCTTCTCTCATACCTTAAGATTTCCGCTATTTTCTGTTCAATGCACCTGACATATTGTCCAAATCCATTCTTCGTAAATGCTCTTCCTTTCCAAAAACTCAAACATTTCCCTATTACTAGTCAGTTTAGTCTGTTCACACTGGCTGTCGTTATGAAATTACATTATTTCCTCATCACTTGCTGTCCGTGTCTCATTTCCATACTTGAGTGTTTGGAGCAGGTCACTGTTCCTCAGAGACTTTTTTACCTGATTTTTATCTTTTGGCAAAATAATTTATTCCATTGGCATTAAAGGCACAAACTTGGCGCAGACTGTCCTTCACCAAAATAACATTTACGCCACTTTTCTGCTTATTTGCTTCACCTCTGCGTGGGACATGGCCGGCAGCATACCGAGCACAGCCGTTTTCCAGAAGGACTTGGGATCCAGGCACAAAACTTTCACACTAGGGCTGGAAAATCAAACTTAAAAACTATCTTAAGAGGCTACATTCTTGACTAATTATTTTATCCAAATCAAATAAAATTGACAGGTGATGGAATCACAGTATCCATTGGCCAAAAATATAGGAATTGAAAGATGATGCAAATACCTCATTAATAAGACAACAAATTTAATTACCTGAGACAACTGAAAAGGTGAAAAAGATGCCCAAGGCTGATGTTGCAAAGGCTGAACCAATGAAGCCAATAGCGAACACCAAGCCGGAGATGAAAGTGCAGAGTCTCCAGCCGAACTCCTGAATGAGTGGCCCCACGAAGAAGGTGAAGGTGCAGGAGAACACAAAGGCCATGTTGTAGATGAGAGACACTGATGTTCCAGAGGTACCCAGCTCTTCGAAATATTGGGAGTACATGAGGCCAAACGAATGTTTAGGTGTTGATGCAATAACCTGAAATAATATAAATAATTATTAATTGTATATACAAGATTATCAAAGTATCACAAGTTAACAATGGAACAAAATAAACTTAATAAAGGGTATCTTTAAATCGTATGAATTTCACATATACAATACACACATATATATATATATATATATATATATATATATATATATATATATATATATATATATATATAGTATATATATATATATATGTATATACAGTATATACTGTATATATATATACATATATATATATATATATATATATATATATATATATATATATATATATATATATATATATATATATATGGGTCATTACATGATAATATAATTATGCCTTGTACTTCTTCAAGCTTCAATGCGTGGTCAGAGAGGGAGGGAATCCTTGTCACATTTTTAGCGGTAGAGTCAAGTGATCGAACGGGAAATACTGACGCCCGTATATCTGGAAAATAATATTTACCTATCAAGCTAATGATTTTTACGGAAATACTAATACTACTGTGACACGTACCAAGAGAACTGCTGACACATTAGTAAAGGAGATGACTGCTCACAGTGGCAGAGCAACCTCACCACCACTAAAAACAGAACTCTGCAAAAGATCCCCAGACTAGTAGCATCTCCTGTATGCTGTGAACCAGCATATCTTATAAATTGTAAGCAACCCCCTCCTAAGCTGTTTGCCACCATGTACTGTAGTCAATCCAAAGCTACAGTATACTTCAATATGCCCAGTTATTTGCTGGCAGCCCAAACTAATGGCTCACCCCATCCTGTAACTGGCAGGAAACATGAAGCTGTGTACCAGCACGGTCTGCTAATTGCAGACAACAACGAAGCTGTGGATTAGCACACCTAACATATTGTGGGAACCTCTGAAGCTGCACCTGGACCTACACCAATGATGGCGCCGTCACCTGCTACCATAAATGTTGAATATATTCCATGGCAAAAAAAAAAACACCTAGAAGAAATACAGGACTTAGGGGTTGACAGATTGGACTCCACCAAATAACCCTCTACAGCATCATCTGAAGTCAGGCCTATCAGATAACCTTCAACTCCTTCGTCGTAAACCCAGAGAGTTCGCTTTAAACACTGTCTTTGAAGCAATAAAGTAAAACCCTGTTTCAATGTTTGCTTATGTTAGTATGACTATGAACAAGCCAGTACCAACACTCTTCTATCTTGTTATCTCATTTGCCATCTGGAATAAGACCTCCTGACTTCAATGTCTTGAACAATTGAAATGTTTTTAAAACCACAAGTTCAAATAATTCACCAAGTACTGAGTGCTGGCTCTCTTACGTGCGTTACTGGATTGTTGGTGGTAGGATTAAGGTCCGAGAGATTATGCTGTCAATATAATATCTCTCAAAGTCTCATAGTTTTGGCAATCACCTTTGGAAGACTATCGTACACACTAAGAATAAAATAAGACAATTTTAGCGGATTCAAATGACTCCTAATGAGCCAGCATGTACATTTTCTGTTTTTGGATATAATGCAATAAATCAGGTGGAACATCTTCTACCCAAGCTTGGAGGTATGAGGCTGACATATTTCACACACATTTGCATTCTTGTCCTTTGTCTTCGTCGTCGCAATAGCCCAGAGAAGGAGGCAGTCCCAGCTGCGAACGATATCAGGTGTTAAAGGCTTCCTTTCTTTATTGATGGGCCACTTCTCTTATATGGCCCGGCAGCCTGTCTCAAGAGATGTTACCTTGAGTATCCAAGTACAAGAAAAGTCACCAGCTGGATCTGTTGCAGGTGAGACCATTTGATTTGGGCTATTGCTGATTGCAAATGAAGCTAGAGCACAAGGAATGCTTAGGTTAGTCACTGGAGAGTTGTATCACTTTAGCACTTTCAGATCAAGTTACAATGATATGATTCCACACTGCTGATTGCAGGCTCAACCATAGATTCAAATGACAGATGAGGACACTTAGGCTATTTGCAAACATAACATCCAAACAAGTGGTGCTGATCTGGTCTTATCTGGTAGTGTGGTAATTTCAACTTTCACTAGTTCATCAGGATGAGTGTTTATCAGGATTGTAGGAACACACAGGCCTGGTGGTGAGGCGTGTGATATGTCTGCTTGGAATGAAGTGTGGCGATCTGGGTTTTGAGTCGCTGTTAATCTGTCCCTGGGAAGATAAGCGACCTAATGGTATTTCAAATGGGTGCATCGCCATTTATGCTCGCATCCTACGTGATTCACATGTTCTCATCCACTCAGGGGACACCTCGACGATGTATACAGACTAATAACACATATAACAAAGCCACACCAACTGGGTCCTCTCTCTCCAACGCCTCTTTTCCCCTCTCAATACTCTTCAAAAAGTAAATACAAGGTGCAGATGCAAAGGCTTATCCCTCAATATCTTCACGAACATGACCTATTTTGATTTCAGGATAGTTGGTTATTATGCGTAACCCCGACATTAGTTTTATTGATGATGGGATACCTCCATAAAGTGATGGTGGTAAAGTCGCATTCACACAAGCACTTTTTCCCTCAACTTTTATCAGCAACTCTCCTCCGGTCGAATATAGCTGTAAACAAATTTGACATTAAGTATATGAAACATTAACATAATTGGTTGAATCCCAATGCGAAAAAATGCTACTCCTTTAACCCGTCCAGCCCCGGCTAGTTTTGTAATGTTTGTTCACCAGAACCCAGCCGGTTTTCAAAAAATGGTTTTATTCCGGAAACAATAGCGAATGGGTTAGGAATGAAGGAAAAACCACGAAAAAACGTTCAAAAAGCTTAAAGAATGGTCCTACAGAGCCCCCGAAAACGTATTTTACAAGAGTAAAAAATTGAAGGCAATTACCCCAAAAAAACAGGTTATTGCGCGCTCACGCGCACGCACGTGGACTTTGAGAGTTTTCAACCATCGGCACAGTTGCGTGGGATATGTACACAGTTCCCATACAAATCTGAGCCCTCTTGAGTGGCTACACCTGAGGTTACGGTCGGCGCAATTAGGGTGACGCGCCAGGCGCGTCTCCGGGGCTGTGCGTTACATACATCGCCGATGCTCCAGGCGAGTCGCTGGGGCTGTACGGGTTAAAGCCCACAAGGAGAGGGTAATTTTCGTTTTATGCTTAAAATTAAAAATGGTCGGTAATAAAAACATAACTCCAAGAATATAAGTAAAATAATAGCTTATACTGTATATTTGAGGTACTGTACATTAACACTATAGCATTTAAATAATAAGTCAAATCATTTCGAATATAAAGTAATTGAAGTGTTGTTGAAAGTAAATTATATATCTCAAGAGTAGAGATTGAATGAAACAATCCTTCCAGTCTTATAACCATTGTTTATTACACTAAAACCAGTCGAGTTTAAATGAAGCAACGATTGAGTGAAGCAATCTTTTCTGTTTTATAACTGGGGGTTAATAAATTATCATCAGTCGAGTTTAAATGAAGCAACGACTGAGTGAAGCAATCCTTTACGGAAAATGAACCTGGAGTCAAGACGGAGGGGGAGTACAAAGTCAGTAGCCGTTTTAGCCATGCACGACAACACTTGTGCTCGTGGACACTTGACTTGCATTAGGCGTGGCGTGCGGACGTGTTTTCAGCGATTGTCTATGCTTTTATGATTTTTGTTGGCCTGGGTGTCCTTTTTTTTTGTAAATTAATAAATTTGTGTTAATTTCCTCCTTTCCCTTTTTTATGGCAGAGTAGGTGTCTCTGCCCTTTTGTTTGTTTTTTCCTTGCTTTCTAACCTCTGGGAGATCCCCCCACTGATCGCTCTGGGCCTGAATTGACAGGGTCGGGCTCCCTGATACGAGGATTGAGAGGAGTTAGCAAACATTAATTTTTCCTCCCCTGCCTTCCTCCCCCTTTTCTGGTGTCCGCGGTGCATTTCTCACTTCCCCCTTATGGGGAAGTGGGATGGATCCCGATCCTTCCTCCCCTCTCCCCCTCAGGGGGAGGGATGTCCCACCTGATCCTCCCCATAAACCGTCCGTGAACGCTCCCGAGAATGCTTCCTTTGTGACGCTTCATGCTTCTGGTACTTCTATGCCCTTGCTAGCCTCAATCCCTTCTTGATCAAGAAGGTAATTGATGGTTGGGTGGGGCCAGTGGACCAGGTCAAGAAGCTTGCTAGTGGTGACCTTGTTAAAACGAATAATGTTTCCCAGGTTAAGGGCTTACTCAAGTTACGAACATTTAATTGCTACGATGTAACTGAGCAGATCCCTGGGTCAATGAATTCCTGCAAGGGGGTGACCTATTGTAGGGATTGCTTGTCCATGTCTGAGCAGGACATTGTCGATGAAATGGCCGATCAGTTTGTCGTTGGCGCGAGATTTATTACTCGTTTTACAAATGGCGAACGTGTAAAGACTCTCACGGTTTTGACTTTCAGTATGGCCAATCTCCCCGATGCTGTTCATGTAGGATACGAACATTGCTCAGTTAGAGTATTCATCCCTAACCCTTTGCGTTGTTTCAAATGCCAGCAATTTAGGCACACTAAAGAAGCTTGCCGTTCTCCCCAGGTTGTTTGTGAACGTTGTGGTGGACGGGGTCATGAGTCTGTAGGGTGCACTGAGACAGCTAAGTGTGTAAACTGTGCAGGTGCTCACTCTTCTTCCTCTCAGGATTGCCCTAAGTGGAAGATAGAGAAGGAGGTTTGTACAGTCAAGGCTACTATGGGGGTCTCGTATTTCGAAGCTAGGAAGAAGGTGGAGGAGTTGCATGCAATTCCTCGACCGGATGTTTCTTATGCTTCGGCGGCGGGCTCTCGGCCTCAGATGTGCTCTGAGGGGACTCAGACTTGTTCTGTGTCTACCCAGACTGATCCTCTCCCTCCTGCTACACCTTGTTCAGTCTCCGCCACCTCTTGCCCACTGTTCTTCCTCTACCGCTACCATTGTTTCTACTGCTCCCACTGACTCTACCACTTCCGTTGTTTCTCCCGCTTCCACTGACTCTACCGCTACCTCTGTTTCTGACTCTCCTACTCTGTCTACCTCTTCTCCTACTGTTGCTTCATCCTCTGCCTATGTGCTGGATAAGTCCTCTTATTCCCCCTCCTGCTGGGAAGAATGGCAAGTCTGATACGAATAAAGTCAATCTTTCCCCCCTTAGCCGTCAGTCTTACACGCACGTCATCCCGTCTCCGGCTCCCTCGAGGGAGGCCTCCCGTCCTCACCTGTGGGGGTCTACGGAGAGGGTGGATGTTGCCGGTGGCAAGCCCCGGCAAAGGTCCCCGGGTTCCCCTCGTAATAAACAGAAGAGTAAAAAATCTAAGAACACTGGGCATCCCAGTCACTCTTAAACCATGGAGTACAAGATACTTCAGTGGAACTGTAGAGGTATTAGGAATAAATTACAACACTTAGCACTTCTGTTGCAATTACATGCTCCGTCAATCGTTTGTCTACAGGAGACGAATTTGGGGGATCACGCTGATCCGCCTCCTTTTAAACACTATCATTCGTATAGCAGACATGAGGGTTATGGGTTGGCGATTTATGTCCATAATTCACTTCCCCACTCAGCAGTGCCTCTTGTTTCTGCCCTGGAAGCTGTCGCATGCAGGGTCAAAATTCGAGGCACGTACCTGACTATTTGCTCTCTGTATTGTCCTCCTCAGGTTCTGATTGATGATGATTCTTTCCTTTCTCTTTTTGATTCATTGCCCAATTCAAAATTAATTTTAGGCAATTTTAATGCACATCATCATCAATGAGGTAGTATGAGGTGTGATGGTCGCGGCAAACAAATAGCTAATGTTTTACTTCCATCTGACCTGTGTCTTTTGAACGATGGTAGTGCGACTCGTGTAGACGATCGTACGGGCCATACATTATGCATTGACCTGTCTTTGTCATCTTCCGTAATACTACCTAACGCCACCTGGGACACTTTCGACGATTCTATGGGAAGTGACCACCTACCGATCTGTCTTTCTTATTCATGCGACTTTGCTCCTCCACCGCCGCCCATTAAATTCAACTTTAAGAAAGCAGACTGGGGTGCCTTCTCTAGAATCGCTAAATTTGATATTTCGGGGGGTGACATTAATGACAAGGTAACTCACATTCAGACTTGCCTTTAACACGCAGCCGAGTTTGCTATTCCTAAAATTTCTACAGTACACACGAAGCATAGAGTTCCGTGGTGGTCACCGGACTGCCGACAAGCGTTCACTAAACGTAATAGGCGATACATGATTTTTGATAAACAGCCCTCAGAAGACAACCTCATTGCTTATAAGAAGTCTAGGGCTGAGACAAGGAGAGTAATTCGATCCGCAAAGCGTAATGCCTGGCGTTCTTATGTGTCAATGGTGAATCGGTTCACACCGCTTAAAGAGGTTTGGTCCACTATGAATGTTCTTAATAACAAGTATACACGTTCACTCATCACCACTCTCAGGGTGGACGATAATGTCATCGATGATCCCGTGGACGTTGTCAACACTCTCGCCATGCATTTTGCGGATGTTAGCAGTTCGGCCAACTATGATCCCCGTTTCTTAGGCCATAAGCGGCAGGCCGAACTCCTTAATTTTGACTTTGCCAAAGAAGACGTAAACTCTGATTACAACGGTGAGTTTACGATGAAGGAACTTCTCCTTGCCCTAAGATCCTGTAAAGGTTCGAGTCCGGGTCCTTCACAAGTCACCTACGGTATGATTCAGCATCTTAGTCCGGACAACCTGACTAAGCTGTTAACATTGTACAATGATATTTGGACGTCTGGAACGTTTCCAAAATCATGGCACTTTGCGCATGTCATACCGATCCCGAAGAGCCCGGGTCGCCTTACAGATCCCAAGCTGTTTCGTCCTATTGTGTTGACGGAGTGTCTCTGTAAGGTCTTTGAGAGGATGGTTAACGTCAGATTTCTTTTTGTTCTAGAGTCGAAGAATTTGTTAAGTGTTCAGCAATGTGGCTTCCGTAAACACGGGTACACTAGAACATTTAATGGATTTGGAGCATTGTATCGCTGAGGCTTTTGCCAACAATGAATTCATGATAGGTATTTTTACTTACTTACGAAACTCTATGCTTCCGGTTTCAGAGGTAATTTGCCTATTTTTATTCGTAACTTCATGTCTGACCGGACTTTTGCGGTCAGGTTGCCCCATCACATAACATCGAACATTTATGTCCAAGAGAATGGGGTGCTGCAAGGCAGTGTGCTTAGCCCTATGTTGTATTTGTTTATGATAAATGATATTCTGTCTTCTGCTCCCATCCCCAGGAATCTTAAATACTCACTGTACGCTGATGATTGCGCATTGTGGCATTCTTCCCGCAATGTGCAATTTTCGGCTGGGCGTGTTCAAGTGGCCCTTGGTTCCGTCCATGTTTGGGCCTTGCGGTGGGGTTTTAAGTTTTCCGTTGCTAAGTGTGTCGGTGTAGTATTTACTCGTAGACTTAACGTACCTAATTTGCGCATCACTTTGGATAATGAGCCGATACCTTTTCAAAATTCAGTCAAGTTCTTGGGTCTGCACTTTGATCTCAGGCTCAATTGGAAGTCTCATGTCAATGATTTGATTAATTCTTGCAGTAAAAAGTTAAATGTCCTTAAATACCTTTCTGGCCGTTACTGGGGAGCCGACAGAACATCTTTACTGATGGTGTATAAGTCCCTTATTCGTTCAAAGTTCGACCATGGCTCGCAGGTGTATGGGTCGGCGTCTGCGTGTACCTTGAGGAAGTTGGATGTGTTTCAGAATGTATGTTTGCGTTTGAGTCTTGGGGCCCTTCGATGTACTCGTGTGGAGAGTATGGAAGTGGAAGCTAACGTGCCGCCCCTCCGTCTTCGCGTGACCATATTTTTGCTTTCGTTTGGTATCTCTCTGCCTTCCGGCTTGTGGGATCCTCCTGCAGTTCGAGCATGTGCTGCATAGGGCCCTCAAGTCAGTGGCTGTGCGGCTTCACTTCCTGATGCGTAAGCTAGGTTAGGACTTCTCTAATGTTGACCAGCTGGTAGTGTTAAAGATAGTGCCTTGGGAGCATCCCACTTTTACCGTTGATACCCAGTGGCTCCCTTCCCCCAAACGTCAGGCGCCGGAGGTGGAAATTCGCCAGCTTTTTAGATTGGTCCTCATTAGACACCTAGATTCTTTTCACCTCTACACCGATGAATGTGTGGGTGCGAGTGTGTGGTCGACCGAATGTCGCCTCAGGTACCGTTTGCCGATCCATACGTCTATATTCACTTCTGAACTTTTTGCTATTGACCAGGCCATAGATTTTGCTGTAGCTTCTCCTCATGAAAGCTTTGTATTTTTTTCAGATTCCAAGTCAGCCCTTCAGGCAATTGATTCATGTAGAACGGATTCTTCTGAAATCCAGGGCCGCATTATAAATAAGTTGCACTCAAGTTGTAAGTCCGTCTCTCTGATTTGGGTGCCTGGTCATTGTCGTATTTTCGGCAATGAGCAGGCTGACGTACTTGCAAAATCGGGGGTAGAACTTGAGGGGCCGTGGGACTCCCTTGGGATCTACAGTCAAGTCTCTCTTTTGGTAAGAAATCAATTAATCTTCTGTGACAAAGTCAGTGGACCGATCTCGCTGTACATTCAGTAAAGCCAACCCTTGGTGTTTGGCCCTCGGCGACCCGTCGCTCCCGAAGGGAGGAGGTTGTATTAGCAAGGTTAAGGATGAATTGTACTTTTCTGACTCACATGAAACCATATATCAACCGTGTATTCCGGCCGCAATGTAACACCTGTGGCGGGATTCTATCAATCAACCAGATCCTTTTGTCCTGTGGCAGATTTGTGGAGGAGCATAGCCCTCTCCTGATGTACTGTAGGGCAAATAACGTCCCCATCACTTTGGACTCGATTCTGGGTGATGGGGATGTTGATGTGGTTGACAAACTGATGGCTTAACTGAAAGAGACCAATTTATTCAGAGAGCTGTAACTTGAGTTATGTTTTTTGGTGGTGGTGTTTTATTCATTTCCTATGTACCTTTTTAGCATATTGTTTTATGCTATTGTGTTCACTCATAATTTATTATGTTCACAGGACCTCCTATGTTGCTTTGTTTGTTAAATTAGTTAATTGTGTCTGTATTTCATTTTAGAGTAATATTAATTTCAGTTCTTTTTTGCTTTTCCCCCTTTGTCTTAGCATATAATGAGGTTGACAGTTGTTGCTCCTAAGAATGTGTTTGCCCTGACACTATTCTTCTCAGTTGATGTTGCCTTTATTATTTTCCTGTTGTTAATTGCTTTAGACCTATGACGTATGCTGGATTGTGCTACTTGGCAATATCGCATTCCAGTATTATGAGGTTCTTGGCAATTAACATTTTGCTTTAGTATAGCCTAACAGTCCTGATGGGCTGATGGCCTTCCCAATCAAGCTAAAAAAAAAAAAAAAAAAAAAATCGTGAAAAATTATCAGTGCCGTTAATTTCCATTAACAACTTCATAGTTAGGGGAGGCAGTTGTTTTTTCGAGTCCTCCTACTCCCTCATGTTTAGCCCTATTAGTTATGAGATTTCAAGACATTCGCCCCATTAGTTTGGCGATTTTCAGACCTTTTGCCCCATTTCATTGCCAATATTAAGACCTTTTGTGCAATTTAGATTTCGATTTTTTCCTGGCGAGCAATAGCGAGCCTGTATTTAAAGAGGAATCGGCCTTCGGCCGGGACATTTTTCTACCGAAAAATGTACAAATATATATCGAAAGGGGGCCTTGTGTTTTTTTTTTAAAGTTTGATTGAGGTTTAGAGAGCAAACTAAACCCCCTCCTTAAGCCATTGAGCCCAACCAGTAAATTATGCTGCATAATACCGTCTGAGCTCCCTTTAATGCTATTGTCCTCATTATTTTGTGGACTCCAAGAATATAAGTAAAATAATAGCTTATACTGTATATTTGAGGTACATAAAATGTATAGCATTTAAATAATAAGTCAAATAATTTCGAATATGAAGTAATTGCAGTGTTGTTGAAAGTAAATTTAATATCTCACGTGTAGAGATGCATGTAAGATAACGTCTGTTTCTTAGCTTGTTGGCCAATGAGTTAGGATAGGACGAGTATAACTATTTCGTTCGGGGATGACATAAAAACCCATATGTATCCTCGTTATGAAGCACAACAACAACAACAGAAACAAAGGTAAATAAACACTGCGTCCTTTAACCCCTTCAGCACGAGGCATATATTTTGGCCTTATATTATAGTTTATCATTAGAAGCTAGGGACAATATAAAGTTTATGTAATTAAATTCAGCCAGTGATTTTATCGTGGCCTATAGGTTTCTTATACCATGTACTCCATTCCCATATGTGGAATAATTGCGCGTACACAATTATTACTGACCCTGGAAAAAAAAACAATAAATCCTCTATATCGCCTACCTCAGAAGAGGTGGGTGAGTTTTACATTCGTCGCGAGTGTAGCCTCGGCGACTCGCGTTAAGGAAAATGAGGTTTGTGCCCCCTACTGTTGAAATATATGATGATTTAAATAAGTCCTGTGGGGGGTGGGGGGGGGGCTCAACATATTCTGTATACCACGGCAAACGGTTATGGCCAAATACAGTTATTTTTCGCTAGTGGGGGGCGTGTTTTTAGATTGTTGATTAATGGGTAAATATGCATTTCCTACTATTTAGGAACATAAGAAAATGAGAGTCTGCAGAAAGCCGATCGGCCCACACAAAACATATCCTTCTCACACTCGACCCTAATTATAAGGCCTAATTATAGGCAAAACATACTAACACCATGAGGACCGACCTCACCAAAACGGTCAGAGATCATCATAAGCGGATCAGTCTACATCCGGCTGATCCCCCTCACACCCAACCCATCTCGTCCATATGCATATCTAATTTAATCTTAAAGCTCTCTATCGTTCTTGATCCCACTATAGCAATCGGTAGCCTATTCGACCTATCTACAACTCTGTTACCAAACCAATAGTTGCCTATATCTTTTCTGAAACGAAATTGATCTAATTTGAAACCATTTGTTCGAGTTCTTTCACTGTCACTGAGCTTCAGTACATCTTTCATGTCCCCTTTATTTATCCTACTAACCCACTTGAACACCTCTATCATGTCCCCTCTAACTCTACGTCTCTCTAACGAATGTAAGCCTAATTTCCTCAACCTTTCTTCATATGGAAGATTTCTAATATTATGGATATTTTGTGTAATTCTTCGCTGTACCCTCTCAAAGGAATCTATGTCCATTCTGTAATAGGAACACCAAAATTGGGCAGCGTAATCCATATGTGGTCTTACTAACGCTAGATAAAGTTTTAAGATTACGTCTGCAGTTGTATTACTCACACTTCTAGATATACATCAGAGCACTCTATTTGCCTTATTTCGAGCACTAATGCATTGATTTCTAGGTTATAAATCACAGTTGACGATGACTCCCAAATCTTTTTCATTCTCCGATTTTTTTATATTCACGTTATCTAATCTATATCCTGCATTTTCTATCTATTTCCCAAAATTTACTACACTGCATTTATCTACACAGAACGTCATCTGCCAATTCACTGCCCATTCGTGAAGTGTATCCAGATAGCTTTGGAGAGCCTGAATATCATGGTCAGAATTGATCACTCTTCCTATTTTAGTGTCATCTGCAAATTTACTGATTTTGCTAGTTATTCCTACATCAAGATTGTTAATATACATGATAAACAGCAGAGGGCCTAAAACAGATCCTTGTGGGACTCAACTCTTAACTATATCCCAGTCTGATTGTATATCATTTATGCTAACTCTTTGCTTCCTGCCAATTATCCATGACCTAATCCATCTTAATAGAGTTCCCCCTATTCCATGAGCTTCTATTTTCCTCAGCAATCTTTCGTCGGGGACTTTATCAAATGCTTTACTGAAATATAAATATATTACATCATATTCTTTGTCATTGTCAACTGCTTCGTATACTTGGGAAAAGAATGCCAATACATTAGTGAGGCAGGACCTACTCTTCGTGAATCCATGCTGAGAATGTTTAATTAATTGGTGACGTTCTAGGTGCTCTCTGATTTTGTGAAAAATTGTGCGCAATATATGACTCTAATAGTATACCTACAACTGATGTCAAACTAATTGGACGATAATTTGATGCAATAGCTTGTTCACCTTTTAAAATATTGGTACCATATTTGCAATTTTCCACTCATCAGGGACTGGACTCGAATTAAGAGAATTATTAAATAATGCTGTCAAAAGGTAACTAATTTCTTCCTTACATGCTTTTAACACTAGGATATTATGGAGTCGGGCCCAGGTGATTTTTGCGGTTTTAGCTTGTCTAACTGCTCAAGTACATAATTTCTACCTATGTTTATTTTATTTAAAATATTATCTATACTTCCATCATAAATTGGATGGACCTCCGGTATCAGCGCTAAGTCCTCGTTCGTGAATACAGACAGAAAAAAAATATTTTGGGTTTTACATATGTCTACCTCGTTATCTATGAGAATTCCTGTCTCTATTTTAAGAGGGCCTATTTTGTCTCTTACTTTGGTTTTATACAACTGGAAAAATCCCTTGGGGTTAATTTTCGATTCCTTAGCAATTTTGATTTCGTAATTACGCTTAGCTTTCCTAATATCAGCTTTAACTTTTCTTCTAAGATTTGCATAATCATTTCTTAAATGTTCTTCACCTCTCTTTATTTTCCTATATATACCTTTCTTTAAACTGAGTGTACGTTTGATCGAACTATTCATCCATCTAGGATCGTTATTTTGAGATCTGAATCGCTTTGTAGGGATAAATATACCTTGGGAATCTGTAATGGTCTTATTAAATATTTCTGGGCTGACTAATTCACGCCTAAATCGATAATCTGATTCCCTGCTATCCTTAATCCTCCATTGTCCTGAGATTGGGGTCGCATTTCTCCAAACACACCCGTGAAAGTTTGCTAATCTAAAATTAGGAACAAGAGTCGAATTTATTATTAATTCATTTGTTCCATTCTAGATTGAATCTAAATTAATCATGGACACTATGTCCAAGGCTTCCTCCGATAACTAAATTACTAATTAGATTTTCTTTATTACTGAAGACTAAATTGAGTATATTATTCCCTCTACTTGGCTCAGTTACATGTTGCGTCAACAAACAGTACTGAACTAATTCTAGACATTCATTTGATTCCATGTCTCCTGTATTATCTCCCCAATTTATTCTGCTAAAATTAAAATCTCCTACAATACAAACTTTATTATACTGACAGGCTCGGGCAATTTCACCCCAGAGTATTTTAGCATCTTTTCTACTTAGATTTGGTGGTCTGTATATGAGGCCAATTACAGCACTGTCATGGCTGTCATTGATATCTAATCATACACTTTCACTTTTCCTTTCTAATTTTATATCTGACCTAGTTTAGCAGTTTATCGAATTGGAGACATAAATTACTACACATCCGCCTTTTCTCCCTTGACGATCTATGTTATACATAGTAAATCCGTTTATTTGATACTCTGCAATTAAATCTCGTGTTTCCGTGTTCATCCACGTTTCTGTAATCATGATAATATCAATATTTTCAGTACAAACTATTGCTTTCAATTTATCTATTTTATTCCGTAAACTCTTGCTATTTGTGTAGTGAATTCGGAGTTTCGTATCTAGAGCCTTGTTCACAACCGCAATATCCTCGTTTCTAGTATGATGACCTGAATTGTTTCGCCTTAGATTAGGACTAACAAATATAGGCATACCATCTGTTAATTTGCTATTGTTATTGCTACCTTCAATATTACTACTAGCAGTATTGATACTACCATCAATGCTTTTACTAGCAAGGCTGATATAATTACCATCGTGTGACTGATATATATATATATATATATATATATATATATATATATATATTTATTTCTATCTGATGTACCGGTACGACAAATAACCCTATCATTATCAAGACACTTTTTCTTACTCATATGTTCAGGCTTTATTTTCAGCGAATCCCCGCGACCAACCTATCTATTGACCTAGCTAAATTTGCCACCACTAGCCGAGAAAGATGAACCCCGTCCTGTGCGTACAAGTGGTTCTTACCATAGAATCGGGTCCAGTTATCGAGGAATGGGATTGCATTTTCATTGCAGTATTATTCCAGCCGACAATTGATACCAATTACCCTAGAAGACCATTCCTTCCTGACCCCTCTCCTTGGCAAAATACTGTGTACTACAGGTATGTCTCCCTTCCTCCTAACTTTATCTAACACCTCCCTGTACTGCCGAAGCAGTTCTTCCGTCCTACCTTTACCAACATCATTGCTCCCTGTACTGAGACAGATAATGGGGCTATCTCTGTCATATATTTCCTCTAACACCTTCCCAACCCCGGCACCAGGCAGACAGACAAGCTTCCTAATATCGGTACAGGTGGACCTACCTAAGGTACTCCTGGGGGGGGGGGGGGGGGGGTAGCTGTCGCAGCATTTCCTGAAGTATCGGCTACAAGTGCTCCTTCAGACCCACCCTTCTTCTGACTAGCCCCCCTTCACATTCATCTTGTAAAGAAGCGAATGTGTTACTCACTCTCACTCCTACTGTGTCCTACATTACTTTGCTTCTTGATAGTGATTTTCCCACCCTGGTTGCCAGCCACCTTCCATGAATATAAAGGCTTGCAATCACAAATCTCCCTGGGCACCTTACTCGACTTGAAAAATGCCTCTGTACCGAGTCTCAAAGCTAAATTTTCATCTCTAAGCAAGTTCACTTCCCTCTGACAGTTAACGTTATCCTCCCTTAGAGTTCGAACCACCTCCCTTAGTTCAGCCATCTTTTCCCTTACATGGAGGATGAGTTGGTGAAGGTCAGGTGATTATTCGTTCTCTAAACCTGCCATGACTACAGTATTTATCCCAAGATTAGCTAGAAAGCAACAACTAAACACAAAATTTAACTATATAACAGTTTTTCACTACGCTAAAACACTAGGAACACTTGCACCACACTAATAGATAGCCAAGTCCAAACACTAGGGTCGGTCACTAAGGTCAGGAGCAGGTAAAAATCTCGACCATTCACTAGTAAGCCTGGGTGACAACTGAGTAAGCCTGGGCATCAAAACACCCTTAACATTAAGAGTAACATACCGGTATAGCCCTCATAAACTGCATAACAGCTTCTGGTATAATCCTGTGTACCGGGTGGACCTGTACATATATCTCAATAATTTGGTAATGTTACAATATTTTTTTGGTCAATATAAAGTTTATGTAATTAAATTGCTAAACATTGTTTTGCTTTTGTTTTTTATCTATTTTAGAGTTGCTTAAGATAATATTTACCCCTTATAGTTCTAGAGATATATTATAAGCTAAAGAAAATCGTCTAATGGTAACCAGATTAACGCGAAAATTACGTCATCGTGCCGAAGGGGTTAATAGAATAATAATTACATTGAATAAATATATCTCGATTATAGAAGCAAAATTAACTTAAAGCAAGCTAATTTATATTTCATTAGTAATATTCTTGTTACAGTAATTGCTGCTCGATCCTGCGCCTAAACTCGTCACAACTACGAGGTTTGCAGTTGAACCTGAACTCTTATACCGTTTTCCAAGTAAGATATGTGTTTATTCTGTTTAATTACTAATTGTTCAGTATAGTGTTGGTGGTCTCCTATAGTTGAGCCCTGATACTTGCTGAATATAACGGAAAATATTTATTTTTATTTCACAATTTTCCCCAGTGTTGGTTTATATTTATTTTGTTCATTTGCATCAATATATAGTGTTTGTAATGGATTAGAAATATCGGGAAAACCTATTTTCCCCATGCATTATCAATCAATGTTAAGACACGCCCCCCAATAGTGGGGAGGACTATGAAGATCAGTGAAATTGCGGGGTAAAAGGCAAAACAAAAAGGCGATAATAAAGTATTGACACGAAACCTAGCTCGAGTTTTCATTATTTTGAAACTCATAACAACCAAAATTTGGAAAACCTGAGCCAAGATTTGGCAAACTTTTGTAGAATTTTACTGAAGGGGTGCGCATTTGACAGATACCACCACAACATTATTATAAATTTAATTTAGGTTTCCACGCATCTTTCAACAACCTACACCCTTTTCTCATCTGATACTAGTACTAGAAACTATTTAATAACGTTTCTAATGTGGTTATCGACGAGAATAAAGAAATGCGTTTGGACCGAAAATCGGGAGTTGACTGCCTCTTCCGATTGTCGGTTTGTTGACATGACGCTCGACGTTAGTTACGAGATAGGGAAGAAAAACACCAAGGAGACAAATCAAATAGATGAGGCCTCGCACACACCAGCAACCAATGCCACCAAGACAAGAGGGCACAAGCGACTCCTCACCACGCTTCGCTCGGGTTGCCTGCATCACCCCGGCACTTCCCCAAACCCCAGGAAAGAACATACCTGTAAGGACGGCACCTACTGATTACACACCAAACAGAGATAACCCCTCATGACGTCGTGATGAGCAAGCCGTGCATACAGACCAACACACCACGCGCCCTTCTTGCCCTGAGACGCACCGCCGCCGTGACGCAGATTCCCAGAAGGGCTACCGCAGCCGACCCAGACCCTCCTCCACGCACAGCCGCCCCTCTAGCCGGGAAATGCCCCACCGAGGAGAACGACGAAAGTGGCAAGACCATCTCAGCCCACCTCATCATCAGTAGAGTTGGATAGATGTTAATACCACACAGGTAGGGTTAGCATCAGAAGACTTGGCACTATTAACCGAGAAATTGCCCTGAGGGAGTAAGACACTGGTGGAACTACTAGACGCATTTCTCGAAGGCACCTTGGATTTGCTAGTATTATTGTTGGACCACACTGGTGACCACCCAACATCTTTACATTGCCTTGGTACAGGAATTACTATAATTAGAGTATGCAGTACCGACAAGCTCTAGCTCTATTAAACCTACAAAAATAGTAAGGCTGATTGGAAGAGCGTAAGACACTGGTGAAACGGCTTCCTTCTCAGTCAGGACTCATAGTGGAGGATTTAAGACACTGGTGAAACAACTCCCTACTTAAGTCCTGCAATACGAGAGCGTAAGACACTGGTGAAACGGCTTGTACTCTTATAAACTCAAGATCTAATATAAAAGTTCTTTCAGAGATTCCTGTAGGAAGTCGAGGTCAAGGACTCTTAGTGGAGGGCGTAAGACACTGGTGAAACGACTCCCTACTTAAGTCTTGCGATACGAGAGCGTAAGACACTGGTGAAACGGCTTGTATTCGTATAAGAACTCAACCCCGCAGATCTTCAGAAGACCCCCGTGGAAGTCTTCGCCAACTCTGCAACCGTCACGCAGCAGGATCACCACCACAGACCAGGACGTCATCAGGAATACAACGCAGCCGCATCTTCAAAGACTGTCGGAACCTGCGAATGATCTTCCCCTTGAACACCTAGTTGATCCTCGATCGTGCTGTTATATAATTACCTATCCATGTCTGATGTAACATTGTACTTATAATCATGTTACCGTGAAATAAGAATAATCTATGTTTGTACTCTGTGTTATATTATCCCCTATTGCCTTTGAGATTGAAATTGAAATTGAAATTGAAATTGAATTTTTTTATTTAGCCATATAATATACAATACATATTTAATTACAGAGACAAATGTTGATGCTGGCTGAGCCTTTTGAGAGTAATCTTTCCTGAAGGCACCTGAATATTGCAAGCTCGATATTATCCTCATTCTAGATTATTACGTTATATTGCAAATGTAAGTTTATGTGAACAATATGATTAAATATAAGATTAACTATATGATAAATTATTAACTTAATATTGTATCGAATCACTATGAAACATAACATAATTTGCCTACGCATACATAATATATAGTAGATAAAGTGCAAACATAAATAAAGTATGGCAATTTGTTATGCTCAAACAAAACATCCAAATTTACATTAATACACATTCATTATCAATTCATACATAACCTATCTACATGTATACATACATTCATTCATACAATCATCTACACGCATACATGTGTACATATAATTATATTTATTATGCACTTTTAGCAAGCTACATATAATATCAGCTGAAATAATTATATAATTATGCAAACACAGACATACATATGCATATAAACACCAAAACAACTCTTTAGAACTAGACGCATTCACAAACAGGTACGCATATCTAAAACGTTTACACATATCAAATTATATACTTATATTCTTACTCATACTTACTATGTTCATTTACTGTTAACAAATTTATGAGAAACACAAATAAATTTTCCTTACACTTGGAGATACACCCCAATTACGCATTATACATAGGAGATACATTTAGTACGGTACATTATAATATGTAGGCTGCAGTACCTTAAAATATATACCGTAACCGGTATGTTTTCAGTGACTAGTGGACAGTGTTTGATTGTAATAAAACACATACGCCACCAGAAACAATAAGTAAATAAACCCTCACACATTAACATTTCCTTGTAATGCTGCTTGATATTTATTTAGCAAGTAAAATTTAAGAGAACTCTTGAAGCTGGGCAATGAAGTACTTTCTCGAATACTCAATGGCAATTGGTTCCATACCTTTACACCATGATATTTTATTGATGTTTGGGACTGTCTTGAGTTCATTAACGGAATATCTAATGATGCATTGTTTCTAAAGTTATACCTGTTATTTTAGCGGACCCTAAACATGTCATTAGTAATGAAACTATGGAGTGATTTGTAAACAAACAACGAAGCACAGTATATATCTATATCGTCCAATTTTAATAGCTTAAGTTTGAAAAAACAAATTATTTGTATGTTCATACCTTGATTGAAAAGTTATTGTCCTTATTATGCGTTTCCTGGCTGTTACCAATGGTCGTATTTTTGTTTTTCCCGCAGTACCCAATACTATCTATCTATCTATCTATTGCCCGACTCCGTGATCCCCGAAGGGGTGGCCACGAACGAACCGCGTCCATGCACCTCTGTTCCCAGTCAGTCGACGCCCCTCCCCCCAACCAGCACCGCCTTCGTTCATATACTTCCTCACTCCATCCTTCCACCTCTCCTTCGGTCTACCTCTCCCTCTCTGTCCCTCCACCTCGCTCTCGTACACCCTCTTAGTAATTCTCTCGCTTTCCATACGTTCCATATGGTCGAACCATCTCAAGTTGTTCCTTTTCAGCACACCTACCTCCACACCACACCTCCTTCTTACTTCTTCATTAGTCTGTCTATCCCTCCATGTAACTCCGCACGCACTTCTTAAATAATTAATTTCCTCTGCTCTCACTCTTGGTCTGAGTCTCTCAACCAACGTCCATGCTTCACTTCCGTAAGTCAATGTCGGGATTACCACACTGTCATGCAAGGACTTCTTCACTTCCATACTGACCACCCTATTTCTTGTTACTGCTTTCAGCGTTCCTACAACCCTCTTCCCCTGTTGTACCCTCTCCCGCACTTCTTCATCCATAGTCCCATCTTTAGTCAACACACTGCCCAGATACTTAAAAGAGCTGACGATCTCCATAGCCTGACCGTTCAGCTTCACCTCACACTCTGTGACTTCACCCCTTTCGAAGACCATAACCTTGCTCTTCCCCGCATTTACCTTCAAATTCCGTTTTTCGCACACTGTTCCAAACTCATTTACCAGACCCTGCAACTCCCATTCATTACCACTCATCAGAACTGTATCAACCACAAACAGCAGTATAGGTAGCTTCCACTCATTTCCCTCCCTTTTCAGCGATACACCAACATCCACTGCTCTTGATAGTATTTCTTTCATGACTCCATCCATATATACAGTAAACAACCACGGGGACATCACACACCCCTGTTTCAAACCAACATTCAGGTCAAAGAACTCGCTCTGCACACTCTCCACACGTACTGCCGCCTTTGCACCCTCATACATGCTCTTCACTGCATTCAGCAACTTGCCATCTACTCCGTATATTCTAAGTACTTTCCACAAACCTTCTCTATCCTTCTCTATCCAAGGTCATAGGCCTTCTCCAAGTCCATAAAGGCAACATACACCTTTTGTTTCTTCTCCAGATATTTCTCCACAACACAATTCAGGGTAAAAATCTGATCTACACATCCTCTTCCCTTCCTAAAACCTCCCTGCTCGTCGCCTATCTATTTCTCCGTTCTCACTCTCACTCTCTCAATCACTACCCTACTGTATACCTTCCCTACTACGCTTAGAAGACATATTCCTCGGTGGTTACCACACACTCCTCTTTCCCCTTTGCCCTTATATAGGGGGACTATTATGCCAGTCTTCCAGTCATCGGGTGCACTCCCCTTCTCCCATGCTAGTTTGCACATTTTCCATACACATTCGATCACTATCTCACCACCATACCTCAACATTTCCCCACACACTCCATCTGTTCCTGGTGCTTTCCCCAACTTCACTCTTTTCATGGCTTCCCACACTTCTGACATCCTGATCCCCACCTCCTCCTCCACTACTTCTCTTCTTCTCCCTCCCATACCATATCCAACTATGTTTGCTGGCTCTTCATTCCTTACATTTAGCAACTCATTGAAGTACTCCCTCCATCATTCGACTCTCTCTTGCTTCTCGGCTAGCATTCTCCCATTCTTATCTTTCACACCCTTACTGTTTCCCTTGCTACATTCCCTAACTTTCTTGACTTCTTTCCAGAACAGTTTCTTACTCTCTCTCCTTTTTACACCCAGATTCCTTCCAAATTCCTCATCTACTCTTCTCTTACTTTCCTTCATTACTCTCTTCACCACCCTCTTACTCTCCACGTACCTCGCTCGTTTCTGTCTCTCGAAATCTTCATTCCCTCTACTACCCAACCACTCTCTATATGCTTTCTTCTTTTCTTCCACAGCTATTTTTACCTCTTCTGTCCACCATGCTGTACCTTTCACTCCCCTCCCTCTTCTCCTCACTCCACACACCTCCTCACATGCTGCACAGATCTCTTCCTTAAACACCTTGCTCTTCTCCTCCACTTCCTCCATAACTTCCAGGTCGAACCCACCTAGTCGTCTTTCTACTGGTCTCCTGTACTCTTCCCCATACTGTATTGCAATAATATATGTTGGGATATACTAATGAATAATATATTTGTTTCAAAGCTTTGGAAGTTAGTAAATGGCATATCAATCTAATTATACCACATTGTTTGCTTACTTTATTCCTTACATACTGAATATGTCCCACTCCATGATAGTTTCTTATCAATCATAACTCCGAGAAATGTTGTACTTTCTACTTCTTACAAAGTTGAATTACCAAATTTTAATGCTACTGCATGGGGAGGAGCATTTTTTTCTCCTGTTGAAGTTCATATAATTTGTTTTACTGACATTTATAGTGAGTCTGTTACATTTTACCCATTTATCTATTTTGATTAACTCATTATTTGTTTGGCATATGAGGGTGGGGAGGTCATGATGGCTGGCATACAGAGTACTGTCGTCTGCAAATAATATGAACTTATAACCTACTAGAATTGACAAAATAATTTACATACAATAGAAAAAGTAGAGGTCCCAATATTGATCCCTGGGGTACACCATAGGATATGACTTGCTTATCTGATTGATGATCATTATAATGGACATATTGCTTACGGTTGCTTAAGTACGATTTAAACCAGGAATTTTCTGTGTGTCTTATGCCATAATGTTCTAGTTTACTTATAAGGATATGATGGTCAACTGTATCAAAGGCCTTTGAAAAATCTAGGAATGTCGCTATTGTATATAATTTACTGTCAAATGACAGAATGTCAAATGCTTGTGTTTGTGTTTGTTGGTCTCCTTTTCCCAAGTCAAGAAAGAATCTACCTAATTAGTCAATACCAGCCCAGTAAAAACCTGGTATAACAGTTGCGTTTTCTGTTTTTGTTGTTTTGCCCCCCCCTGCTGGCAATATACAGTATATGATGATGACAATAAGTCTAGGGGTGAGGGGGGGGGGGGGGGGGTGAGGGGGGATTGTACGATCCCGTGGCCTAAATTTTAATTGAACCGGCAATATGGGAAATTAGTTAGATGCGCGAAGTAGCCTACTATAACCTCAAGCACAATGTATACACACTATTGACGTTACTCCCGTGAACGCAACTTTTCCACCGAGTTATCTTTATATTTCGTCAAATATTATTTATATTAAAGTGTCCCCATTGTTTTTTTAGTGTTTCGTACACCAGAAAAAGGTGTAGGTTGGTGTTGGACGCTTGGCAACCCAAAACAAATCCGTATTAAATCCTTGGTGGTACCTGTCAAATGCACGCCCCTATAGTAAAATCCCACCCAAACTTTGCCTAGAGTTTTCGGTTTTTCATAGTAGAAAAACCTAGTAACCTTATTTCGAAAGTGGGCTCGGGTTTTAAGTTACTTGATATCCATAAAACCAAAAATTTGGAAAAGCCGAGCCAACTTGTGGTAAAAGTTGGTTCAGGTTGCAATTTTGAAAAGTAAAATAGCCAAGTAACCTACCAGGTAGTAAGTGTTTCTAGTACCTAGTTTATTCCATACCTACTACCCGATCCCTTGTCATTAACCTAACCAAACAACCTAACGTAACCTTACCTAGACCTAGTTCGAGTAAGTGTGTGTGCGTGTGTGTGTGTGTTCTTGTTCTTGTGTGGCTATATTGATCGCCACTGATACACGGTATGCAATAAATGGTATTATAATTATGCTCTATGGAATTGAATTTCATTTTACCTAATACAGTAGTGTTTATAATAGTAAATGCCAAAGGAAACTCCATTAAACTAACTTTATTAACTAATTATTATAAGCCTTGTTGCGACAGCAGAACGGCTCATGAAAACCGAAATTTTTGAGAACAGAATATTAAACGCACATAGAACAAGCTACCGATACATACTTTGAGAACAGAATATTAAACGCACATAGAACAAGCTACCGGTACATACTTTGAGAACAGAATATTAAACGCACATAGAGAACAAGCTACCGGTACATACTTTGAGAACAGAATATTAAACGCACATAGACCAAGCTACCGGTACATACTTTGAGAACAGAATATTAAACGCACATAGAACAAGCTACCGGTACATACTTTGAGAACAGAATATTAAACGCACATAGAACAAGCTACCGGTACATACTTTGAGAACAGAATATTAAACGCACATAGACCAATCTACCGGTACATACTTTGAGAACAGAATATTAAACGCACATAGACCAAGCTACCGATACATACTTTGAGAACAGAATATTAAACGCACATAGAACAAGCTACCGGTACATACTTTGAGAACAGAATATTAAACGCACATAGAACAAGCTACCGGTACATACTTTGAGAACAGAATATTAAAACGCACATAGACCAAGCTACCGGTACATACTTTGAGAACAGAATATTAAACGCACATAGAACAAGCTACCGGTACATACTTTGAGAACAGAATATTAAACGCACATAGAACAAGCTACCGGTACATACTTTGAGAACAGAATATTAAACGCACATAGACCAATCTACCGGTACATACTTTGAGAACAGAATATTAAACGCACATAGACCAAGCTACCGGTACATACTTTGAGAACAGAATATTAAACGCACATAGAACAAGCTACCGGTACATACTTTGAGAACAGAATATTAAACGCACATAGAACAAGCTACCGGTACATACTTTGAGAACAGAATATTAAACGCACATAGAACAAGCTACCGGTACATACTTTGAAAACAGAATATTAAATGCACATAGAACAAGCTACCGGTACATACTTTGAGAACAGAATATTAACGCACATAGAACAAGCTACCGGTACATACTTTGAGAACAGAATATTAAACGCACATAGAACAAGCTACCGGTACATACTTTGAGAACAGAATATTAAACGCACATAGAACAAGCTACCGGTACATACTTTGAGAACAGAATATTAACCCTTTCACGCATTTGTGATGCAGAGGTTGCCAGATTAGCAATAAGAAATAGTGTTCTCACTCTTATAATTACCTCTCCAAAATTAGTTTTCTGCCCACAGCTAACTCAAGACAACTGCAGAGGTTGAAGTAACTAAACTAAAGGTTTCTAAATACTCCTGATGGTAACAAAGGCTTTAAAGTATCCCCAATAGGCTCAAAATCGCGTCATATGTCGGAGAGGGTTAAACGCACATAGAACAAGCTACCGGTACATACTTTGAGAACAGAATATTAAACGCACATAGAACAAGCTACCGATACATACTTTGAGAACAGAATATTAAACGCACATAGAACAAGCTACCGGTACATACTTTGAGAACAGAATATTAAACGCACATAGACCAATCTACCGGTACATACTTTGAGAACAGAATATTAAACGCACATAGACCAAGCTACCGATACATACTTTGAGAACAGAATATTAAACGCACATAGAACAAGCTACCGGTACATACTTTGAGAACAGAATATTAAACGCACATAGAGAACAAGCTACCGGTACATACTTTGAGAACAGAATATTAAACGCACATAGACCAAGCTACCGGTACATACTTTGAGAACAGAATATTAAACGCACATAGAACAAGCTACCGGTACATACTTTGAGAACAGAATATTAAACGCACATAGAACAAGCTACCGGTACATACTTTGAGAACAGAATATTAAACGCACATAGACCAATCTACCGGTACATACTTTGAGAACAGAATATTAAACGCACATAGACCAAGCTACCGGTACATACTTTGAGAACAGAATATTAAACGCACATAGAACAAGCTACCGGTACATACTTTGAGAACAGAATATTAAACGCACATAGAACAAGCTACCGGTACATACTTTGAGAACAGAATATTAAACGCACATAGAACAAGCTACCGGTACATACTTTGAAAACAGAATATTAAATGCACATAGAACAAGCTACCGGTACATACTTTGAGAACAGAATATTAAACGCACATAGAACAAGCTACCGGTACATACTTTGAGAACAGAATATTAAACGCACATAGAACAAGCTACCGGTACATACTTTGAGAACAGAATATTAAACGCACATAGAACAAGCTACCGGTACATACTTTGAGAACAGAATATTAACCCTTTCAAGCATTTGTGATGCAGAGGTTGCCAGATTAGCAATAAGAAATAGAGTTCTCTCACTCTTATAATTACCTCTCCAAAATTAGTTTTCTGCCCATAGCTAACTCAAAGACAACTGCAGAGGTTGAAGTAACTAAACTAAAGGTTTCTAAATACTCCTGATGGTAACAAAGGCTTTAAAGTATCCCCAATAGGCTCAAAATCGCGTCATATGTCGGAGAGGGTTAAACGCACATAGAACAAGCTACCGGTACATACTTTGAGAACAGAATATTAAACGCACATAGAACAAGCTACCGATACATACTTTGAGAACAGAATATTAAACGCACATAGAACAAGCTACCGGTACATACTTTGAGAACAGAATATTAAACGCACATAGAACAAGCTACCGGTACATACTTTGAGAACAGAATATTAAATGCACATAGAACAAGCTACCGGTACATACTTTGAGAACAGAATATTAATCGCACATAGAACAAGCTACCGGTACATACTTTGAGAACAGAATATTAAACGCACATAGAACAAGCTACCGGTACATACTTTGAGAACAGAATATTAAACGCACATAGAACAAGCTACCGGTACATACTTTGAGAACAGAATATTAAACGCACATAGAACAAGCTACCGGTACATACTTTGAGAACAGAATATTAAACGCACATAGAACAAGCTACGGTACATACTATGAGAACAGAATATTAAACGCACATAGAACAAGCTACCGGTACATACTTTGAGAACAGAATATTAAACGCACATAGAACAAGCTACGGTACATACTTTGAGAACAGAATATTAAACGCACATAGAACAAGCTACCGGTACATACTTTGAGAACAGAATATTAAACGCACATAGAACAAGCTACCGGTACATACTTTTAATTTTAGTGCATATACTGTATACAGGTTTAGTGAATCAATATGGTGAAATCTCCGATGTATTTAGCCTATTGTATTACAATCTACCCGCACAAATCCCGCAACCACAAAACTACCAGAGTTGACAAAATACAACCGATCGAGTTTGTATTTTAATCAACACTTGACGTCAAACAATTTCAAAAGTTAAAACCATACTAAGTATCGCCTTATATATACAGTATATGGGCTAGACTTAAAAATACTAAGTATTATTGATTAATTTAATACAAGGTAGTGTTTGTGTGGGTGGATGGGTTTAGACAGAGGAGATTGTTCCTGTGTTTTCGACGATTCCATCCTTACACAAGCTATGTTTATATCGATCCTTTTGCACAAGATAGGTTTATATCAATACATTTTACCTTCCACAATTAGAGAAAATATGATTCATCACGAAGTGTAGCCTACCTGTGGAAATTAAACGCACTGTTATGTTATAAACTATATGAGATATACCAGTACCGGTATATCGTTTTTTTATCGATATTTTTATTTTCATACTAAATCACAGCTATTTTTTCCGCTGAACATGATGGCGGTGTTTAGAATATGCTATCATCAATATTAGATTTTATAGAAATAAATCTATAACGATAGTTTTTTGCTTTTATATAATCCCAGCCGCACCAAAATATTCGCTCTCAGTTGGTTTTCACCCAAAATAATTGTTTTTTTTTTTACTTCATTTTTTAATGAACGGCAAGAGGAAAGGTTATTATATAAGATTTAAAAAAAAATATATAATAATAACATGTGGAATTTCACCGTAGGTGAAGGTTACTGTTCAGTCCGCCCGTACTTTCCCTCCCCATTTTCACCGATAAAGTGGGGGACAATGAATATTCTGTAAGCAAGTGATATATAGGATTTTCCATTAGCTTTCTAATGGAACATATAATTATGGCCAATGTACGATCAAAACTTTTATTTTTCCTGAATATTTTTTGTCCGTCGCCGCTGTCACCCACTGGTAAATATTTTCGCTTCACTTCATGGTCTATTTTCATATAATTTAACGTTCGATACAGTTTTAATATATTAATTTCGTATATCGGCAATGCATACAGATTGTTATTTTCGAAGAACCAGCTCTCTACGACTAAAACTTGATTTTATATAAATATTTTCATATGCCTATACCTTACAAAGAAATAATTCGACCTTATCTTCCCTTAAACTTGACCGTTGAACGTAATACCTTTAAAGCCACTTTCACACATTCACGATGTTGGTCCCGATATACCCCAGGTACACAAATTGGTACATCGGCAGAGACAGTGACACATGTACGCGTTTGACGACGAAGCCTCGACGGTGACACGTCGTAGCCACGACGGGCCAGATGGTACCACGGTTGCAACACGACGGCGCCACGTCAATTCTGTAACGGTCAAAATTCCGGTCAAAACCGTACCCCGACGTGGCACGAGGGGAACACGACGAGGGGGCGATGGACTTATGATGGTGACACTGGCCGACCCGACGAGGACGACGCCACAACGTCAGGCAGCCTGACAGAAATCGTCAATACATATGGTGTTAAAGGTATTACGTTCAACGGTCAAGTTAAGGTAAGATAAGGTCGAATTATTTCTTTGTAAGGTATAGGCGTATGATTTTTTTTATATAAAATCAAGCTTTTATCGTAGAGAGCTGGTTCTTCGTAAATAACAATCTGTATTCATTGCCGATATACGAAATTAATATCTAAAAACTGTATAGAACATTAAATTATATGAAAATAGACCATGAAGTGAAGCGAAAATATTTACCAGTGGGTGACAGCGGCGACGGACAAAAAATATTCAGGAAAATAAAAGCTTTGATCGTACATTGGCCATATATGTACCATTAGAAAGCTAATGAAAAATCCTATATATCACTTGCTTACAGAATATTCATTGTCCCACATTTTATCGGTGAAAATGGTGAGGGAAAGTATGGGCGGACTGAACAGTAACCTTCACCTACTGTACAATGAAATTCCACATATTATTATTTTTATTAATTTTGTTGTTGAAATCTTATATAATAACCTTTCCTCTTGCCGTTCATAAAATAAATAAATAAAAAAAAAACAATTATTATAGGTGAAAACCAACTGAGATGGGGAGGGAAAGTACGGGCGGACTGAACAGTAACCTACGGTGAAATTCAACATATTATTATTTATATTTATTATTTTGTTGAAATCTTATATAATAACCTTTCCTCTTGCCTTTCATAAAACAAAATTAAATAAAAAAAAAACAATTATTATGGGTGAAAACCAATTGAGAGCGAATATTTTGGTGCGGCTGGGATTCTATAAAAAACAAAAAACTATCGTTATAGATTTATTTCTATAAAATCCAATACTGATGATAGCATATTCTAAACACCGCCATCATGTTCAGCGGAAATAATTGCTGTGATTTAGTATGAAAATAAAAATAACGACAAAAACACGATATACGGGTACTGGTATATCTCTTATAGTATATAATATAACAGTGCGTTTAATCTCCACAGGTAGGCTACACTTCGTGATGAATCATATTTTCTCTAATTGTGGAAGGTAAAATGTATTGATATAAACCTATCTTGTGCAAAAGGATCGATATAAACATAGCTTGTGTAAAGATGGAATCGTCGAAAACACAGGAACAATCTCCTCTATCTAAACCCATCCACCCACACAAACACTACCTTGTGTTAAATTAATCAATAACACTTAGTATTTCCGTTGGCTTTTACTATTATAAACACTACTGTATTAGGTCAAATTAAATTCAATTCCAGAGCATAATTATAATAACATTTATTGCATACCGTGTATCAGTGGCGGTCGATACAGCCACACAAGAACAATAACACACACACACGCACACACAGCACGGAAGAGACATAGTGAAAATAACTGGAATAAGTACAAGGAGAAAATAAATGAATACGTAAAGATAAGACGCGAGGAACAATATAAATATGAAAGAAATATTGTAGAGAAGTGCAAAATCGAGCCAAAACTATTTTATAGATTTGTAAATGGAAAAATAAAAACAAAAGAAGGTATTGTCAGGCTAAGAGTTGGAACAAACAGCTATGAGAAAGATAAAGAATTGTGTGAAGTTATGAATGAAAAGCTTCAGTCAGTGTTTGTAAAAGAGGAGGAGTTTATAGAACCTGATAGAGAAATGAGATCACCACAGATGCCTGAAATGAAAGTGACAAAAAGTGAAGTGCTGAAATTGATGCAGGATTTGGACGTGAGGAAATCAATGGGACCAGATGGAGTGGCTGGATGGATCCTCAAAGAATGTGCGGAAGAGTTAGTGGAACCAATCTATGAAATCATCAAATCTTCACTGAATGAAGGAGACCTGCCAGTGGAATGGAAGAGAGCTAACATAGTACCAATTTACAAAGGAGGAGACAGAGAAAATCCGCTTAACTACAGACCGTTGTCCCTCACCAGCATTGTTTGCAAAATTTGTGAGAAAATTATAAGAACAAAATGGACACACTTCATTAAGGGACAGGGGGTGCTTAGCGAGAAACAGTTTGGATTCAGGGAAGGGAGATCTTGTGTATCTAATTTATTAAGCTTTTATAGCAGATTTGTAGATGTTACACAGGAGAGAGAGGGATGGGTTGACTGTGTTTACCTGGACCTGAAAAAGGCCTTTGACAGGGTGCCTCACAAAAGGTTATTGTGGAAATTGCAGGTTGTTGGAGGTGTACATGGTAGGATGTTAAAATGGATGGAAAACTTTTTAATAGGAAGAGAAATGAGGACCACGATACAATACGAGACGAATATTCACAGTGGAGGAGTGTGACGAGCGGAGTACCACAGGGATTAGTGTTGGGTCCGATAATGTTCCTACTTTATGTAAACGACATGCCAGAAAACTTGAATAGTCATATGAATATGTTTGCGGATGACGCTAAGATCATGAAGAATATCACCTGTATAGAAAGTTGTCAGGATCTTCAAAAGGACCTAGATGAGTTGCACAGATGGAGCCAAACCTGGAAAATGAGTTTCAATGCAGAAAAGTGTCATGTTTTGGAAGTGGGAACAAGTGAGATAAGGCCAAGCTGGGAGTACAAATTAGGAATTGAAATAATCGGCAAAACACGGCATGAGAAGGACCTTGGAGTGATAATACAAGATGATCTATCCCCGGAGAAGCATATTAACATGATCATTGGAGGAGCATATGGAATAATAACCAATATGAGAGTGGCATTTAACTATTTGGATGAAGAAATGTTAAGAAAACTGATAATGACTATGATAAGACCAAGATTAGAATATGCAGCAGTGATATGGTCACCACATTTGAAAAAACATATAAACAAATTAGAGAAAGTCCAAAGGATAGCAACGAAGATGATCCCAAGATTGAAGGAATTGACATATAAGGAAAGACTTAAGACACTACAACTGCCTATCTTGAAAGAGAGAAGGGAACGAGGCGACTTAATAACGATGTTCAAGGGAGTAAAAAGTTTGGAACGAGTAGATAGGGAACATCTATTCGTGAGGGATAATGGAAGGACAAGAGGGCACGAGTTTAAGCTGAGGAAGGGCAGATGTCATAAGGACACAAAGAAATTCAGCTTCCCATATAGGAGTATAGAGACTTGGAACAACTTGGAGGGGGAGCTGGTGAGAGCGAGGAACATTAACATGTTCAAATCTAGGTTGGATAAAAGTAAATATGGAAACAGGGCAACATAAGTTATGACATGTTAGTCCAAAATACTGGGAACTGGGAATATCCATTACGATACTTGTCTAAGTAAAATGGATTGATTATAAAGTAACTAAGACAGGACAACACGAGCGCTGCTCAATTCCTGTAAACTACAAATAGGTAGGTAAATACACTCACTCGACAATTAACACACACATGTTTCGGTAATCATACCGGTACACTGATTTTTCATTTGAACTTATTAACTCGTTTGATATAAGTGGATTAGGGAATATTATATACGGTATATACGGTATAGGCCTATACCATATCAGGTCTTTATTTATTCATCATGTGCGTATTTATAGTGTTGTCAGAATACTCCACTAATCCGAAGCACTGTCGGTCCGCTGCCATTCGGATTACATGACTTTTACTGTAATACATTATAACTATTTATACCCCGACTCCGCCACGTCGATGACGATGAAACCTGATGCAGACACGCCAGACCCACGTCATCGACAGGATGTACCCGATGGTACCACGCCAAAAGTCCATCGTGCAAATTTTTTGAACAAATCCAAAACTTTGGTGGCCAAGCCCGATTTGCCACGTCCCGCACCGCGGGTAACACGACGCTCCCCGACACACGTTGGGGATTGCACCACGTTGTGTCCCGATATTCAAATCAGGGTACATCGGGACCAACATCGCGAATGTGTGAAAGTGGCTTAACACCATATGTATTGACGATATCTGTCAGGCTGCCTGACGTTGTGGCGTCGTCCTCGTCGGGTCGGCCACGTGTCGCCACCATAAGTCCATCCCCCCTCGTCATGTTCCCCTCGTGCCATGTCGGGGTACAGTTTTGACCGGAATTTGGACCGTTAGAGCATTGACATGGCGCCCTGGTGTTGCAACCGTGGTACCATAATGCCCGTCGTGGCTACGACATGTCACCGTCGAGGCTTTGTCGTCAAACGCGTACTTTGTGTCACTCTCTCTGCCGATGTACCAATTTGTGTACCTCGTGGCACATCGGGACCAATATCACCAATGTGTGAAAGGGCCTTAACACACACACGTGTTTCGGTAATCATACCGGTACACTGATTTTTCATTTGAACTTATTAACACGTTTGATATAAGTTGATTATGAAATATTATATACGGTATATACTGTATAGGCCTATACCATATCAGGTCTTTATTTATTAATCATGTGCAAATTTATAGTGTTGTCAGGGGTCCCTCCCAACAGTCCAAATAATCCACTAATCCGAAGCACTGTCGGTCCGCTGCCATTCGAATTACATGACTTTTACTGTAATATATTATAACTATTTATACCCCGACGCCGCCACGTCGATGCCGATGCAACCTGATGCACACACGCCAGACCCACATCATCGACAGGATGTACCCGATGTTACCACGCCAAAAGTCTCTCGTGCGATTTGTTTGGACACCCCCAAACAAATCGTCCCCAAGCGCGATTTGCCACGTCCCGCCACGTAGGTAACCCGCCGCTCCCCGATGACCCAGACACACGTTGGCGATTGCACCACGTTGTGTCCGGATATTCAAATCGGGGTACATCGGGACCAATATCGTGAATGTGTGAAAGGGGCTTAAAGGTACTTTCACACATTCACGATGTTGGTCCCGGTGTACCCCGATTTGAATATCGGGACACAACGTGGTGCAATCCCCAATGTGTGTCGGGGTCATTGGGGAGCGGTGTGTTAAGCCACTTTCACACATTCACGATGTTGGTCCCGATGTGCCCCGAGGTACACAAATTGGTACATCGGCAGAGACAGTGACACGATGTACGCGTTTGACGACGAAGCCTCGACGGTGACACGTCGTAGCCACGACGGGCCTGATGGTACCACGGTTGCAACACGAGGGCGCCACGTCAATGCCCTAACGGTCCAAATTCCGGTCAAAACCGTACCCCGACGTGGCACAAGGGGAAGACGATGAGGGGGGATGGACTTACGATGGTGTTACGTGTGTGACACGGCGAACACGACGCCATAACGACAGACGGGGTGACAGACACAATTCGATATAAAGGGGCCTGTTCTGGTACCTGTACCTCACTCTACACACCTCCCAAGCCACGGCCAAACGTCAGCACCACTCGCCCTACCCTACACCATGGATGAACTCGAGGTCCTGCAGCTGCAGGTAGATCTGGCAGCACATCAGGCAAGATTAGATGTTGCCCTGTACAGAGCCTTGCAGGATGTGCAGGATGCCCAGGTGCCACCCAGGATATGGAGAAGGCAGGTCTGGACCCGGAAGCGGCTGTTGAGGCGAGGGCAGTACGGCCACTATGACAACCTGCTGAAGGAGGTGGCTGTGGAAGACACCACCTCCTACAAAAATGTCCTGCGGGTGGATAAAGCCATGTTCGGAGAGCTGCTTGAACGTGTTGGCCCACTGGTGGAGAAGCACGACACGTTTTGGAGGAAAGCCGTCCCACCTGGTATGCGCCTGGCTATCACCCTACGTTACCTGGCTACAGGGGAGCCACCGCTATCATGTTCAGCAGAAAAAATAGCTGTGATTTAGAATGAAAATAAAAATAACGATAAAAAAACCCCGATATATCTCATATAGTTTATAATATAACAGTGCGTTTAATCTCCACAGGTAGGCTACACTTCGTGATGAATCATATTTTCTCTAATTGTGGAAGGTAAAATGTATTGATATAAACCTATCTTGTGCGGATATGGTACCTGCACGTCACTCTACACCAGGGGTGTCAAACTTATTTGCTCTGGCGGGCCATGTTTGACACCGTACAATATTGCAGGGCCGCATTAACCCCTTCTGTACCGGCGACGTCTTTTATATTTTATTGTAGCTATGTTTAGACCCTTGCCTGTGGAGATTAAAGCGCACTGTTATATTATAAACTATATGAGATATACCGGTATCGGTATATCGTTTTTTAATCGTTATTTTAATTTTCATACTAAATCACAGCTATTTTTTCCGCTGAACATGATGGCAGTGTTTAGAATAATTATGCTATCATCAATATTGGACTTTATAGAAATAAATCTATAACAATAGTTTTTCGCTTTTTTTTAGAATCCCAGCCGCACCAAAATCAAAATATTCGCTCTCAGTTGGTTTTCACCCACATTTTTTTATTTTTTTATTTCTATTTTTTTATGAACGGTAAGAGGAAAGGTTATTATATAAGATTTAAAAAAAAAAAAAAAAAATAATATGTGGAATTTCACCGTAGGTGAATGTTACTGTTCAGTCCGCCCGCCCGTACTTTCCCTCCCCATTTTTACCGATAAAAAATAGATAGGGTAAGACAAGACGGGGTAATTTCGCTGCGGCGCTAATAATTTGCATTCAAACGCCAATATCTCCAAAACTGTTGCATGGATTCAGCTGCAGTTTGGCTTAGACAGCATGACCAAAACATTATATATTTTTGTTTGTTTTTTGGGGATTAAAAACAACCCGTTAATGTTCCCGATGCGAACACGTGTATACCGATGAAACACGGTGCTCAACACGCCGTCCAAACGTCAACAACACGATGTACCCGATGCTACCACGCCAAAAGTCCATCGTGCAAATTTTTTGAACAAATCCAAAACTTTGGTGGCCATGCCCGATTTGCCACATCCCGCACCATGGGTAACACGCCGATCCCCGATGACCCCAACACAGGTTGGGGATTGCACCACGTTGTATCCCGATATTTAAATCGGGGTACATCGGGACCAACATCGTGAATGTGTGAAAGTGGCTTTACCCACGGTGCGAGACGTGGCAAATCGGGCTTGACCACCAAAGTTTTGGATTTGCTCAAAAATTTCGCACGATGGACTTTTGGTGTGGTATCATCGGGTACATCGGTACATCGTGTTGTTGACGTTTGGACGCCGTGTTGAGCACTGGGTTTCATCGGTATACACACGTGTTGGCATCTGGGTGCATCGGGAACATTACCAGGTTGTTTTTAATCCCCAAAAAACATTTTTTTTTTAAAATGTTTTGGTCATGCTGCCTAAGCCAAACTGCAGCTGACTCCATGCAATAGTTTCGGAGATATCGGCGTTTGAATGCAAATTATTAGTGCCGCGGCGAAATTACCCCGCGGCGAAATTACCCCGTCTTACCCTATCTATTTTTTATCGGTAAAAATGGGGAGGGAAAGTACGGGCGGGTGGACTGAACAGTAACCTTCACCTACAGTGAAATTCCACATATTACTATTATTATTATTTTTTTTTTGAAATTTTATATAATAACCTTTCCTTTTGCCGTTCATAAAAAAAAATGAAATAAAACAAATAATATTATGGGCGAAAACCAACAGAGCGAATATTTTGGTGTGGCTGGGATTCTAAAAGAAGAGAAAAACTATTGTTATAGATTTATTTCTATAGTCCAATATTGATGATAGCATATTCTAAACACCGCCATCATGTTCAGCGGAAAAAATAGCTGTGATTTAGTATGAAAATAAAAATAACAATTAAAAAACGATATACCGATACCGGTATATCTCATATAGTTTATAATATAACAGTGCGTTTAATCTCCACACAATAAAATATAAAAGACGTCGCCGGTACAGAACGGGTTAATGCGGCCCTACAATATTGTACGGTGTCAAACATGGCCCCCCAGAGCAAATAAGTTTGACATCCCTGGTGTAGAGTGAAGTGCAGGTACCATATCCGCACAAGATACGTTTATATCAATACATTATACCTTCCACAATTAGAGAAAATATGATTCATCACGAAGTGTAGCCTACCTGTGGAGATTAAACGCACTGTTATATTATAAACTATATGAGATATACCGGTACCAGTATATCGTTTTTTTTTATCGTTATTTTTATTTTCATACTAAATCACAGCTATTGTTTCCCCTGAACATAATGGCGGTGACTCCCCTGTAGCCAGGTAACGTAGGGTGATAGCCAGGCGCATACCAGGTGGGACGGCTTTCCTCCAAAACATGTCGTGCTTCTCCACCAGTGGGCCAACACGCTCAAGCAGCTCTCCGAACATGGCTTTATCCACCCGCAGGACATTTTTGTAGGAGGTGGTGTCTTCCACAGCCAACTCCTTCAGCAGGTTGTCATAGTGGCCGTACTGCCCTCGCCTCAACAGCCACTTCCGGGTCTATACCTGCCTTCTCCGTATTCTGGGTGGCACCTGGGCATCCTGCAAGGTTCTGTACAGGGCAACATCTAATCTTGCCTGATGTACTGCCAGATCTACCTGCAGCTGCAGGACCTCGAGTTCATCCATGGTGTAGAGTAGGGCGAGTGGTGCTGACGTGTGGCCGTGGCTTGGGAGGTGTGTAGACTGAGATACAGGTACCAGAACCGGCACCTTTATATCGAATTGTGTCTGTCACCCCGTCTGTCGTTGTGGCGTCGTGTTCGCCGTGTCACACACGTTAACACCACCGTAAGTCCATCCCCCCTCGTCGTCTTCCCCTCGTGCCACGTCGGGGTACGGGTTTGACCGGTCGGGGTACGGTTTTGACCGGAATTTGGACCGTTAGGGCATTGACGTGGCGCCCTCGTGTTGCAACCGTGGTACTATCTGGCACGTCGTGGCTACGACGTGTCACCGTCGAGGCTTCATCATCAAATGCGTACATCGTGTCACTGTCTCTGCCGATGTACCAATTTGTGTATCTCGGGGTACACCAGGACCAACATCGTGAATGTGTGAAAGTACCTTAACCCTCACCTACTATGGGTTTCAGAGGCAGTGTTACATCGTTTTCGGGAATAACTTATTAACAAACAGTTGGATCAGTATGATATTTTGACACAGCTTTGTTCACACCGTGCCCTAATTTTCGTCAATATAGTGCATTACCAAAAGTGTAGAAATAAGGCACTTGTCCCTTAGTCATGAGGTTAAAGTCACACATTAATGACTATGAAACGGACCCATAGTAGTATGTGTTCATAGTACCCAGAACGTGGGATACAAGACTAACCCTCACCTAACATCTACTGTAGTATGTGTTCATAGTACCCAGAACGTGGGATACAAGACTAACCCTCACCTAACATCTACTGTAGTATGTGTTCATAGTACCCAGTACGTGGGATACAAGACTAACCCTCATCTAACATCTAGTATGTGTTCATAGTACCCAGAACGTGGGATACAAGACTAACCCTCACCTAACATCTACTGTAGTATGTGTTCATAGTACCCAGTACGTGGGATACAAGACTAACCCTCATCTAACATCTAGTATGTGTTCATAGTACCCAGTACGTGGGATACAATACTAAGTTACCAGGTAGTAAATGTTCCTAGTGGCGAGTATACAAATCGGCGCCGTTTATAGGAGCATCATTACAACCTTGTTACCAAAACGACATTTCAGTGCCGTAATTTTTATTATGTTTTGCCGAGGGTTAAACACAATTTCATATGATTTTTAGAGCATATACTGTAGATTCCATATTAGTCTTCAAATATAAAAAACAAAAATTGTGGTATAAAAGTAAGTTAAACTTACAGTATAATAGTGATTAGTCTCAGAAACGGGGAAATAAGACACATTCGAAGGTAGGGGATCAGTGTGAGTGAGTCGGTCTCTGATTGTGCCGTAATGTGTAAATATTTTCCACAATAGCAGACTTTTATAATCATGTTGTCACTTATTATTATCTACTGTCAGTCTAGTTGTCGATACCAGTGCAAAATATCCAAGATTTTTTTTCCAGAAAATAAAGTTGTGGATTAAGAATTGCGGTAAAAAACATTTGTATAAATCCACCTTAAGGGAAGGTTTGTTTTATCTGGACCCCCTTCTCCCTCATGTTTAAGCACATTAGTCTGGTGATTTTAAGAGGTTTTGTTCCATTAACCCGGGAAGCTCGTAACTATGGTACTTGGAACGTCCCGCCAGGCGAATATATTTTGGTTCATGCCCGACTAAAATAGTAATTTTACCATAAATATCGTTATAACTTATTCATAGGTGCCTATTTTACGTTTAATATGATTATATTAACATGTAGAAGCAATAAAACAAGTGGGAATAGTATTTGGGGGGTGAAAAAGACATATCATTGCCGATCGTATCAAGAGGCGAGAGCCGGCGCGACATATACCCTCTCTCTCTCACTTCCTGATCGTTACCGACGTCTTGCAAGTGAAGTCTTTCTGTTGTTAAGATCTCTAACTGCCTCCCCAGTAACCCTGAAACCGCGGGCGGGAAATTTGTGCCAAAAATTACCCGATAAAAGGGTGGATAAGAGGAAAAATAGGTGATAATTGAGGGGGGAGGGGGGAAAGGGGGGGAAGACACATGTGGAGGAGTGAGAGGTATGGAGGGGAATTATCTCACTTAATCACATATTGCTTTGTTTTAAGTGCCAGTGGGATGTTTTGAAAGGCTTTTTTTAGGCCTTGGCACATATGAGGACGCTCGCCTTTACTCACTACAGACTCATATGAGGACGCTTGGCGTTCTTGGGTTAAAGTGTACATTTTTTCATTGCGAGCGATAGCAAACCTGTGTTGTAGGAGGAACCGGCCTTATGATAATTTATAGATAGATAAATTAAAACAAAAAAATACAAATCAATAAAAAAATTCCCTCAACTGACGTCTATGAAGAAGGCCGCCCACGTGACCACCCAGCCCCATCCTCCATCAGGGGCCTCTGATGACGTTGTTGGTGTTGGGGTTGGCGTTGTTGTTGTTGTTGTTGGTGTTGTTGGGAGTCCTTTACTGTGTGCATTTCCTTTTTCTTCTCCGGCATCCCGCTCCTCACTTCCCGAATCCTTCTTCATCATCTCTCCTGAAATAATATGACTAGGTAATTTTGCTTGTTTGATAATTAATAGGTTGGGAAAAATCTAGGACAGGACGGATCGAGTTTTGTAGGTTATTTGTTTTCATTTCTCTTTTTTTCTTTGATATACATTGTTGTTTAACACCTTAAGAGCGGCCTATGAGGTTTATTTATATGTACCGCCCAGCGGGGTGTTTTTAGCCAAAATAGGGCTGTTTACGTGATCATTTTCATGCCTAAATAAGACCCAGAACGTAAAACAAGTATCTATCCCTGAAAGGGCATAAACAGAGCTTTCGAATGACACCATAACGATCCTTTTATGATGGCTAGTTTTCTTGCAATAACCGTGCAACGCGAGTGCAAAAAGCATGTAATTAGCCACTTTCCCGATACAATTCCTTATATAGCGAGTGAGAGAGGGAGGAGGGAGCTGGGATTCGTGTCAGTATGTTCGCCGCGGTGGTCTGGAGCAGTCATACGCTCGCTACTCTCCTGCCACCACTTGTCTCTCTCTCTCAGCAACATTACGTGCTGAAATTGCCACTCGACCTATGTCGAGCGCCGCCACATAGTCCAGCTTTATTAAATACGACTTATGTGGTGAGCCGCTAATTAAGGGTTAATACCGAGGAACATTGCATTTTAGTATTTTGCCATTATCCATCGATCTTAATTAAGGGGAGACTACAGGAATATTCCTAGCTCAGCTTCTATAAGAGACTCATTGCTCGCCTTTTGCCATATATATGATAATGGTGTAACGCTGACTCTCTGAAATGTTCATCGTTCTATGTTTGAGCGCATTTTTAGTTTGTTTTTACTAAATGTTTGAATTCTCAAAATCGACTTTGCAAAATTTGTTTTTATTGTGTATGAGGTACCTTATATAGATTGTCTATAACACCTCGGAAGCTTATTGCCAATTTGATACGTGATCATGTTGAAAACCGCAGGTAAATATCAATATAAATAATTGGGCCAATTTCCTATCCTAAATATATAATTTGAGTATGGAAAATATTTCCAAAACTCAATAAAATTCCGAGGGACTTGTTATGTATGCTTGTTCTAATTATGTGGAGAAAATAGAGACAATCGGACAGTAATAGGTTCCAAAATAGTCAGAAGGTGAATAAACATAATTTTTCATAAAGAGAGATTGAAATTTACTCGTACGTAAAATTTTCCAGTCACAGTCCGCACGAGCTTTTTCCTTCAGTTACCCCTATTAAAGGTTCGTCATGGTCGGTGCCACCCGCTCGCAAAGAAAACTCGATTATTTGGGAGACTAAAGTATTTTGTATTAATATTTATAATAGATTTTATACCAAAATCCATGATTTTGAGGCCCCCCCAAGGGGGCCCTAGGGATATCCTATGGGTGTTTATGCCCTCATATGATAATTTCTATTGCTTACAGCAGCCCTTTAGACTACAGACAAAACAATTTTTTTTGGGTGGCTGGAAAAAAAAAAAAAAACGTTTTCGACCCCCGCCCCGGGGGGGTTATGGATGCGATATGTTTTTTTGTTCCTTCCTATGCTATTCTCCTATGTTGAAAGAAGCATTATAGAACAAAAACAGAAACATTAGAAATTTAAGCTGAGATAGGAAAAAATCCTGGAGACTCCATAAGACAGCCCCCCGATAGTGGGGAAGGCTATGAAGATCAGGGCAATTGTGGGGTAAAAGATGTAAATAATACGAAAATATCTTATTTAAAACAAAACTTGGCTCGGGTTTTCCTGTGTGTTTTTTTTTTTTTTTTTTTTTAATGCATAACACTTAACAATTGGAAAATCCGAGCTAACTTTCGGCAAAACTTGCCTCGGATTTTCTCAGTTTTCAAAGTAAAAATACACAGTAACCTAATTGTGAAAGTTGGCTCAGGTTTTACGATTTTGTAGAGTAAAAAAAACACAGTAACTTAATCCCTATTTTCGAGAATTGGCTCGGGTTTTCCGTTTTTGCAGTAAAAAAGCTCACTAACCTAATTTCGAGAGTTGGCTCAGGTTTTATGATTATGTAGAGTAAAAAAAACACAGTAACCTAATTTCGAAAGTTTGCTCAAGTTTTCCCATTTTGCAGATTGCAAAAACACAACCTAAGCTAGTACGTGTCACTATACTAACCCTTACAAAACACCTACTATGGGTTTCAGAAGCCGTGTGGCATCGTTTTTCGGGAATAACTTATTAACAAACAGTTGGATCAGTATGATATTTTGACACAGCTTTTTTCACACCGCCCCCTAATTTCCGTCAATATAGTGCATTACCAAAAGTGTAGAAATAAGCCACTTGTCCCTTAGTCATGAGGTTAAAGTCGCATATTAATGACTAAGAAACGGACAGGGCTACTGTGGCTTACCTGTGAGAACCACCAAACCATTATTGCTCCTCCATCAAACACGGTAGTTATCAGCCACCACCCAACCATATTATCGCCTTTAAATTCAAGTTATCTGTCAATATCAAGTATAAATATACAGACAGTATGTATTTTTGTATATTTATACTTGATATTGACAGATTGCTTAAATTTAAAGGCGATAATAGGGTTAGGTGGTGGCTGATAACTACCGTGTTTGATGGAGGAGCAATAATGGTTTGGTGGTTCTCACAGGTAAGCCACGGTAGCCCTGCCCGTTTCTTAGTCATTAATGTGCGACTTTAACCTCATGACGAAGGGACAAGTGGCTTATTTCTATACTTTTGGTAATGCACTATATTGACGGAAATTAGGGGACCGCGTGAAAAAAGCTGTGTCAAAATATCATACTGATCCAACTGTTTGTTAATAAGTTATTCCCGAAAACCGATGGCACACGGCCTCTGAAACCCATAGTAGTACATGTTCCTAGTACCTAGTTTATCCCATACCCCGGTAAGATTTAATGGTGTGACAACCGCGAGACACATCAATTTTTGTGTGGCCTACGGAAGCGTCATATCACATAATACATTGCCATATATGTCTTAATGAATATAATAGCAAAATCTTATGCGCTCCCATTTCTTGGGCTCGAACAATGTTCATAATTTTCGAATTATATTGTTCCAAGATGGCTTAGAGCTATACTGTATATTATAGTGTGTTACGACTGAGGTTTAAATATATCAGGGTTCTTATTCATTGGACTAGTAATGGCATAAATGCTACAACGGAAAGCGCTAGATCCAACCTCTGATGTATATTCCCAGTGAACAAAGAACACAAATACTCTCCAGAGTTCTATATGCAATAATAGGTTATTAAACTCTCAATAAATGTGCGTCTACTCTAGGCTTAATGTTATGTGAAAACAGCCTATTACTACCTATAACCGAAGGTGCTTGGTTATGGTATGCAAAGTAAGGTGGTAAGAGAAGTTACAACTTACGTTACTTTAATCAATAAATGTCAGGCACTCTTGCATGAAAGAAAGTGCACTAAAGTCCTTCAACACCAACAAGGAATCTTCTTTAAATGTTAGATGCTATCAAGATGCTCGAATCGGAAATGGAACCCAAAAAGGCAGGCAGCGGAACAATGCTCGTGCAGGCTATGCACACAAAAAGGCAGGAGATATAATGCAGTCGGAGCCAAGAATATCCTAAACGCCACAACAATAATAATAATCGCCACGACAATGCAGTATTCCTATCAACAAAAAGAGCCTAAGTCGTTTGTGTCTCAATACATCAAACGGCTGCGAAATGCTTGTGTAATCATAAATGGGTATGCATAAAAAGAGTAATTGGTTTAATATACTTAATGTCTACTGTGACTGATAAAGTCTAGCTAGAGTCAATGATACGAGATACTGGTGCACATGGCATGCCGCATAGCCTAGTGCAAATCTAGAGTCTGTGCGTCAAATATTACGTTATAATGAAGGGTAGCTCTCTTGAGAAACCTTAATACCGAAGTATTAAGCGTTCTCCTGGCGTACCTCAATGACAAACAACCGAGCCTAGAACAGTGCAGAATGGTATAGGCAAAAAGCCCTCATTCGTGCATGCTCTACTCTCAATGGCACACAGACTAGAATTTACCCAATCAACTCCAGTTCTCAGGTAGGTCGTGCAGCTTTTAACCAAAGCGAGCACTCATTGGAAACAATACCTTATAGTATCAGACTCCTAGTCTAGCATTATCTAATCTAGCAGAACACTAATAATTATAGGAAGCGGTCCGGAACAATATGAATGCCAACCAATGCTTCGTGATCAACTTATCTTAACAACTAACATACATGGGTTATATCGGACCTTAACGCACAATACAACTGGCCAGCATGAAGCTGATTATGCAGAGTTAACCAGAGGGGATATAATATTAATAAAAGGTGGTGAAAGGTATGGAAAATGAGAGAGATAGGCAGAGGAAAAGGTTCTCAGGTGCATGGAGAGAGACAGGTATCAAAGGGATAAGAGGGATGCATTCTAGAAACCAGATCTAAGGGAGAAAGTGGCGAGGAAGCTGTATATATACTAGCACTAGCTCGAACCGAGTAGAAAAGTGGTAACAAGTCCTCTAGCCAATGCTAAAGAAGCTAACTAAACATGACATCATCAAGCATGGTAAAAAAACTCCTCTAACCAATCCCCGCGAGGCCAGCCAGCTATGACGTCATCGAGTATAGCAAAACACTGCGCGCCTCCCCCCACACTCTGTTCTACTCTCTCTCTCTCTCTCTCTCTCAAATCCTATCATTACTACTTAATGATAAAACATATACTTTGCAATTAAATATATAAAGCCTTGACATGGGTGAAAACAAAGAGCCTTTCTGGACTGCCCATGACACAAGCTTTCATATGAAATAAAGCACACAACAATACATCAACTGTAGCCACATCCACTGCCCTGGCGATCCTAGCGAGTCACTGTAGGACAAGCCATGCGGTTCGAACGGAGTGGTTAACGTCACAAGTGATACTTATAGATATCAGTGTGAAGAAGAATCTAAAAAAAGTCCCCTACTCCTAATGTTTTAGTTTTTATGATTATTTACAAATTGGCAATCGTACTTTTGGTATCATAACTGTCTTATGTTGAAACCAGTTATACCATGCACTGACATTAGCTAACACTACATATACTGTATATCATAAATGAAAAATATTATAATATAAACTATTATATAGTACTTTCGACACACTAACCCGTAGTCCAGACGAACAAATCGGCATGTTTAGATGCCGGTAGAATTCTAACTTGATTTGGGTATTAAAGTTATTTCCATTCATATATTTATATCCTTACTTATCGGTTTCTGGTATTATAAATTGGGGCATTTTAGTTTTATTATTATACTAGGTTAGGTTGGGTTAGGTTGTTAGGTTAGGCTAATAAAAACTTAATTGTATTAATTCTTAATATATAGAAACAATAAATATGAAGAGGAAAACTAGGGAAATAAAAAAAGAATCAATGCTAAAATCGATTTGGAGCCATTGCTAGAATTTTACCGAAATGCCTTGTGTAGCATGCTCCTGCTCTCGCTGCCAACATAATATATCGACCGAGCGGGAAGGGTGAGGTTGAATGAGAGCATTGGTGACAAGGTTTTTATTCGCCGTGCCACTACCAAAACTTATTGTATTCATATGAGATTCGCGTTTTCGTTTATTCAATTGATGCCTATAGTATGCAATATGATCGGCGCGTATTGTTGCTTTAAGGGACAACCTTCACGAATATGCTATGCGCATAGCAGAATTAAGGGGAGGGACTTGATTTTTCTGGACCCCCTTCCCCCTCCTGTTTAGCCCCATTAGCTATGATATTCTAAGATGTTCTCCTTATTATTTAGGTGATTTTAAGAACCTTCACCCCATTTCTTTGTCAATAATAAGACCTTTCATGCCATTAGGTGTTGATTTTCTCCTGACGAGTGATACCGAGCCGGTAAAATAAACACATTTCTCTCGAAGGGAGGTCTTGGGGGTGTTTCTTAAGTTTGATATTGGTCTAACGAGCAAATTATATTCTGTATATATAATAATTTATAATAATAATAATTATTATTATTATAAAATAAAACGTAAACATGAAATATAGCACTATTCCTTGGCAGCCCTCGTGTGTTTCCATTAACCGGTGACTAGTACAATTTATTTATTTAAAGAAAGTGTTGAGTTTATATCCCTCACTCAAGAATTAACTTAGTCTATCACCTAGATTTACAGCCAACTATTGATTTTATATTGCACAGTTGCCCACATAAGTTTTGTCCCTCTCTGTGATGTTATACATGGACAAATAATGTTAATGATTGACTTACGAGTGTAGTTTCTTAAGCTGTGCTAAACTCATCTGACTAGTGAACTGATAATTAAATGAAACCACACTCACAATTCATTCATACTAATTTTACTCTCATGCATAAGATCACGACGTGGAACAGAACATATGTGGGCAACTGCACACATTCTGGGGTCTGAAAGGAGCAACAAAGGATATAGTCACGATTTGTCGAATCCCTCATTAAACTTTCAATGCAAGCCCCAACATGCCGAGATACATTGTGGCTGAATACCATGCTGATATAAAAATAAATCGGAGTATTAATAAACAATAAAGAATGAAAAAACAATATGGTTTGGGGTTATGGCATTAATTATGAACATTGTGAACAAAGAAAACAAAAATGAATGTTTGTATATGAACATACTATACAACATGCATTTATCCCGGTCGGAAATTAAACTCACGATCTAATGGACAGTTCATAACATTGTTGGTAAGGTGCCTTTCTTTCTATTAAGGCATATATAATATAAATATAATACTGTACTTACCACAAAAAAATAAAATTTCTTCTTTTGATCAGCAAAGAGAAAACGACTTTATAGCGTAGGCAAGTATATCATTTCTACACCACCTTTCTGTCAACTATAGGATGCATGTTTATTTTTTTATTCTTGCAACAGTGGTCCTTAATGTATTGATATACACCCTGCAAATTATATGAGAAGCTATGAAATTTTATACTATTATAATAAGTATAAAGAGGCCTCTTCTGTTCCCTTCAAGAAGCTAGAATTACCGACCTGATAGTGGGCAGGGTTATGAAACTGAGTGAAGGTAGAGGAAGTTAACCTTGACTAACCAACTAATCCTAACTTAACCTAACTTGCCTAATTTAACCTACATATCCTAACCTACCCATGCTAACTTAACTTAGAAAAACATAAGATGCCATACCGAATCTAATATATCCTTCAATAAACCCAGTTAGGGTGAATTGGACGTTGATCCACAACGCCCTTGAATAGTGTTGTGGTTAGCACGAGTGTCTGTTGATCACAATGACCAGGGTTCGAATCCCGGGTGGCTTGTATGAGGTTTTTCTCAAGTGTCATTACTTGATTTAAAGATTATATGATTTCCCACGGACTGGGAGCTGCCTCTATACTTCACTGGTAAGGGGTATCTTGTGTACAAATGTCTATGGGTGGGTAGATGTCTACCTTGACAGATCCTGGGTAACAGCTGTTGTCAGGTTACAAGACCTCTTTTATGGCCAGTGTGTTGTAGTGGTTAGCACGAGTGCCTGTTGATCACAAGGTCCAGGGTTCAAATCCCGGGTGGTTTGTATGAGTTTTGTCTCAAATTGCATTACTTGATTTAAAGATCATTATGAGTGTTATTATTCATGTCTGATTAACCCTTACTGTACAAGTGACGTACGTTGACGAACAGTAAAAAAGTCACCCGCCAGTATCAGCGCCGTACGACGTACGTACCTGGCACCATGACTTGTAAACACTGCTTTGAGACCTTGGCAACACTTCTCAGAGTGTATCTAAAGTCCCACGGGCGAGCTGGTTCAATACTTGTCTAGCTTTCGGGGTGAGAGGATCCGCTCTCTCGACCTTGAAGCCATTTTAGCCACAGTGCTTGGTACTGGAGGTTACATTTATAGTAATACCCTCTGGTACAGTAGGGGTTAATGCCTATTTATAGATAATCATATACAAACAAATCTTTGAAGTAGGGACTTCGACTTTATTTCATTCTCTTCCTCATACCATGAGCTGTACGTATCACTACATAGCACTAGCTGTACGTATCACTGGTAAAGAATACTTTGTGTTCTGTTTTCTGTGGAGCTGCTTTGATGATGAGGGTGAGTTACTTGAACTTAAGGTGACCCTCTTGATTGTCCCCGACCAACTTCTTACGAAAATTATAGACCGCGTCGTTTAGTAGCCAGCCGAAATGAGAGGCTCCCACAGGATTTAAGTGGAAACCGTCTCTAGCAAACTGATGAGGTTTTCTGCAATAGTGATTGCATAAATTCATGAACCCAATCCCTTCGCGAAGGCAGTGACCAGAGAACACTGTTGAGACTGAATGACCTGTTGTAAAAGTTATTTTCAGCTTTGATTGTGACACACACACAAATATCTCTCTCTCTCTCTCTCTCTCTCTCTCTCTCTCTCTCTCTATATATATATATATATATATATATATATATATATATATATTCTCTGTATACTCCTACTTTCTCTATCTTAGTTTCAAAGCCAAAGGCAGATGTTGTGTATAGGTGAACAACAAACTCACTTGTTCCGTATTTCGACTCCTCTGAATTCTCAACTTTATGGCTCAAACTATCCTGTCATTCTCATACTAAATATTTCTGTGTTGTCTATCTTTCCCCTAACTCTACCGACTTTCCCAAATTCTTTGACTATCTAAAATTAAAGTGGAACACATTCTATCCTTTTATCCTTTCTCGAAAATCTCAATCTTGGAGATTTCAACGTTCACCACCGCCAATGGCTCTCTTCTCATACTACTGACCAACCTCGTGAACAACCCTACGTCTTTTCTATTCTAAATGAACTAGAGCAGTTGATTCAGCGGTAACATTCAAGACAGCTAGAGCCGCCTTATTTACCAAGTTTCTTTATATTTTTTCCAAGGAATATAGTATTTAATTGTTGTTTATCATGGTTTGAGTGGAGGATTTGCATTAACTTACCCATTATTCATTAATCTGAAGATACTCCGTCAAATGGCGCCATTTATTGGGTGAATCGCGCTTTTACAGTAGGTAAGGAAAATTGTGGGGAGGCCATGCACGCTTCCAAAATGTACAAATATTATATTACATTAGATTAACCTAACCTAACCTAACCTAACTTAACCTAACCCTAATATAATATAATATAATATAATATCGTTTTTGTGAGTAACGTTCAAGCCATTTATTGGGTGAATCGCACTCACCGCATCTTTCAAAACAAGAAGAAGAGGACCCAGGTCGAAGGATTCATTGGGTGCAATGCTTTGTTTACGTTCGGGACATTATTTTCGTGTTATTTTTCGGTGTAATCGGGTTTTTTCAAGTGTCGATAACGAAATTCCTCCATGTGGACTATAATGAGAAAAATATGGCGAGTCTATTGGTCCCTATTTTCCCTAATAAATTATTTCTAATAGGGCTGCGAAAGAGGTCTTGAATATTATCGATTCAGCAACCCACCCGCATCCCGGATAGCTTCGGAGATCGGCCCAACATTCTTGACTTATTTCTAACTTCTAACCCTTCTTCTTATACTGTCGATCTTTTCTCTCCTTTGGGCTCCTCCGACCATAAACTTATCTCTGTTACCTGTCCTATCTCTCCAGTACGGCCACCCGATCCTCCCAGCCGGCGGCGCTTGTGGCATTTTGGCGATGCAGATTGGGAGGCTCTCCGGCAGTACTTCTTTGATTTCCCATGGAATTATTTTAGCTTCCGTGGCCGGGGGCCCTCGGAGAGTGCTGAATGCATTACCAAGGTAATCCTATCGGGCATGGAGGCATACATTCCATTTTGTTTCTCTCAGACTAATGCAAAAAATCTAGGTTTACTCACGCTTGTTCTACTGCTGTCCGCAATAAGGAGGAAGCATTAAAACGGTACCGACGCCTTAAAACTCAAGAATCTCATTCTTCCTATGTTTCTGCCTGGAATCAAGCCAATATGTCCTTCGACTTGCCAAACACTCTTTCATCAATAATAAATGCACTGAACTATCCAACTCTAGCTCTTCTCAAGCTTTCTGGCATCTAGCCCAAAACCTCTCCAACAACTTTTCTTCCTTGTCTTTCCCTCCCCTTTTCCACTCTGATGGCACACCCATCACTTCTACCTCTGACTAAGCTGAACTCTTCGCTCAAACTTTCGCTAGAAACTCAACCTGGGAGGATTCCAGTGCTATTCCTCTCTCTCCACCCTCCTCTCTCCTACTTATACCTAATGTCTTAATATCTTCTAAAGATGTACTTTCTACCCTCTCTGGGCATAATACTAAGAAGGCGTATGGTCCGGACGGTGTTCCTCCTGTGCTTCCGTGCTGACTCCCTGCCTAGGCAAACTCTTTCGTCTTTGTCTCTCCTCTAACGTCTTCCCTTCTTGCTGGAAGTTTGCTCTCATCCAACGTGTCCCAAAGAAGGGTGACCGCTCTCAACCCTCCAACTATCGTCCAATTGCTCTCATCTCTTGTATCTCTAAAGTTTTTGAAACTATTAATACTTTCAAATTTCTTAAGCATTTTTCTTCATATAATCAACTCTCAGATCGCCAGGATGGTTTCCTTAACTCATAAACTGCGCAGCTATGGTATTTGAAAGTGCCCGCCATGCGAAGGTATTTGGTACATTCCTTACAAAAATGGGCAGTTTACCATATATATATATATATAATAAATACTTATCCATATGCACCTATTTTACTTTTAATATGAACATATGAACATTGGAAAGCAATAAAACAAGTGGTAGCAGCAATTGGCTGGTGAAAATTGTATATTTTAGCCTCACGGTCGTAATCTGACCTTGACCAGCGAGAGAGAAACACTCTCTATGTCCTGTGTCTGGTATTGTATTGAGAGACAAAGAAAGCTCTCAGACTGGTTTAGAGGGTCGGAGATACACATTACACTCCTCCATCCTACCCCCTCTCTCCCACCCGTCCTCACATGAAAATACTCTATAAATATCGGGAATTTATCTATCTATCTATATGATCAGGCCCAATCCTCACTTTGGGGGTAGCCGACTCAAGACAGAGCAAGAACAGGGAAAACACAAAAACAACACTAAACAACAAATAAACACAGATAAAAAGCACAAACTCACACACATCCAGGTCACTCAGGAGAAGACCCAGAGACCAGGGTCACCAAGGTCGCTCCAGCACTCCCCCGGTCCCCAACCACCCGGAGAGGTTCCGATCTCGGCAGGCAGACATGCAGCGGAGCCAAAGCCACAAGCCCTCCCACCACACTTCCAGGCGCACCCTTCATATTAATTGTCTCCCCGGGCCAGGCGCCTGATGGACTATTATCTAGTCCAACTTGTGCCCGACCCCTTACTCCAAATGACCACGTGTTCACTCAACTATTCACAAGCATTCTCCATTCACTCCTGTCCACCACCACTTCCCCTGCCTGATCTATAGACATTCCTCTATCATCCAAAGCCTTTTTTACACAGTCTCTCCATCTCAATGGGGGTCTTCCTGCCCTTCTATCTCCCCTAGTACCTGACTCACATATTCTCTTTGTAAACCTTTCATCTCCCATTCGTTCAACATGACCATACCAGCTCAGCACCCTTCTGTCCACTCTGGCTGACAAATGTTCCTGCTGCCCCACTCTCCTACGTATCTCTTCATTCCTCAATCTCTCTCTACGAGTAACTCCACACATACTCCTCAGGCAGCTCATCTCCATCACATCCAGCCCTTTTCTCCTTTTTCTTCAGAGCCCATGTCTCAGCTCCATACATCACTGTTGGCACAACAATTCCTTGATACAGTGCACTTTTTACTTTCACTCCCGAGATTTCTCATCTTCCACATACTTCCCATTGCTCCGAAAACCTTCCTTCCTTCACACACTCTCTGTTTTACCTCCACTTCCATACCTCTACTCCTGCTTATCGTTCCTCCTAGATATTTAAAACACTCTACTTGTTCCAATATTTCCCCATCCAGCCTCACATCTAGATTCACCCTATGCTCTCCCCTATTACACACCATTACTTTACTTTTATTGACGTTCACCTTCAGTTTCCTCCTTCCACAAACCACACCAAACTCTTTGACTACCCGCTGCAGTTTCTCATCAGAATACGCCACCAATGCTGTGTCATCAGCGAACAGCAACTGATTCAACTCCCAATCTCTACCATTCTTTCCTACTAAACCTAATCCTCTTCCCATAGTTCTCCTTTTCACCTCACTCACCACACCATCCATAAACATATTAAACAGACATGGTGACATTACACAACCCTGTCGCAAACCTACCTTTACCTCAAACCATTCACTCAACTCACCATTTCCTACTCTCACACATGCTCTGCTCCCTTCATAAAAACTCTTAACTGCTTCTAACAAATTTCCTCCTATTTCATAAATCCTTAACACCTTCCACATTGCTTCATGGTCCACACGATCATACACTTTTTCCAAGTCCATAAAAGCCCAAAATATCTCCTTATGCTTCTCTAAATACTTCTCGCATAACTGTCTTACTGCAAACATCAGATCCACGCACCCTCTTCCCCTTCTAAAACTGCACTGTTCTTCTCCTATTGCAACTTCCGTACACTTTATTATCCTCTCTATCAACACCCTGCCATACAGCTTTCCAACCATTGACAATACATATCGGGAATAATAGGGAAAATACCGGATAATTGAGGAGAGGGGAGGAGGGATAGGTGACACATGTATATGAGTGGTAGCAAGTAATGGAGGCGAATTTTTACACCTAATCACAAATTGCTTTGTTTTGAGTGCCACTGGGGTGTTTTAAAAGTTTGTTTTTAGGACTTGGATCTTAAAAGTCTGGTCGCATTTGCCCAGTAGAACCTCTTAAGAGTCTGGCCGCAGTCCCTGGGTTAAGGGTTGCTCTACTGATGATCTTCTTTCATTTCTTACTAACTCTTGGTTATCCTCCTTTCAGGACTTCGGTAAGAACTTTTCTATTGGCATTATCTATTGGCATCTATCATTATTGACATATCTAAGGCATTCGATACAGTCTGGCACAAATCTTTAATCTCTAAACTACCCTCCTTCAGTTTCTATCTATCCATCTGTGCCTTTGTCTCTAATTTCCTTTCCGGCCGTTCCATAGCTTCAGTTGTGGACGGCCATTGTTCACTTCCTCATCCTATCAACTCCAGTGTTCCTCAGGGTTCTGTCCTATCTACCATTTCCAATTGGGGAAGAGAAAACCTTGTTGCCTTTAATGCTTCCAAAACTCAATTTTTCCATCTATCTACCCGTCGTGAACTCCCAGAGGACTATCCCTTATACTTCAACTATACAAATATCAACCCTCTATCTTCTCTCAGTTGTTACGACTGGGACTACGAATAAAACAAGGGCACTTAATGATTGGACTAGTAATAGGGCACTATGCAACAACGGTACGCTAGATCCAAACCCTCGAACTTATATGCCGGCGAACAAAACACCTATACCCTCCAGGGTTAATCTGTGATAGCGGGGTATCCTTAACTGGGCATAAATGTACTCTACATCAGGCTAACCGACACTGGTATAGCCTGATAACAAACAAGATGCAAGTTACGTTAAAATGCATAAAAAGGAATCTATGGAAAGATCAATTAAATCACGGCAAGATTTAATACAATAAAAATATGCTTCAATACAGTTTCTCTAAACAACAATAAACTCTTCACTCTTATCTGAAAGAAAGTGAAGTATAGTCCTACAGCATAGACCTGGAAACTTCTGAAGAAAGTCTGATGCTCATAAGATGCTCGTACTGATCTTGAACTATATAAAGGCAGGAGGCAGGACACCACACGTGTATATCGAATACACAAAAAGATAAGACATATAATGTTAACTGACACGAGAATACTATAAATGCGCAACGGTAGCAATGCTCGACACTAAAAGAAGTACTTCCTCATCAACGAAACAGTCTTGTTACGACCGGGACACGTATAAAACAAGGGCTCTTAATCATTGGACTAGAAAGGCACACAGCCACAACGGTAACACTAGATCCAACCCTCGAACTTATAATGCCGGCGCACAAAAACACCAGACTGTATTTCCTGCGGATAACCATACTGGGAAAAGTACAAAAGCAAGTTCCTAACCACCGTCTTTGCCATGCCATTCCTCATGGGGTATGCATCAGGATAACGGGTCGCTACATCCATTATCGTCAGGAGAAATTTATTACCGGCACTAGTAGGAGGGAGGGGACCAACCATGTCTATAACTACCTTACTGAAGGGGGGCCCCATGACAGGAATAGGTTGTAACGGAGCCTTTGGGATGCATTGGTTCGGTTTACCCACTTTCTGGCAGGTACTGCACATTGCCACCCATGACACAACCTGTGCTTTTAAACCTGGCCACCAAAACAACTTAACCAAAGCCGCTACCGTCTTGCGTACTCCCAAGTGTCCTGCCAACGGCACATCGTGGGCCAACCTTAGTAGGCTATCCCTGCACGCCCTCGGCACAACCAGCTGGTCTACCACTCCTGACCCATCCTCCCAACTTCTCTTCGGGTCTTGAAATCGCCGATACAATATTCCCTCAATATAAAACAAATCTCCTGGCTTTGCATCCCCGTCCTCCTCGAGCTCGACAGCACCATTACCACACTTCTGAATTTTCGGATCCTCCAACTGCAGTTTACTAATATCCGAGGGATCCAACCTGTCTAGATGCTTCCGAAGCAACCCATGTCCTCCCCCAATATCAAACTGAGCAACCCTTTTTTCTCTCTGTGTGTAACGTTGCTGCCTCGGAGTCTCTTCCTGCCCTACCTCCTCACTAGCTGTGACAGGTCCTGGGGCTTCTCCAGACTCCAACAATGGTGCCAATACTGAGTCGCCAAGAAGAGCTGCTGGTACTAAACTCTCCAAACTTTTACCAACATTAGCCGTCTTCTTCCAACCGTTCCTCCGTTGATCAGAAGCCTGAGGAATAGGCTGTGACACTTTGGATGCAAGAGATCTTGTAGCAACGCAAGCCATAGGTTGTACATGCCACTTCTCTACCCACTCCTGTTCCTCCCTACTCACGTCGGCCGGCTTCTCGGCAACGACTAAGGGTGAAACCTCAGAAGTAGGCACCGCAAAGTCGTTGCCGAGAAGAAGGTTGACGCCCCCAACAGGCAAGTTCTCCACAATTCCAACATCCAACTCTCGTGTCACACCATCTACCTCCAGTTCCATCCTGACCAACGGGTATGACCTAATAGCATTGATATCTTGCACCACAACCACCCTTGCCGCGTTTATTGGTCTACCAATAAAGTTCTTCAACAAAGTCTGAGAGGCACCCGTATCTCGCAACAGCTCAACTCCATGCTTCTTACCAGCCCACTTCACGCAGCCACGCCCTCAATGGTCGCAAAAGACATCGCGGACAGGGTTCAAGCCTTCCGGATTCTTCTCCACTGGCTGTGTCCCAGCCTCTGACGTTATACCCCGGGCAAACTCAGACGACTTCGGGGACACCCCAATGTTGCGAGCCAAAGACACAACTGCATTAGGTAGCTTGCTTGGACAGGCTCTTGCAAAATGCCCCTCCTTATGACAATGGAAGCACTCTAGCTTTCCCTTGGGCTTCCCTTGAGGTGAGGAAGGACCCGGACCCTTTCTAAACGGGACGGTACTAGGTTTATTGTCAGTTTTGGTGTCGTTGCTCTTGTTCTTAGTGTAATTATGTGTATCAGTGTTTCGGGGAGGGGGAGGGTTACGCTCCTTATTGCCTGCATCACTTCTCTGTGCAGAACCGCACCCACGAATCAAAGATAACCGAAGGTCAGCCATCTCAGCTGCCTCCTGAGGAGTTTTCGTTTTTTTTCTCTTTAAGATTCAACGTCAAATCGCCGCCCGTACACTTGAAAAATTGTTCTAGAAGCATCAGCTGTTTCAACTCCTCAAACGTCGATGCCTTCTCAGAACGCAGCCAGTTTCTAAATGCATCGGACAGATCCCGGGCATGCTCAAGAATGGTGCACTCACGACCCTTCGTTACACCCCGGAACTTCAATCTGTACGTCTCTGGTTGTAACTCGTATGCCCGCAGGGCAACGCATCATATGCCTTGAGTCCTTTGCCAACCAACCTAGAGGAAACAAGGGCTGCCCACTTAACCTCGGGCCATTGGTGCTCCCGACACTTCTTCTCAAAACGCATGACAAATTCGGTGACACCCGACTCGTCAAATACAGGGACTAACTTAAGAAGGTGCGATAAAGACTGATCAAGACCTCGATTCCCAGAACCGAGACGCTGCCCTGTCGACTCCACCCTAGACTTCTCAAGATCTATGTCTGCACAGTACTTCGTAGCCTCAACCCGAAGCTCAGCCTCACGTACGGCCTTTCTCTCCTCAGCCTGCATCTTAGCCATCTCAAGCTGGTATTCCTGCTGCTTAGCCATCTCAAGTTGGAAGATCATATCTGCAGTTAAACCTTGAGGAGGAGGAGATGCAACAATTGGAGACTCACCCAAATGCAAACCACGCTGCCAGTGACTATCGGCCTGCGGGAACGTACCCGGCTCCGGAGCCCGAGGGGGCGCCATGGTAGGAGTCGAGTGGAACGGGGGCTGGGCCGAAGGTGCCCCAGCTCCCGCTCCACCCGAAGCCCCACGCACCCCGCCGAGCACCCAGGCCACCAGGTCACCTCTCGTCATGCTGCTAGTGCCCACATGACCCATGACCGTGGCCAAACACTGGAGACCATACCGATCAATCCCCGACACCAGGTCAACAGTAATAGGCATCTCCAGAAACTTCTTTGCATCCTCCTCACTAGTTATAACTCTAATGCCTTCTAACAAACCCCGCTGCTGCACCTCAGAGCCTGCTTCCCGTACTGTGTCCTCACTGTATACTGATCCGTCGTCTGACATAGTGTCCACCGAAAATTCTCAACGTTTATATAAAAAAAGAAGTACCTAACTCTTATATAGCACTATTCACTCAAAAATATAAAATGCTCGAAGACTCTTAAGTGTTATACTACTTGCCAAAACAAATCCGTGTCCACTATATTCCTTTAAACAAATAAACAAATGACCACAACACTCCTGCAATATTTCTCTAAGTTCACAAAATCCTGAGCATGGTCGCCATTTGTTACGACCGGGACTCGTATAAAACAAGGGCTCTTAATCATTGGACTAGAAAGGCACACAGCCACAACGGTAACACTAGATCCAACCCTCGAACTTATAATGCCGGCGCACAAAAACACCTATACCCTCCAGAGTTAAATCTGCGATAGCGGAGTATCCTATAACTCGGTATAAATGCACTACTACTACAGGCTGATGATCTCTGATACAGCCTGATCACAACAACATACAATTACGTTAATAATGTATACAAGGAAAAAGATAGAGAGCTTCATTAAATCACTGGAATGATTTAATGCAAACAAGAAGAAGGTATAATTAAAGTTACTCTAAACAATAATAAACTGTCACTCCTATATTAAAGAAAGTGAATGAAAGTCCTAAAGCATCGAACAGGAATCTTCTGAAGAAAGTCTGATGCTGCTTAAGATAATCGAATCGGATTTTGAACTGTTATATAAAGCAGGAACAAGATATGACAAGTGTAGGGACATACAGTGTTAACTGGCACGGGGATAACGATAAATGCGCAATAGTATTATCTCCAACAACAAAAGAAGTACTTCCTCAGGCAACGCAAAAGCCTGCTCGGGTTGTGCAACTCAACAACAACCAAGGCTTACAATCAACGTGAATAAAAATGCTGCATACATAACATAAGAGTTTATAATCCTAGTCGGGTGTCTGCTAGGCGAATAAAGTCTAGCTGGGATGTCGTAGGCTAGGAAACAATGGCTGAGCAAGCGGCTCGTAGCCTAGCGAGGTCCTTAAGACTGTACGCCCAAATTACGTTAAATGACGGGGTGCCCTCTTGAGAGATCCAGATCGCTAGTATCTGGTTCTCTCCTGGCGACCCTCTCAAAGTTAAAGCAAAATGAGTTAGCACAGTGTTGGGTGGCAGAGGCAAAAGCCCTCACTCGCAACACAGTGCTAAACTCACAAGGTACACAGTCAGAAAGACAACCTAGGCTTCCCACGTATCCGTTGCGATTGTACAAGTTCAACAAAACCTGGTACACATCGGAAATCACAACATCAATAGCCTTATCCCAGTCTAGCATTAAATAGCCCAGCAGACAACCAAGAAATAGGTAGGGAGTCACCGCGAGTGTGTCGAACCTCTACAGACAAAATGTTAACCCCTCCAAAATGTCTAACTAAACATGGAATATCTGAGAGCTTCAGCATATAATACGATGGCCGATATATGAAATCGTGCAGAACCAAAGGGGAGTTATGATGTTAAATAGATTGGAAGGATGAGAGGTAAGAAGTTGAGAGAGAGAGAAAGTGTTCTATAGGTAGAAGTCGGGGACAGGTGGCAAGGGAGGTGTGAAGGGTAAGCTGGTCAGGCAAGCTCTGAGCAAGGAAGGCACAAAGACAGCAGGGAGTGTGGGGGGACCACTTCCTGACGCGGCAGGAGGGCGGTAAGGCGGCCAGCCACTCAGAGGACCCGGCCGTGGATGTCACCGAGACAACGTGTAACACTACGCATACTACTCTCTGCCTCCTGCACTTACTCACTCACACTTGTTACGACTGGGGTTCAAATATATCAGGGCTCTTATTCATTGGACTAGTAATGGCATAAATGTTACAACGGAAAGCGCTAGCTCCAACCTCTGATGTATATTCCCAGTGAACAAAGAACACAAATACTCTACAGAGTTCTATATGCAATAATAGGCTATCAAACTCTCAATAAATGTGCGTGTACTCTAGGCTTAATGTTATGTGAAAACAGCCTATTACTACCTATAACCGAAGGTGCTTGGTTATGGTATGCAAAGTAAGGTGGTAAGAGAAGTTACAGCTTACGTTACTTTAATCAATAAATGTCAGGCACTCCTGCATGAAAGAAAGTGCACTAAAGTCCTTCAACACTAACAAGGGATCTTCTTTAAATGTTAGATGCTATAAAGATGCTCGTATCGGAAATGGAACCCAAAAAGGCAGGCAGCGGAACAATGCTCGTGCAGGCTATGCACACAAAAAGGCAGAATATATATAATGCCGTCGGAGCCAAGAATATCCTAAACAACAACAATAATAATAATCGCCACGACAATGCAGTATTCCTATCAACAAAAAGAGCCTAAGTCGTTTGTGTCTCAATACATCAAACTAGGCTGCGAAATGCTTGTGTAATCATAAACGGGTATGCATAAAAAGAGTAATTAGGTTAATATACTTAATGTCTACTATGATTGATAAAGTCTAGCTAGAGTCAATGATACGAGATACTGGTGCGCATGGCATGCCGCATAGCCTAGTGCAAATCTCAAGTCTGTGCGTCAAATATTACGTTATAATGAAGGGTAGCTCTCTTGAGAAACCTTAATGCCGAAGTATTAAGCGTTCTCCTGGCGTACCTCAAAGACAAACAACGAGCTTAGAACAGTGCAGAATGGTATAGGCAAAAAGCCCTCATTCGTGCATGCTCTACTCTCAATGGCACACAGACTAGAATTTACTCAATCAACTCCAGTTCTCAGGTATGTCGTGCTGCTTTTAACTAAAGCCAGCACTCATAGGAAACAATACCTTATAATATCAGACTCCTAGTCTAGCATTATCTAATCCAGCAGAACACTAATAATTAAAGGAAGCGGCAATATGAAAGCCAACCAATGCTTCGTGATCCACTTATCTTAACAACTAACATACATGGGTTATATCAGACCTTAACGCACAATACAACTGGCCAGCATTAAGCTGATTTTGCAGAGTTAACCAGAGGGGGTATAATATTAATAAAAGGTGGTGAAAGATATGGATAATGAGAGAGATAGGCAGAGGAAAAGATTCTCAGGTGCGAGCGGGGTACAGGTAGCAAGGGAAAAAGATGGGTGCGTTCTAGAAACCAGATCTGAGGGAGAGAGTGGCGAGGAACTGTATATATACTCGCACCAGCTCGAGCCGCGTGGGAAAAAAGCGGTTACAAGTCCTCTAACCACTAGCAAGAGAGGTTGCAGCATGGTAAGGACCTCTCTCCACCAACCCCCGCGAACGAGGCAGCCAGCCGTGACGTCATCGAGCGGGACAAAAACACTACGCGCTCCCTCTCACTCTGTTCTACTCTCTCTCTCTCTCCCAGATCCCATCATTACTAGTTAATGATAAAACATATACTTTACAATTAAATATATAAAGCCTTGACATGGGTGAAAACAAAGAGCCTTTCTGGACTGCCCATGACACAAGCTTTCATATGAAATAAAGCACACTCTAATACACAAACTGTAGCCCCATCCACTGCCCTGGCGATCCTAGCGAGTCACTGTAGGACAAGCCATGCGGTTCTAACGGAGTGGTTAACATCACACCCCCCCCAAGATTTTTCTCAGAGGCCCCAAGGCTCACAAAAATCTGATGGTTAGAACCCATGCTATATCTCCACTTCCCATCACCCAGCGGCAGTAAAATATCTGGCACAGTTCTTCAACAAAACATTTTTCAAAATTATAACCCTCCCCAACACCATAGGTCAAATCATATGTAGTTATGCTCCTCAAGAGCGAGCTTCTCTAGCCCAGCATTCTGAGAGGAGTGCAACTCAGAATTACTGCTATAACATACTAAACAAATTCAACTATCAAAGAAAGAGTTTTTATTTGATTTTTATGTTTATAATTTGTTTATTTCGGCTGCACTATAGGGGCAAGCCTAGTTTTTTCTTCTATACCAAACGCTCAACTCCTGCTTTACGACCCAATACGCTGGGCTACAACCGCGAGCCAACAAGCACCAAGCGCAAAATACTATTCAAACTAAAGCAGGAGGCTACCCGTGTGTCAATCTACCCAGGATCATATACCCTTGAACGACCATCTGCAACCACGTTGTCACAACCGGCAATATGGCGTATGTCCAGGTTATATACCAGTAACCTTAGTGACCACCTGGTCAGCCTCATATTCCGATTGTGAAACTGGTCCAAGAACTTGAGAGGGTGATGATCTGGGTAAACTACAACGACCGGACCATAGGCTGGAAAACAGACCTCGAAATGCCTCAGAGCAAGTACAACCGCCAGCAGCTCCTCCTCGACAACAGAGCAGCTCCCCTGGGCCGAATTGTACTTCTCCGAGCAGAAACTAACAGGATGCTCCAGCCCATCATCGTCCTTTTCCACAAGGACGGCACCAGCCCCCACACCACTAGCCTCCGTTGCTAGTTGGAAAGGTAGGCTAAAGTCAGGGGCCCTGAGGATCGGGTGAGTGCACAACAGGTGTTTTACTTCCCTAAACACCTTCTCACACTCAGGCGCCCATTTGAACTTCTTATCCTTCCAGTTATCCTCCACCTGAGCTTGACTGTCCCGTTCTCCTTCTCCACCTTGACTGCTAAACGTCATCACAGGCACAGTGAGAGGCTCAGGGGGGTGCCTCCCATACTCCTTCACGGGATTATCATGACATAACTGATTGCGCTTCCGTCTGTCTGGAGTGGCTACCAAGTAAACCAGGTCCGATAGCTCCTCCACCACCCTATAAGGACCAGCGTACTTCGCGGATAAGGGTTGACCTACAAGGGGCAGTAGAATCAACACCTCCTGACCCACATGAAACTCCCCGAGTTCAACCTTGAGGTCGTACCTGTCCTTCCTGAGGGCCTGAGAGCTAGTCAAATTACGGCCAGCCAACTCCAGACTGCGCAACATCCGTTCTCGACTGTTGAGCACACACTTGAGCATAGAACAAGGTTTTTCTGCGCCCTCCCATACTTCTTCAACCATATGGAGAGGCCCTCTGACACGGTGTCCAAAGACGAGCTCATTAGGGCTGAATCCCAAACTCTCCCCAGGTACCTCCCACACAGCAAACAAAACACATGGCAGGCCAAGATCCCAATCCCTCCCACTCTCAAAGCAACAACAACGAAGCACAGATTTCAAGGCTGAGTGCCATCGCTCTAACACACCCTGGCTCTCCGGATGATATGCAGATGACACAACCCCAACAATCCCATGCTGCGGCATTGCTTGTACAAAGAGGCTAGAAGTGAAGTTGGGTCCCCGGACTGACTGAATCCCCTGCGGGTAACCATACCGGGAAAAATACACTAGCAAGCTTCGGACCACCGTTTTCGCCGACCCATTTCTCATAGGGTATGCGTCAGGGTACCTTGTTGCTACATCTCCCGACTGTGCATCACTGTCCTCCTTCAACTCTTTCGTCTTTTTAAGCCCATCCTCTGCCCCTTCAGGAACAGTTACTGGGTCTTCTCCAGACTCGAAATGTGGTCCTAATAATGAGTCCCCGAGAAGGTCCGTTGACACTAAACTCTCAACCGCATCAACTTCCAACCCCTTCTCGGTACCCTTCCTCCGCTGATCTAAAGATTGTTGACCAGAATGTGACTCCCTGGATGCAGAATCTCCGGTGACAACACACTCCATAGGCTGCCCCGGACACTTCTCAACCCACTCCTGCTCCTCCCTACTCACGTCGGCCGGCTTCTCGACAACGACTAAGGGTGGAGCCTCAGAAGTAGGCCCCGCAAAGTCGTTGCCAAGAAGGAGGTCGACGCCCCCAACAGGTAACTTCTCCACAATTCCTACATCCAGGTCACGAGTCACACCATCAACTTCCACCTTCATTCTTACAAGCGGGTATGACCTTGTCGCATTAACTCCCTGAACCACAACCACCCGCGCCGTATTGACAGGTTTACCAGTGAAATTTCTCAACAGTGTTTGCGATGCCCCAGTGTCACGCAAAATTCTCACCTCATGTCTTCTACCCCCCCACTCCACACAACCGAGTCCCCTGTGGTCACTAAAGGCATCACGGACAGGGAATAAGCCTTCCGGATCCTTCTGCACTGGCAGTGTATTTACCTCGGAAGAAATGCCTCTAACAAACTCCGATGTCCTCTTGAACACTCCAATGCCGTGAGCAAAAGACACGGCTGCCGGAGGAGGTCGACTAGGGCACTCATTTGCCTTATGACCCTCCTGGTGGCACCTAAAACACATAAATTTCGGTTTCGGCTTATACTGTGATGTAAAAGGCCCCTGACTTTTCACATACGGTGTGGTGTAAGGTTTGGCTTCAGTTTTAGTTTCATTGCTCTTTGGTTTAAATGTGTCATTGCTACGGGGAGGGGGAGGATAACGGTCCCTAGCACTTACATCGTACTTCTGTGAGGACCCGCAACCCCGAATCAACGACAGCCGTAGATCAGCCATTTCTGCTGCTTCTACTAGAGTTCTTGGGTTTTTCTCCTTTAAGTTCAAAGTTAGATCACCGCCCGTGCTCTTAAAGAACTGCTCCAACATCATTAACTGCTTAACTCCATCAAACGTTGTTACCTTCTCAGATCGGAGCCAGTTCCCCATAGCATCGGACAAGTCCCGGGCGTGTTCCAAAAAGGTGCTATCTCTTCCCTTAGTTACACCCCGGAACTTCAAACGGTACGTTTCTGGTTGCAGTTCGTAAGCCCTCAGGACAGCCCCCTTGAGATCCTCATACACAATACATGACTCCAAAGGTAACGCATCGTAGGCTTTAAGACCCTTGCCTATTAATCTAGAGGATACAAGTGCTGCCCATTTATTCTCTGGCCACTGGTGTTCCTGGCACTTCTTCTCAAAGCGTGTGAAAAATTCTGTTACACCACTCTCATCAAACACCGGAACCAGTTTCAATAAGTGCGAGAGAGATTGATCATGAGCACGGTTACCAGCCCCAAGTCGCTGTCCCGTTGCCTCTACTCGCGACTTCTCTACATCCATGTCGGCACAGTACCTAGTCGACTCAGCTTGGATTTTTGCTAGCTCTATTTGCTGCTGAAGCTCACCTGCCCTGATAGCCTTTCTCTCTTCGATCTTAGCTAATTCGAGCTGAAGCAATAATTCTGGAGTTAACCCTTGAGGAGGTGAAGGTGCTACAATGTTTGAAATTACCGGTGGTCCCCCCAGGGGCAACCCACCCTGCCAGTCACCACCCAACTGCGGAAGCGTACCCGGGGTCGGCAAACTACTGGGATGGCTGGGAGTCGAGTGTAGGGGAAGCATGGCCGAAGGGCTCTGAGCACTCAACCCATCTCGCTCACCAGTCACCCTGCCCAGTACACACATTATCAAGTTATCCCTGGTCATGCCGCTAGTACCCGCATGACCGATAGCTGTGGCCAGGCATTGAAGACCGTACCGCTCCATACCCTCCAACCGCTCGGCAGTAACAGGCCATTGCAAAAATATCCTAGCATCCTCCTCACAGTTCACCCGATTAACCCTTTCATCATGCTGTTGTTCCTCAGTCTCGACAGGACATTACGTACTGTGTCTCCATTCTCCTCTGATCCGGTAAAAGACATGATGCTCACAAAAATTTCTCACCACAATATTCAGAAAAGAAGCACCCCAAACTCTTATACCTCGATATACACACAACAATTCTCGGAAATACTCAAGGGCTATACTATGTTGCGAAAAAAAATTATTCTTGCTGATCCCCGCAAAATATTCTCCAAAACAACAAATGTTCCCTGCTAATAAATGTAGGTTCACCAAATCCTAGGTAAGGTCGCCATTTGTTACGACTGGGGTTCAAATATATCAGGGCTCTTATTCATTTTTTTTTTTTTTTTTTTTTTTCTATATTCCAACTACTCCCTCTCGGGCATAGGCTGAGAGCCTGTACATTCCACCGCTCAACACGGTGAAGCCCGTGAGGTCTTGTTCCAGCCTGGGGAGTGAGACATGTGAAGCATCCATCATGGCTCAAAGCAGCTCCATCTCTGAAGCGGCTGGTTGCTTCGCTCAAGTGCTTCACCGTCTCACCCTCCAGACTCAGACCCTCACTCTCAGAATGCCACCTATTGAGCAGTGAACTCACATTGGACTAGTAATGGCATAAATGTTACAACGGAAAGCGCTAGCTCCAACCTCTGATGTATATTCCCAGTGAACAAAGAACACAAATACTCTACAGAGTTCTATATGCAATAATAGGCTATCAAACTCTCAATAAATGTGCGTGTACTCTAGGCTTAATGTTATGTGAAAACAGCCTATTACTACCTATAACCGAAGGTGCTTGGTTATGGTATGCAAAGTAAGGTGGTAAGAGAAGTTACAGCTTACGTTACTTTAATCAATAAATGTCAGGCACTCCTGCATGAAAGAAAGTGCACTAAAGTCCTTCAACACTAACAAGGAATCTTCTTTAAATGTTAGATGCTATAAAGATGCTCGTATCGGAAATGAAACCCAAAAAAACAGGGGGCGGAACAATGCTCGTGCAGGCTATGCACACAAAAAGGCAGAATATATAATGCCGTCGGAGCCAAGAATATCCTAAACACAACAACAATAATAATAATCGCCACGACAATGCAGTATTCCTATCAACAAAAAGAGCCTAAGTCGTTTGTGTCTCAATACATCAAACTAGGCTGCGAAATGCTTGTGTAATCATAAACGGGTATGCATAAAAAGAGTAATTAGGTTAATATACTTAATGTCTACTATGATTGATAAAGTCTAGCTAGAGTCAATGATACGAGATACTGGTGCGCATGGCATGCCGCATAGCCTAGTGCAAATCTCAAGTCTGTGCGTCAAATATTACGTTATAATGAAGGGTAGCTCTCTTGAGAAACCTTAATACCGAAGTATTAAGCGTTCTCCTGGCGTACCTCAAAGACAAACAACGAGCTTAGAACAGTGCAGAATGGTATAGGCAGAAAGCCCTCATTCGTGCATGCTCTACTCTCAATGGCACACAGACTAGAATTTACTCAATCAACTCCAGTTCTCAGGTATGTTGTGCCGCTTTTAACTAAAGCCAGCACTCATAGGAAACAATACCTTATAATATCAGACTCCTAGTCTAGCATTATCTAATCCAGCAGAACACTAATAATTAAAGGAAGCGGCAATATGAAAGCCAACCAATGCTTCGTGATCCACTTATCTTAACAACTAACATACATGGGTTATATCAGACCTTAACGCACAATACAACTGGCCAGCATGAAGCTGATTTTGCAGAGTTAACCAGAGGGGGTATAATATTAATAAAAGGTGGTGAAAGATATGGAAAATGAGAGAGATAGGCAGAGGAAAAGATTCTCAGGTGCGAGCGGGGTACAGGTAGCAAGGGAAAAAGATGGGTGCGTTCTAGAAACCAGATCTGAGGGAGAGAGTGGCGAGGAACTGTATATATACTCGCACCAGCTCGAGCCGCGTGGGAAAAAAGCGGTTACAAGTCCTCTAACCACTAGCAAGAGAGGTTGCAGCATGGTAAGGACCTCTCTCCACCAACCCCCGCGAACGAGGCAGCCAGCCGTGACGTCATCGAGCGGGACAAAAACACTACGCGCTCCCTCTCACTCTGTTCTACTCTCTCTCTCTCTCCCAGATCCCATCATTACTAGTTAATGATAAAACATATACTTTACAATTAAATATATAAAGCCTTGACATGGGTGAAAACAAAGAGCCTTTCTGGACTGCCCATGACACAAGCTTTCATATGAAATAAAGCACATTCTAATACACAAACTGTAGCCCCATCCACTGCCCTGGCGATCCTAGCGAGTCACTGTAGGACAAGCCATGCGGTTCTAACGGAGTGGTTAACGTCACACACTCTCTAGCTGTATCATTCAGTCTTATACATTAAACTTATAACTGATGATATAAAATATAATGCATTGTCACAGGCGAAAATAAAGACCACTTCTGTACTGCCTGTGACATGACGATTCACAAGAAAGAAAGTACAACGTTGTAGATAGACTGTAGCCAAATTCATTGCCCTGGCGAGTGTTAGCGAGTGGCCTAGCGAGCGGCTGAGCTCACGTGGCGTTCTGCTAAGCTGCAGGCGTCACAGTCTGCTATGGTTGTGTGGCTCAACAACAACCTAGACTAATAAATGCTGTGAATAATAATGCGTACATATCAAAGAGCTTATATTAAATACTAACAAGTGTCTACTCGATTAATAATGTCTAGATGGGATACTCTAGGTAAGGAACTGGGGTTGAGCAAGACAGGCTCGTAGCCTAGCAATGTCCTCAAGACTGCATCCTTTAAGTTACGTTAATTGACTAGGGTGCTCTCTTGATAGATCCAGATCACAAGTATCTGGTTCTATCCTGGCGACCCTCCAAAGACAAGCAAAGAGGCAGCAAAGTGTGGAACTGGTACAGGCCAAAACCCTCAGTCAACACAATGCTGCAGTCGCAAAGGACGCAACCGAAAAGACAACCCAGGCTACCACAGGACCGGTCGAAGTCGTGTAGGTATAAGCAAACCGTACACACATCGGAGACAACGACTGCAGATACCTTATCCCAGTCTAGCATTAAATAAAAGAGCAGAAACACTAAATCAATAATGGAGACACACACAAAGTTCTTAACCTATACTAACTAAGAACCCTCAAACCTATTCTAAGTACATTTAAATATCTCTGAGGACGGCGCATGCAATACAATGGGCCGGCTATGGAAACCGTATGCAGAACCCAAGGGGATAAGTAATTGAATAAAGGCGAGAAGTAATGGAAAAGAAGAAGTTCAGAGAGAGAAACAGTGATAAAGGTGGTGATCGGGGGAGAGTATGCAAAGGGATGTTAGAAGCACGCACGCCAAGCCTGTCCTGACGAGGACAGCTCCTGGGAACCCTCGTGTAGGAGGTTAGTTACACAGGAGCCCGCAAAGGCGCGATGGTCGGCCAATCACGGGCCGAGACGTCACAAGACAGCAGGTGTCATGTGACACAGCCAGACACGCCGGCCAATAGCGAGCGAGAGGCAGGGATGCTCCCGCACCTACAGACACTCACTACCATCTCGCTCTAAAAGTCTCTCTCATTCCCACGCTGGTACTATCATCACTACTATTGATATCAAATATAACCCGTTGTCACAGACGAAAATAAAGACCACCACTGGACTGTCTGTGACAATACGATTACTAGGAAAGAAAGAACAACATTTTCTGATAACTGTAGCCCATTTCGATGTCCCTGGCGAGCGCTAGTGGCTAACGAGAGGCGATTCTGCCAACGCTGGTAGACGTCACACCCCGCCCAAGATATGGGACACTCAACATTAGGTGAGCACCATATCTGACAAGGCAGAATGCCGACAAGACCCGCCACACCTTGCCACTCCACCAGAAATGAAATGCAAAGCTCAATCTTAAATAAAACAACATATTAGCATAAAGAAAATCTTATAACCCCTCCCAAACACAATAATATAATATAGCCTGCTATGCTCCCTGAGCGAGCTTCACAGACCCCAGCCTACTAAGTGAAAGACAGGTTCAACTTAGGACTTTAGCTATAACATTGGCAACTTACAATTAACTATCAAAAAGAAAGAGTTTTTATGTGATTTTTTGTATTTAATTTTAATGTTGTTTTTGACGGCTGCTCTATAGGGGCAAGCCTGGTTTTTCTCCACTCAAACCCACACACCTGTGGTGATCTACGCCGGATCCTCCACCCCGACAAACAGTCTGCAATCACATTCTCACAACCGGCAATATGGCGAATGTCTAGATTGTATTCTTGCAACATAAGTGACCAACGTGTCAGCCTCATATTCCGGTTGTGGAATTGGTTCAGAAATTTAAGAGGGTGGTGGTCGGTGTAAATCACCACGACTGGCCCGTAGGCAGGAACATATACTTCAAAGTGCCTGAGCGCCAACACTATTGCCAGCAGTTCTTTCTCCACCACAGAGTAGTTTTTCTGAGCGGAATTAAACTTCTTGGAAAAGAAACTGACTGGATGCTCCAAACCTTCCTCGTCTGTTTGCATTAAGACGGCACCCGCCCCTACACCGCTGGCATCTGTTGCCAGCTGGAATGGTCTTTCAAAGTCAGGGGCCCTGAGGATTGGGTGAGTGCATAGTAGGTGCTTGACCAGCGAAAAAGCCCTTTCACACTCAGGTGCCCACTTGAACTTTTTCTCTTTTGCTAGTAAATCTGTCAGGGGAGCTAACACAGTAGAATAACCCCGAATGAAGCGGCGATAGTAACCGATCATGCCCAAAAACCTCATGATGTGCCGCTTGGTGGACGGCGTGGGGAACTGGTTAATAGCCTGTATCTTGTTTTGGGGGGGGACACACCTGGCCTAACCCGACCACAAAGCCAAGATACTGCACAGTTGCCCGGACAAAGTCGCACTTGCCCAGATTGACAACCAAGCTGGCCTCACTGAGCTTCCGAAACAAGGCTTCTATGTGCTCACAGTGACTCTCAAAGTTGTCATCGTAGATTATAACATCATCTAGGTAGACAGTGCAGTTAGGGATGTCAGCTACTAACTCATTCATAAGACTCTGGAAGGTTGCTGGGGCATTTTTAAGGCCATACGGCATCACATTGCAACGGTAGGTGTTCCCATCAACCACAAACCCGCATACCCCCTTCGCCCGCTCAGACAAGGGCACCTGCCAGTAGCCTTTCACTAGGCCTACTTTAGTTAGAAACTGTGCCTTACCAATCTTGTTTACACTATCGTCAACACGGGGAAGGGGGTAATCATTGGTGGGAGTCAACCCGTTCAATATCCGAAAGTCAATGCAGAAGCGAACCTTCCCGTCAGGCTTGGGCTGCAGAGTGACAGGAGATGTCCACCTAACTGCCTCCTTCTCAATCAACCCCCGTTCTAACATATACTCTAACTCCGCTCGGAGGGCTGGGAGTTTAATGGGTCGAATTCTGTAGGGTACTGATTTAAAGGGGTGGTGATCTCCCACGTCCACGTCATGCACCACTCGATTTGTGAGGCCTGGATGCTCTGCAAACACAGTGGGGTATGAAGCAAACAGGCACTGCACGGCTACACGCTGTTGCTCAGGCAGGTGCACTAGAGCATCGTCAGCCACCTGTCTGGAGTTCCCCGCCCACTGGTCAGCAGAGACATGACACTCCCAGTTATCTTCCACCTGGGCTTCACTGTCCCTCACTCATAACAGAATCTTAGCTCAATACAGAAGATAGAGACTTTTTAGCAGAGTATTCACTTCCCGGTTATGTAATGTTTGAGAAAAGCCGAATAAATCGAAATGGAGGTGGCGTGTTACTTTATATCAAAGAAAGTCTTAACCCTACCCTCTTGTCAAAACCTCAAATTGTGAACGTCGACACATCTTTTGTGCTAATAAAGAATAATAAAGGTACAAAAATAATACTTGCGTTAATATACAGACCTCCAGCTCAATCAGTGCAAACTGACCGAGAAATATACGAACAAATTGCAGATGTAAGTAACTCACAAGATACCGTAATTTTTGGCGACTTTAATTTACCTGTGACCAAGTGGGGCGATACTCTTACTTCACACTCCGGACATGACTTGTATACGAACTTGCAAGAGAGTTCGCTTTATCAATTTGTTCGAATACCGACCCGTGGTAATAACGTTCTTGACATTGTACTTGCAACAAAAGAAGAATTAATAGAGAATTTGAATGTTGGTGATGAATTCAGTAACAGCGACCATCGTACGATAACTTTCACTTTAAACTTTACTAGTAACGAACCAAATAGTAGCATCGAAAAAGTCCCTAATTTCAAAAAAGCAAACTTTCATAAACTTAGAGCTATGTTTAAAGAAACTGACTGGAGCTTTTTAATTAACAATAACGACATAAATACATCTTGGAAGTTATTCGAAACCACTTACCTAAAAGCAGTGCAAGACTGCATACCATCGAAAATACGGCGTCCAGGCCATAATAATAAGCCCAAATGGTGGAATAAAGATATTTCAAACTGCCTGCTTGCTAAACATTTTGCTAATGATAGATTAAAATCCTCACAAAATGACGAAGAACGGGTGAAATTTGTAGAGCTACGACGCAAAGCCAAAAAGTTAATTAAGCAAAGTAAAAAGACCCTAGAGTTACATATTGCGAATCAAAGTAAAACAAACCCGAAAGAATTCTATAGTTATATCAGAAAGAAAAAAGTAGTTACTTCAACTGTTGGACCGTTAGTCGATGAAAATGGAGAATACACCAAAGACGAAGTACAAATGAGTAATGCCCTCAATTCCTTCTTTGCATCAGTTTTTACAACAGAAGACCTCAGTGATATCCCTACACCATCGCCGATTCAGATTGATAATTCAGATGTTCTAAGCAATATCACCGTTACAGAGAGAGAAGTATTGAATTGTTTAGATAAACTCAAGGTAAATAAAACGCCTGGACCTGATACAATCTCGCCTAGAGTTCTAAAGGAAGCTAAGGATGAGCTCTCCAAACCACTGACAATACTATTCAAGAAATCCTTGCAGTCTGGAACTATGCCTGATCAGTGGAAGATAGCCAACGTAACACCGATATTAAAAAAAGGCAGCAAATCCCTACCCAGTAACTATCGTCCAATTAGCTTAACCTCAGTTGTATGTAAAATGCTAGAAACGGTCATAAGAGACAGATTCGTAAATCACTTAGAGGAAAATAACATACTTAAAGATACTCAACACGGCTTTCGTAAAAAACGTTCCTGTTTAACAAACCTCTTAGTCTTCTTCCACGATATCCTCAACCTCTACGATGAGAGTAAAGCTGTAGATATTATATACCTTGATTTTCAAAAGGCCTTTGACAAAGTTCCCCACAAACGTTTACTGCTAAAACTAAAAGTGCATGGAATACAAGATGGTGTGTTGAAATGGATAGAAAATTGGCTCAGCGACAGAAAGCAAAGAGTAGTCATAAACGGTAAGGCATTTAAAAGGACCAGTGTAAGTAGCGGGGTACCCCAGGGATCGGTACTAGGACCAATTATCTTTCTAATTTACATGTGTGACCCTTCCGTTAATCCCCTTGATACGCGTTCACCGCCCCACGCAAGTGAACGCTATTTCAAGTCAATTCGCCTTATGCCAGAAGTCTTCACGTTAGGCGTTACACTCGCATACATGTTATCATTTGACTTGATTACCTATGTATATGTGTAACACTATTATTCCTACATATTTATGTTACCTATACTGTGTGTAATTGTAACGTGACTAAATATAATAAAGTTATCATTATAGACCATTCTATATTTGATACGTAACTTGAGTACCTTTATTGTCTGCCCTACATGACAGAGCAATATACTATATCCAATAACCTATGTCCTATGAATAAACTAAAGTGTGAAGTAATATTGTGTTCTTATTGTGTGATTGCTGCCTTGGGATAAAGAGTTGATGCAAGATATATAAAGTTAGACGTGACCCTGTCGAGCATATTCCATCTCAAGAGATCTTATTATAAGATTGTACCGAGATCATAATTTATCGAGTTGAAATACCAACCCGACATTTCAAGTATTTTTACACTAAACTTGTTACTGTAAACTTTTTACCTAGCTCAGATTTAGATCCTCATGATTCAATAATCCACAAGTTTTGCGGTACTATTTACTTTGGAATACAGAGTTCGTGGCAGAATGAAGTAGCTCCTATGAGGAAAAACAAAATAAACACTGATGTCATACAATTATCTGAATTACTTATTAAAAACATCAGAATTATTCCCAAGGGCATTATATTCACCCCGTAATTACAGCATGTTCAAAAGCTAGATGCAAGTAATGTAAATACTAATATGACGTAAACGGCTTCATGATAACTTAGAAATAAGTATATATGTAAAGAAATCCCATTATTGACTAACTTAACTCTTTGAAGATAACGATGCACTTTGACCGTTTGTTCTTATCATAATTCAATTGTATGCAGCTTGTGGAAGATCTGTGGGTAATACAAGGAAAACACTCGATAAATCCTTTGACTTCCATGCTACTCATCAAACTATAAGCGGAATAAACTGTCAACAATGCGTCGTGATCCACAAGGGGATAACTTCTAAGGTAAACAGCTTAACGTTTATTTATATTCCATCTACTTCCTTTAATCATTATGTTGTTTAATATAATAATAATAATAATAATAATAATAATAATAATAAACGGTTTATTAAAGAATGGCAGCCTGATGAGCTGAAAATACACATTTTACAATTTAGTGGATGGACATGAGATATACAGCTATGATATGAGATATGATATACAGATATGAATATGAGCTTCCGTTCATGAGTATATACTGTACTCTGTGCAACTCTCCAACTCCAGAGCTAACCGACATTCCCAGTCTTTTTGTCTATTCAATAGGTGAGCTCTGGGACACTCCCTGAACCCATCTTTCCCTCATTCTATGACTTAAATGCCTTCAAACTCTGTGTATCTAGGTATTTGGGCTCGACCGTTCCTTGATATTAGCTCTAACACCCTTTTAACCCACTGAGCCCCAGCTAGTTTATAATAAAATTATGTACCACCAGGGACCAGCAGGTTTTGATTTTTGTTTTCTTCCAGAAACAATAGGGAATGGGTTAGGAATGAAGGAAAAACCACAAAAAAACGATCCCCTAGGTCAAAAAGTGGTCCTACGATGCGCCCGAAAGTCGATTTTACAAGAGGGGAAAATTGAAGGCAAAAACGCCCAAAAACAGGTTTTTGTGCGCTCACACGCACGCGGTTGGACTTTGAGAGTTTTCAACCATCGGCATGGTTGCGTGGGATACTTACACAGTTTCCATGCAAATCTGAGCCCTCTAGATGCCATAGGACCGGAGTAATTAACAGTGACGCAACATATGCGTCGCTGGGGTCTAGCGTTACATACATTGCCGACGCAAACGTTGCGTCGCTGGGGCTCAGTGGGTTAACTTTGGGGGAGGCACTCGTAACAGGCAGTTCTGCCTTTTGTCTTCCTCATACACATATAAGCATATATGTATATTCTTCACTACATAATATGTTAGATTGGATAAGTGTTAATGGCATCTTTGCAACACTGCTGTGTTAGATAAAGTGAGAGAGAAGGATTAAAACCTCGATACGGTGATCAGGTAACCTGCAGGAATGGAGTTGGAAAAAACTGTGTTGAGTGCGCAAACATTTAAGCAATATGTGACATTTCGATTTACCAACGGTAGTCAGGTATTGTGCAGGTTTTGTTTGATCGTAAATAGTACACATGTGTTGCATGATGGATTATGTTTCTTCAGAATTTACTGCCACATTATTAAACCACACAGAAAGGCTTTCCTAATCCCTCACGGACGAAATTAGCACAAACAAATAGTGATCTTTCTGATTATGAACAGACTAAGCCCATTCATAAAACATTAAAGCTGTTTAATTTTCTTTAATTATAGATTTAGGAAAGCATCTTACCAAGGTTTTAAAATACGAAATAGAATTACCTGGGGTATAAAAATCAAGCTTTATATTTCGGAAGTACTCGACTAGAGCTTGTGACTTCGGGTAGCGATGTACTGTAGCTTGGATTGAATTTAGTTGGCCAATCTATCCATTGTATTATGGCCATCGTTAAAAGATAGTCTTTTGTTATAATAAACATTATTGCTTAAACAGTTTATTCTATTTTGAACATGTAGGTTTCAGACACTGAGGAATTTGTTTGAATTTGTTCGAATTTAATTCGTATCAAGCTAAATAAAGCCGTATGCGATATTTATTTGTGAATTATTGTTTACACACAAATAGTTCTGCAATATTATATTAGGCTGACCTTTAAAGAACTGATTGCAATGGAAAACAAAAACTTATGTTGATACATCCAAACCATTAGGGGTTCATTTTGCTGTTCGAGCCACCTGTGCTAAATCGGAGTGGAGAGTGTTCTTGTGTGCGTTGCCACGTTTACCTGTCATCTAGAAAGACCCGGGATACCAATATTTCTTGAGTTGAAGGTGGCTTACTTTTAGGGATTGCGACTGTACACCCGCCGCCTGGCCTACGGGCATGGAGAACCAATGATTATCCTCCGGCGGAAGCTGATGACTGCTTTTGTTCGGAATTGTGCTGGCAAACAGCTGGGCCTCTTGTCCCCACACAGCCCACAGCCCAGACTCTCATCCTTTATGTGAATAACCGGAAGACCTGAATCATCCCTCTGCGGCGTAGTGTTAAGTTTGGGGGTCATACCCTGCAAATTTTAACATCATTCAAACCATCAGATTGTGATCAATCAGAAAAACAGTTTCACAGAGGATGCCGGAGGTAGGGGCGGGGACTGTGAGTAGACGAAGTACTCAGGATTATACAAACTCGGGATTGCTTTTATCACAACATCTAGTAGTCTAGCTGCAGGGCAGTGAACCTAGAAATGGTTAATATGGCAAGGTTATTTTATTGATATGTATTCATGTGTGCCTGGAAGGTTTTCAGCTTTGTTGGTATTGCACCAATTTGGGGATTTTTTTTAATTAGCTAATTAGCATAATTAGCGCTAATGCGCATGATAAAAATATAACTTTTTACTTAATAGGTCTAGAATCATGTGTGAAGGCACTTTTCTATACATGGAATCCACTTGGGAGGGAGTTGCGGAAAGCAGCTGCCATCGGCACGCCCAGTGCCAAGGAGTCTGCCACATTGACCGCCGTCGGAGTGACTTGTCTTATAGATGTTGTAAAGGACATCACTGTCAGTCTCCAGGGGGTGAGAGCACTTGTCAAGTTCAGCACTGATGCGCCGACGATCATCTTCATCCAATTTACGTCTTTTTAGACCTTCCTCCTTGTGTGGTGTTTCATTGGAGCTGTTTGACTGATCTGGAGAGTAGCAATGGTCGAGCGTGTCAGAAATGTAAGCAGATATCGGGAAGGAATCAATCCATTCTGCCACTTGTTTCGGGGATAGCGTGATACCCTTCAGCCCCCCTTTACCAATTCTTATTGCCGTTTGCTCTCCGAACTGATCGGCCGAGACAGAGTTCCAGCTGCCAGCCTTATGTCTGCAGACAAATTCGCTGGAAAGGAGGTTGTCCTTGGCATTAGTAGGTAGGAGCACTGACATCTTGAGACAGTGCCACGAAAGGTACCTTGCATAGTTGTGGTGGCTGGCGACGAAAAAGTATGGCAGTAGACGCTGGATGCAGAGCTGCTGCAGGAGCCAATCTCCTTCCCTCTCGGCACGGAGTAACTGATGAGCGAGCAAGGTTGGTGTTATCAGGTTGTCCACCCAGTGACAGCCAGTCGGATATAGTCGTGCCTTCTCCAGGTACTCACATATCTGGTCCCATGTCTTGAAGCCAGTTTGGAAGGATTGCAGCAGAATGCAAGATGCCATCCTGAATGCATGTATCGCATGCACTCGTGGTTTCCCCTGATCCATGATGCTGCTAACTCCTCCAAAGGCATTGCTGATGAGAGTCTCCAGACCTGATCCCTTCATCAAGTGCCTGATGCACCCACAGCCATTTTGAACTATGTGCATCATGCCAGAATCGAATTTCGATTTGAATCTAGGCCTATTAGTTAAAAAGTTAGCGCTAATTATGCTAATTAGCTAATTACAAAATGTCCCCAAAGTTGGCGCAGTGCCAACAAAGCTCAAAATCTTCCAGGCATATATATGAATACATATCAATAAAAAAACCTTGCCATATTAACAATTTCTAGGTTCTCTATTGAAATGATAGTCTGCAACTAGACTATAACACATCGCCGGCTTGGTTCTTGGCCTCACTCATTTCAATGAACCAATGGTCCGGCACAGGGACTTCACCTGCGCGACCTCAGGGCGAATGGGCTGAATGACTGACCAGGAAGTATCAGGGCCATATAAAAGGGGCATAGGGCACTTCTTAGAAAGCACTGAACGATTAGCCCATCAAGCGCGATAGGCCTCACGGAAAGGTCACCATAGGGAACGTGATAGGCCTCACGGAAACAAGACCATAAAAAAACTCTTCATAAACACCCCAGGGACTCTCAAAACAAAGAATATATCATTAGGTGAGATAGTTCCCCTCCTACCTCTCATCCATATGTTTCTCACCCCTCCCTTCCCCTCCTTATTCCCCCCTCCCATCTCCTCCTCAATTATCACCTATTTTCCCTCTTATTTTCATCATTTATCGGTTCTTTTTCTCTCCCCCGGTAATGTAGCACAAGTGGGTTGCATAAAAGATCGTTATATAACACCGAGACACCTCCCAGTTGCTTCAGTTGACTCAGAGAGGGCGAGAGAGGAGGGTGTGTGACTCGCTCCCTCTCGCCTGAGAATACGACCGGGTGGGGAATATTTACGATTTTCACCACCCAAATCTTTTCCCACTTATTTTATCACTCTTCAAGGTTCATATATTCATCATATATGTAAAATAAAAGCAGATTGAACAAAAAAATAATGCTTTATATCATATAAATATAACAAATTCTGTCAGAATCCAAGGCTAGAAATTCACAAATAAGTACCCTTGCCCCTAGGACATTTTCACATTTAATGGGTTAAGGGGAGGTGGAATCAAATCCGCTAAAATATTCAACTTAGAAGACAAAAGAGCAGCAGCAACTGGCAGATTAGCCGCCGGGGTTACGTTAATAGGGGGGTTAGATACTAAATCAACCTGAGGGAAAACTTGCACACGGCCCAGAGGTCGCACCGCCGGAGCTACGGGTGTCGGTACCTTTGCCTGTCTTTCCTCTTTCACTGACTGAATAAACTCAAGCCAGTCCCTAAGCTGTTCATTTGTCACCAAGATTCCACCTTGCTGGTCAGGCGCTGTCATAGGGCGAGAAGCTTCCGAGCCCTGCGTTCCAGAGGCGGAAAGAGCATCCTGTTGGTCAGACGGAATCTCCTCCCAGCCTGCGAACTATTGTTGCAGTGGTGTGACGCCCGGTGCCCGGGCTGGGGGGGCTAGTAAAACCTCCGACCGAGACTCACCAGCCTGGGCAGCAGTGTTGCGTGTACTTGTTTGTGATACAGGAACACGGGGCAGAACCTCCTCACCCAGGTAGAGGTCAGGTATAGGAGAGGCGTCCATAGTTTCTACTGTAGAGTTTTCAAACTGCTCAGATACATGGGAGATGTCATCATCTTGCCTGCCAGTCATGACACTGCTACTACGATCTACCCAGAGGACCGGAATGCTCTGGATGTGCCGCCCGGCGGGTATTCGTGAACTGAGGTGTTGGGCGAATGACACTGGCATCAATGCTTGTCAGAGATCCCGGCGGGAGGAAGAATGTGTACGTTCCGGCGTATTAGAGGTCTTAGAACTCATGGGCTTCTTCGTGTACGACCGCTTCGAGGATTTCTTAGTGTCCTTAGACCTGCTATTGCCGCTTGAGAGGCACGAAGCGAAGTCTGGACGGTGCTTTTTTGCCTCTTGTAATTGTAGAGGGGAAGCAGACCTGGGTGTCAAAAGAGGCGAATGAGAGCCGGGAAGTTGGAGCAGACGACCCCTGCACAGGTCCGTCTGAGGTCCTAGGCCTCTTGGAGGTGCGGGAGGGAGCATTACGACCGCTAGAGTCATCAGAAACCTTTGTCATAGTCTTTTTCAAATTTGAAACACTAGATTTGAAAGAAGAAGGTGTACTGAGGCGCCCAGCTTCCGAAGAAGGCACCGTTTTCAACAAATCGTCTAATAATGGGTCATCTAACTGCAGAGATTTATGGGCTATGTTTTTACAGTACAAGACAATATGGATTTTATTGTTAGCAAAATTGTTTTACACATGCTGTCAGAGTGAGTTAGAAAGCCATTACGTAATACAGCACACTGTTGACACATTTTTTGACAACCACCGGCCCCTTGATCTGTCGAACCAAGTTACACATCTCACGCACTGTTTGTGACCGATGACAGAAAGATTAGCACAATTGGGGCCGGAGCAAAAAGTATAACCACTGTAATCCATCGCTCCATGCCGCCGGAGGAATGCTAATTCTCCTAGACGTCCTGGGTGGTAACTTGGCTACCGCACCTGAGGGTTGAAAAAGTCAAGAATCAATGCTCATTTCTTACAGTTTCTTACAGTAGATCCTCTGGAAAAAGGCAAACTAGGCCTGTGTATCCAGCTCAGTGCCAGTACTTGCACTGCTGCGATCGTTCACGGTGTTGGCGGCGGCGGCAGCAGACGCAACATTTTTACTATTCTGTATTTTTGCTTTGTAATCAAACTTCAAATCTTGTCTTCCCGATGCTTTATCAAGATTATTTTCAAACTTCCTTACTGATTCGGAATAGACTACATACTGGGGCAGTGCGTTCCACTAATTTACCACTCTATCACAAAATGAGTTCTTTGCCTTTTCAAGCCTATTTCTTTCCTTGTGAGTGTCCTCTCGTTCTTGTTCCTTCCCGCATCAAGAAGATACCTTCACACACATCCTCATCATACTTTCCTGACACTATCTTAAAAGTCTCTATCATATCCCCTCTCTTTCTCCTATATGCCAGTGTCGGAAATCCCAGTGTCCTCAACCTCTGCTCATAGCCCGCGTTCTTCAACGTTGGTACCAGCTTGCTAGCTCTTCTCTGCACTTTCTCCACTGCTTCTCTATTCTTTACCATCCTCATAGGGACATGCTAGGCTGGAAAAGCTAATATTATTAAATAAAAACATTAACAGAGAAAAAAGAACTGAACCAATACTAGACACTAGATACTAGATACTCACCGTGTTCAGCGGTAGAGTGTAAAGGCTATATCAGCCTATGCCCGAGAGGGAGTAGTTGGAATAAAAAAAAAGAAAAAAAAAAAAAATTAATTCCCCTTACGTTAATGTATCATTCCAGATGTTACTTGAGTAATAACTTCTTACCTAAGTGACAAGCACTGACCTAATCCCATCCACATAAGAACTTGGTTCCCGGTGACCAACATCCACGGAACCCGGCGTTCCTAATATCCCGGCGGAAAATGTCAGGAGTAGGCTACACAGTTTACTGAGATACTCAAGATAGGAAGAGGTGAGTTTGTTTTCGGCTCAGCCTATACCCGGCGGAAGTGGCTCCCCACGTCAACGCTAGGCATGCGTTCTCAGTAGCCCCAAACTACGAATGATTTCTGCTAGACCTTGAGGCGGAAATGTCCTGTGGGCGACGGCCAAGCCGGGGACCCCAATAGACAAAATATGGTAAAAATTTGCCTCCCAAATATTTACCACTGCCGGCAAAACTAGTACAGAAAACATTTTCGACCTATCTTGTGCCAAACAAAGACAACTCGAAATCAACATATCTCTTAGACACTTCAGAGATTTCCCGCTGGAAAAACCTGCGTGAAGTGACTAGAGGCACGTTGTCACAAGTCTTACTTAAGAAATCCCGCCGGAAGGGATCAGCCCTTCTAGCCATTAGATCTCACAACATGCACATATTACAGCATAGTTATACATTATACAATCAATAATAAATAACACATCCTAGCCATAAATAAAAAACATTCAGGAGGCCAACTAGACGGGGGCAGGTGGCAGGAAATCACATAAAAGCACAAACCTGAGTCCCAGCAAAGCGCTCCATCACCCATCACGAAAAACAGGAATGTAGGCTGAAAAGCATCATGAACAAGTGCCAAGCTCCTCACTAAGTGAGGGAACTCAAAAAGCACATGTTCCTCTCGAAGAGTAGACAAACGCTTAACCCACCCAATTGGGTAGCCGAAAAGCGGGCCCCGGATCCTCTAAAAGAAGTCTCATGCCTATAAGAGCTAGGCCTATAATAGAATAAACCTAGAGGAAAAGAAACACACAAGTGGGAGCCTTGCCATATCACAACAAGGACTCCTGACAAAACCTTGCCAAACACCCATGAAACAGTCTTCTAGGGCGAGTGGGTAAAGGTGTACACAGACTAGCTAATCTATAAGCTACCCTAACCTCAGCAACTAGCATGGACGAATGAGAAAAGACTCACAAGTCAGAGGTAGGAGAAGAGCGAAGCGAGGCTGTGCACACCTCCGAACACGTCAGGACCCGACGGCGCCTAGGAGAAGAATTACACATGCGCCCAGATAAGAGCTGGGTGACACGCAGAATAAACAGCAGATGCATGTGAAGCGCAACCTGCTAGATCATGTTTAACACTTTACATTTTTTTATTTTTTACTGGGTTTGTCTAGTAGTGGTACCAAGATCATAAGAACGAGTCTGTGAGTGTTTTTAATATTTAAAAGCATTTCGCTCACGATGATTGGCAAATCTTGATGTTTACTCTCCAAGGCGGGTCGTTTGAACGGCGAGCCATTGAGTTCAAAGATAGGCCATACTTTAATAAGGTGCATCGTCAATGATGGAGGGGCCACTAATAAATACATATATATATGTATATATATTATATATATATAAGCAAAAAAATGCGGTAAGACAACCGCAAATATCAATGGAAGAACAAAATATAAGAAACAATGCTAGTAGCAAAGAGAAACAAAACTTATTCATCAATAAAAATGCTGTTAGAATGTTTGTATCATTCTAAGTGTATGCAGATAAAATGCGGATTAAAATACAGACCCACCAAAAGGTTGGTATCTGCGAGTAGGAGCCAAGGACATTAGAGAAATGGAAGGAAAGACTGAAACTTCTTGCGAAGACCTCAGTACTTTGAAAAAGGAACAATCGAATCGTCGCGTTGACCAACCGAATTTGCCTGTAAAATTTGTTGACGATACATAAATCCGCGTAGTACCAGTTCTGTCGTTTTTATTTTATACTGGATAATAATAAACGATTTTATTCAGTTTCAGAAGGGCCTCCAGCAAATTAGCAGGCTTTCAACTATCTTAACCCCTACTGTACCATGGGGTACTACCATAAAAGTCCCCCCCAGTCCCAAGCAATGTGGCCAAAATGGCAAGATATAACAACCTCCCACCTCAAAAGATGGAGGAATAATGCCTCTCCCAGCCTGTAGAGGCTTGGATATAAGCTGAGAAGTGTTGCCAACTCTAGAGCAGTGCTTAAACGTCGTGGTACTAGGCACTGCCTGATACTGGCAGTTACAAGGATCATATATTACTGACGGCTCTCTGCCATCGCTGGGACTGGGAAATTATTTATCTACTGACTGCTCTCTGCCGTCGCTGGTACTGGACGAGTTAAATACCCCTTTTTACTACCACAGATCCTTCTTACGCTCTACAAAATCGTCTAATTATAGGTAGAATATAATACAAAAAAGATGTCACCGGTACAGAAAGGGTCAAACAGTCTTGGGAGAGTTTAGGGACAATGATTAACACTCTCCATATGATCACTGACCTTGACCTTTTGCCTTTAGTATTAGCATTTTTGTATAAAATTTATATATAATATTATGTTATTTAAGTAAAATGCAACTACCAGTCAGCTTATCGAAATTAGAGTACTTTTGTATGATGAAGGATGTCTTTTGACCTTGACCTGTGACCTTTACCTTTATGTAGGAAAATATATTATTTTGTTTGCATTGATGTAACCCAGGAAAATCAAATAAGCATGCCAAATTTCAATACAGATCATAATTTGGATTCTGAGGTATAAAAGGAATAGTTGACCTTGACCTTTGACCTTCATGATGTCTGACAATTTAAAATTGTATTTCTTATTTACAGCACAACTGTCTCAACGAATATTGTGAAGTTTGCATGAATACACTTTAAACACTTTATTATTGTCATGTCATGGTACATTGCTTAAGAATGAGAACACAAACTAATTCAGGCAATACAACGCATGTAATGACAAGCCTTTTTGTAAGCCAGTAGGCTTTTCAGGCAAAGATTAAACAACAAATTATTCTTAGTGATAAAATACAATGTGATTTAAACAATCAAGGAAATGGGGCAGTTGCAAAGGTCACACCAGGCAGTGACACAGGACGCAGTTATTTCTTATTTATTAATTTGTTCATCTATTTATTTGCTTATATATATTTTATTGAAAAAAACGATCTGTATATTTTGTTTTGGTTTGAATGTAGAAATAGTGCCAGGATTCTTAAGTGGCCGGTAGGTGAGGTAGGGTGACCTTATATTTGACCTTGACCTATAAAATGGAATTATGTATATTCATGTTTGACCTTGGCCTAGTTATTCCAAAGATACATGATATGCCTAGTGAAAATCATGCAGTTACCATGAAATACTAGTAAACCATCACATTTTGACCTTTGACCTTGGTCTTCAACCATAGAAATTCTTATCCATAATTTAGTTACCTAAACACCAATGTTAGTGTTATGAATATGGTGTAATTTGTATAAAACCTTGTACATAAGAAATAGTGACCATATACTGTGAGCTTGACCTTTGACCTTTGACTAAAAAGAGAGAACAAACATATATTTGATCATTTGGATGATCGACCAACTGAATTTGCCTGCACAATTTGGTGACAATACATTAAACAATCTAGGAGGAGTTAGGGAAAATTACGAACACTTGTTTTGACCTTTGACCTTGATCTTTGACCTTAACTATTACAATATTTATATGTACTTTGATTTTATGTTATTTAAGTAAAAAGCAACTAACAAGCCAGTTTTCCGAAAATGTAATAATCACAATTACTCAATAATAAAACTTGACCTTTGACCTTGACATTTATGTAAGAGTACATTTTTTGTTTGCAGTGACGTTGCACAGGAAAATCCAATAAGCATGCCTAATTTCATTTAATACCCATCAGTTAGTTTCATATACATCATTAGCATTATTGACCTTGACCTTTGGTCTGTATCTTGACCTTTATGATATGCATTTCAAAATTTAATATTTTCCCTTTCATTTAAAGTGCAACTATCTCACCAAATATTGTGAAGTTTGCATGAAAAGTAAATAAATTAGCATACTGACCTTCTGTATTACCTTAACCTGTGTCCTTGACCTTTCATATGAAATTGTATAGATTCTTGTATGACCTTGGCCTAGGTATTCCGAATATGCAAGATAAACCTAGTGATGATCTAACAGTTGACATAAGAAATACTAGTACAAAAATGATTTTGACCTTGGACTTTGATTTTTGACCTTGCCCCTTAGAATATTTATCTAAAATTTGGTCAATGGTCAATAAGATGTCAAGGTTACCAGAAACTTGTATAGTGAAAATGAAGAAATTTGAGTAACAACTAAAAAACACAAAATATTGACCATATATTAAACCTTGACCTTTGACCTTAACCTTGAAGTTAAATTGAAAACCTTCTTTTTGACTGATCTTCGCATTGACCAAATGGATATACCTGCACAATTTGGTGACAATACATTAAATAGTTTAGGAGAAGTTTAGGGAAAATTACGAATACCCTTGTTTTGACCTATGACCTTGATTTTGACCTTAACTATTAAAATGTGTAAATTAAATGTTATATATATTTTATTAAAGTAGTAAGCATCTAACACAGCCAGTTTTCCGAACTTTTAGTATTTTATTTAATTAATAACAAAGTTGACCTTGACCTGTGACCTTGACCTTTATGTAAGAGTACATTTAAAAAAAAATGCATTTACAAAATCAAATAAGCATGCCAAATTTCATAAGAACCCATCAGTTAGTTTCATATAAATTAAAATAATTGTTGACCTTGACCTGGGTGACAGTTGTTGCCAGGTTGCAAGACCTCTTTTGTGGCCAGTGTGGTGTAATAGTTAGCACGAGTGCCTGTTGATCGCAAGGTCCAGGGTTCGAATCCCGGGTGGGTTGTGAGGTTTTTCTCAAGTGGCATTACTTGATTTATAGGTTATTTGACCTTTATCTTGACCTTTAGTATGTGTCTCAAAATTTAATATTTTACTTTTTATCTAAAGTGCAACTATTCCACCAAATATAGTGAAGTTTGCAAGAAAAGTAAAGCAAATTAGCATATTGGCCTTTTATTTGACCCTGCCCCCGTTCATATGGAATTATATAGTTTCTTGTATGACCTTAGCCTAAGTATTCCGAATATACATGGTAAGCCTAGTGAAAATCTAAAAGATAGTTTAAGAAATACTTTTTGAATTTTGACCTTCAAAATATTTATCTAGAAGTAGGTCAATATGATATTGACGTTATCAGTAACTTGTATATTGAAAATGAAGACATTTGAGTAAAAACTAAAACATAATATTATGATATATTGACCTTATTTTTAACCTTGACCCTTGACCTTAATCTTTAAGTTAAACTGAAAATTTCTTTTTGACTGATTGTCGCATTGACCAAATGGATATACTGTACCTGTGAAGTTTGGTGACAATCCATCGAATGATCTAGGAGTTTTCGGACAGACGACGACGACGACGACGGACAAGCTAGCTGGTGGTGCACAGTATACGGGCGGGATCAATGTGTGCGATACCCCTCTGCTTTGCAGAGTTGATAATCAGTCGGACTCACACGGTAGATTTATCTGAACATGCGTGTAGTCATAATTATTATGTTCTTAGTTTATTGCACCATATCTTAGTAGTTCAGTAGAATTTGTACCTTATACTCTTCCTAAGAAGCCGAGTACAAATATATTTTTCAAAATTTGTTCATATGAATTTTGTAGTAACATTGAGCAAATTTAATTTTAGCCACATCACTTTTTATACTATCCATCTATTTATTGTCGGATGCCTTACTCCCCTTTATGAGGGTAATCATGCACTAAACGCCCCCAAGTGGACCCGCCTCCCATTAGAAGGAAAACCTGTGCCAATTTATTCAGGGGCTTACAGGCTTGATCTTACAGGAGACCCTCTATGTATCATTTTAGAACTATTTTTTTTTAACAGTGGTGGGTGGCATGTCTATCCACCAACCTGATTCACCCTTAGGTGAATAGTAAGGATTTGGTTAAGGTTTACTCCCCTAGACAAGGAAGGCAGGTCTCCATCTTTTTGAAGTGCCTATATTGTTCAGGCTAGATCACAATGTGGGGTCTATAACTGGGCAGACAAAGCAAACATAGAAGGACTCACAAGAGAAATATACATGTATTTTCTCCATGAGTGAAGGGGACAAAAGCAAAAGCTGCCTGTAACTAGTGTCTTCCCCAAAGTTGAAATAATTCAAGGTTTGCTAGAGGTACAGAGGTCATGCATTACAATACAACATACAATAAATACAAAATTCTGCCACTCGGAGTTGGGCTACCATGTGGTTTTTTGTAACTCTGAGTAATGGTGGTGTTGGGTAATGGTCGTGGATGCATTAGGATAGTAGAGGCCAATTAGGAGATTATCAGGGTGGCTGTCAGGTAGACTCCAAGCAGACACACGACCAGGTGTACGGCTAGTAGGTGGCTTCCTTCTTCTCATTGGTCGGCCCGGGCGAGCCCACTCGTCCAAGCCAGGGAGTTCCGTGGGCAGTCCCATGACTGTAGGGCCCAGCCCTGGGTGGAGTTCTTGTAACTTTATAGGGTGCTGATGAGGAGAGTTCGGTCAGCCGTGACGGCTTCCAATTACAGATACGGGAAGGGAAAAAGAGTTTCATCTGTCGGATCTCAAAGGATGTATGGATTCTTGAGAGGCTCCTTCTGCGGAGGCGCGCTCCTCCAATTCCTTCCCTTACTTCTCTCCCAGGGAGTCCCTCTCCCACTCCAGGATGGTGCGGAGCAGATCGTCTTTCCACTCCCAAGAGAGTTGTTAAAATTAGTAGTCAGAGGGGTTTAGAAGGTCCCTCAACTCTTGAAGTTCCATGCATTCCTAGCCTTCTTCCTGTGAGATTGGTGGCGGATCTCTGACAGAGTCAGAACATTAGTGTTATCTAATATTAGCCACATTTGCTGGTCTAAAGATTATCTTTCTTAGAGTGTCCTCGAGATCCTTAGTACCTTCCAACAGCAGGATGTAGGAGGGAGGCAGAGGAGAAGGTCCTGTTCCCGTGGCAGGCTTTCTGGACTGGTGTGTCTGATGGGTATATATGGCTTTGGCCTGTATTGAGATGCTGGTCTAGTTGGCCTTGCTGGGCCAATCACAGGTCAGGGGGATTAAGGAAATGCTCCTGTTATCCTGGAAAGTATCAATGCCTGTGGTGGGCTGCTGCTTTCCTTGTCCATTTCCGCCTGGTAAATCCGCCTTCTGGTAAATTCTGCCATCTGGGTTGGTCGTGGGGGTGTTGGGCTGCTGAAACCGAAGGAACATGAGTGGTACTGGGGTGTCATCTGGATTTAAGAAGTGGATGTGGCTGACATCCACCTCCAGCAGGTTTACCTCCTGGGCGTAGGCTGTCATTCTCTCATGGAAACTCTTCAGTTGGGGCGTCCTCGTTTAGTGGGCGGCAGGGGAGGCGTGTTCCACATGTTTACTTGTCTTCTTTGTTCTTTCTTTCCTCCTTTACTTATCTTTAATTCTTAGAGATCTCTCACATACCTAACTTGTCTATACCCCCTTAACGGGTTGTCAACCAAGGCTGGTCCCATCCAACCTATAATACTTCCCTATCAGTAACCATCAACTATCCACATGTGAATTAGAGAGGCATTCATGAGAGAGCATACAACCTACAATGATGGGGGTATGTGCTCTACCGATCGCCTCCTAATTCAAATACCTTCTTCTTTGGCACATATCCTATCTGCCCACCAAATGTCTTGAACCTCCGTTCATAGCTTTGTGAGCCGTCTACGCTGTTTGGGATATATACTCTACCGATCGCCTCCTAAATGCAATAACTTCTTCCTCCTTCTTCCTACCTGCCAACTAACTTTCATTAAAATCGGTTCATAACTTTTTGACAAATTTTGTTTACAGTTAGACACACAAAAAGAGTAGTCGACTTGTGGAACAAAGTGCCTTAAGGTTTTGTAGAAGGATGCACAGTTGTGGTGGAGTGGTCTTGCCACTGGACTGGTAATCCAGTGGACCCGTGTTCGAATCCCGATGATATGTCAATGGGAAGATATTTTTGGGATGGAATTTGTGCTGTACCTAGCAGCGCATTACCACAAAATCCACCGAAATGCCAAATAAATACCCTCATTGTTCCCTGATTCAATAGCACTATGAATATTCCCATATTCAAAATATGCTACAGGGGAACAATGCCTAGTGAGTTCATTACTCAATAGATGGCGTTCTGAGAGTGAGAGTCCGAGTCTAGGAGGTGAGACAGTGAAGCACTGGAGCGAGGCAGCTTCAGAGATGGGGCTGCTTCGAGCCGTGAGTGAGCAACTAAGCCCCATTCCACCTGTGAAGGCAAGATGGGAAGGGCTGGTTGCAGCTAAAAAGTGCTTCACATGTCTCACCCCCTAGACTGGAATGAGACCTCACAGGCTTCACCATTCAATGTCGGTCAAATGTACAGGCTCTCAGCCTATGCCCGAGAAAGAGTAGTTGGAATATAGAAAAAAACAAAAGCAAAAAAAGTTCAAACATCTACAAGTCACTTAGGTAAATATTTCGAAGAGAATCTCCAACTGAGAGCGCTTATACCTAAGGAATGCATTTTTTTCAGTCAGGTCTCCAAAGTTTAAATCCCTTCTAAACGAGTAATTCTGTCTGCCAATCAGGAGACGGGATTAGTTCAGGTAAAGAGGCAAGGTTTTTCCTTTACAATGTGCCACGAGAGAAACACTGCCAAACCCTCGCTCTCAGCCAATCAGGAGCTCCCCGTGACGCAGCGATTTGAGCAAGCTGTACTTCCTTCCCAATCCTCACCAGTAACTTCACTCCCAGTTCTTTCATGCATATCCTATCCTGGTTGCAGATATCCTATTATCATGGTGCAACCTTCTCACTCCCGTCAGCCACTAAAGGACATCTCCAACAAGCTTCCAGGGTATTATTTCGAGGATAAAATGGAGGAGGAGAAGGAGGAAAGACAAATTCAAAGTGAGCGGGTTAGCCAAACTCCTCGCGGGCGCGCGGTTCGACCAATCACAGAGCGCCCAGCCGTGAGGGAAGGGTATATAAGGAGGTGGGTGGGGCACCAGGAGTCACTGACCCCCAGGCACGTGCGGGGAACACATCTAGCCGCGCTTAGCAAAGGCAACCCTGAGCCTCACCTTGGCACTCTTGGGGAAACAACGAAGTCTGCTCCGGAGCTCCAGCAACTTTTCACCACCACACCCCAGACAACCAAGAAGCTAGTACATCCACCCACCACGGCTCAGATACACCTCCAGTATCCTGATGCCTGCAGACACATCGCTGGTCTTCATACCTTAAGCCAAGCGGTTCAAGATGGTCACCGAGTGGTAGATGGAACAAAGAGAATGGAGATGATATACTGGCCCGCTCTGAAGTGGTGAAGTCAACCAGAAGATACAACTCCAGACAACCAAGAAGCTAGTACATCCATTCACCACGGCTCAGATACACCTCCAGTATCCTGATGCATGCAGATACATCGCTGGTCTTCAAACTTTAAGCCAAGCGGTTCAAGATGGTCACCGAGTGGTAGATGGAACGGAGAGAATAGAGATGATATACTGGCCCGCTCTGAAGTGGTGAAGTCAACCAGAAGATATAACCAAATATTTTATTAAAGGACCCTTATGGGCCCGAACGGACTTATTAAAGAAAGATAAATGCTAAGACTAACAGGTGTGTACCATCTATATAATATGATGTGTTCTTATAGATTCAGAACAACCAAAGAGATATGACTAGACAAATGATGCAATAAAGAGATGAAGAGTTGTGAGATATAGTTGTCTTTGTTAGTAAAGGCGGCCAGTCTACTAGCCAGAAATAGTATAGGATCTTTTAGGAGTTTTAGTAAGATAGCGAGTAAAAACCTGTAGAGAGAGTTATTAGGGATAATAGTATAAATGGGGAAATAACTAATCATATGCAGATAACCGGGATTTACGGGTTTCCCTAAGAAACTTAGAGAGAGAGTAACTAAGTAGGTTTGCGGGATTTAGTCATTGAAGAGTAGGTTAGAACTAGCTAAAGGAATAGTTAGGAAAGGGCATCAGCTAATACCCATGAAATACTCTTTTTGTTAAAAGGAAACAATCTGTATGAAGTAGATATTCACCTCGTCGACAGCATGCTTTCGTTTCGATTGCACGTAAATATCTAGCCAACTAGTTTTAAGGAGGTCAATGATTGAATAATAATGTGTAATCTTGTGAATTGACCTGAAGGACATAACGTTCTAACCTTGTAAAGGTGACGAGAATACCTGTTGATTTAGTAATTGTATTTTGATATTGTAAAGGTGATGAGAACACCTGTTGAAGCAGTAATTTTATTCTGATATAGTAAAGGTAACGAGAATACCTGTTGATTTAGTAATTGTACCCATGATGTTGTAAAGGTAACGAGAACACCTATTGTTTTAGTAATCGTGAATAACATTGCAGAGGAGATTTAAGAACGCGGACCTACTAATTGTTTATTAGTACGGTCATGGTGATGTAAATGTTAGATGATTTATTATATGTGTCTAATATGATAAAGGTGATTCGAACTTATAAAGGAAATAAGGTTTAGAACATGTTGTTACAGTGAGGGGAGAGCTGATAGATAAAATCTTCGGTCCTAATATTGTTCAGGTTCTTGAGGGATAGTGAGGAAATAGTTTTGTCAAGCATTGTGAAGATAGTGATGTGCCTTTGGCTCGAATTCGAAGTGAGTCAAGACTCTGAATAGCGATTGTCCAAATAGGTGGTAATGGGAAAGTAACAATTCCGAAGTACAAACTATAGTGGGCCGTCGTAGGTATTCAAAATATAGCTTGAACTCATTTTTACCCAAACAGAGAATCAATTGCTATGGAGGTTTTGGCTACCATGGGAGTTTGGTAAATTAAAATACAAACCTCCAGATAACTGTCGAATTATTCCAACCCTAGTATAACAGTGTATCTATAATCAAGTACAAAACCTTCAATTGGTATTTGTGGATATCCGCCCTTTTTCACCTCTTTTCCCATTCCCTAAGTTTTCTTTTTCCCTGTCCTAACTTCTAAGAAGCAGCCTAGTGAATATCAGTAAATATATGTTGCTGCTTGCTTTCCTTTGTATCTTCTTCTTGTGGAGTTGCTGTCCCTTTTTCTGAGCCAGCTCACCTATGCACCGGTGAATTCTAACATATAAGTTATAATCTAAATTATATGTGATTCCTGTGCTTTTGGATGTTTCCACTCTTATAATAGCTGCCTGTGACGAGTGCCTCCCCAGAGTTGAAAAGAGTGACAGGGCCAAAATCAAGGAATGTTCGAGCCAAAATTTCTGGACACACAGAGTTTGAAACAATATAAGTCCGAGGATGAGAGAAAGATGGATTCAGGGAGAGAGTTCCAGAGCTCAGCTGTTGAATAGAAGAAATATTGAGAGATTTATTCCACTCTTGAGTAGGAGAGTTGTGCGGAGTGGGGGTGAGATTGTGTTGCAAGACGGGTACTGAGAGAGCTCAGAGGAACACTGATTAGCGGTAGAATAGCGAGAGAGATGCAACGTTGCGAAGAAGAGAGATAGATTGTAGAGAGTCGGTGAGTGGATCGGAGTTAATAATACAAAGGAATATACAAAGGAAGGCAATAAACAACAAATCTACTGGTCCTTATTAGGCTGCTTGTAAAAAAAAAAAAAAAAAGAAAAAAAAAAAACAGCCATCAACTGAAGGGCATCAGCTCCGGAAAATCTGTGGTCAGAAAACTAAATTATAGTACTATGTGAAGTAAGAGTTCCAGCAGCCAATCAGCAAGCAGCATTTCCACTAGAAGATCTGATACAAAATCAGCCAGGTGGTCCCTGTATAGGTGTTACGGAGCCAGCCAATCAGAGTCTGCCCTCGGAGCTTGTCAACTTTGAGACACAAGGACATAATGCAGCTCTTATTTCTAACTCGCCACATTTCTAACTCCCGTCAGCCACTTAACAATTTGGAAAATGCTTTACCGGGTTATTATTACGGCGAGATCAAATAGGAAGAGAATGGATGAAAAACTCAAAGATATCACACTGCTACCTGTGCCACCTTTCACCCTTCGCAGCCAATCGGCCCGTCGCCTGCCTTGTTGTTGTTGTTGTTGTAGATTTGTAACCTCAAGGAGGTTACATGGAGCTATGCCATTTTGGGAGCCCACCTGTGTGGTCCTAAGACCGCTTCATGATAGCATGTCATCAAAATTGTCTGCATCAATTTCTTCCTCGTTGCTGTCGTAATAGATGTTCGCATTTTCTCTGACGAATTCTTTAAGCATTCGTATTTCTTCCGCCTCCTGTTTCTTCTTCTCCTCCTCTGCTTTCTTGATGATCTCTGCTCTCTTCTTCTGACTTTCTTCCCATTTATTCTTGCGTTCAGCTTCCCTTTTACGGGATTCTTCTGTCTCAGCAGCTGGTACTGGTTTCGGGGCTGGTGTTTTCTTTGTGGCTGCAGCTGCGGTGGTCCTATTCAGGGTTTTCTCGAGTTGCAGTCTATTCCTGGGGGTCTCCTTTTGATAGATCTTTTCTTTGTTCTGGGGTCAGCTGGTTTTGGGGGCTTCTGTTAGGACCTCACTGGTGAGGGCCTCGACTTCTTCAGGTGATGGTAGGTTGTTGTCCTCAACGTCGAGCATCATACACAGTCTTTTGGTAAAGTTAATGAGGAATTTAGCAAGCTGTGGTTGGGAAAAGGTGAAGTCATCCTCAGCTTCAGGTTCGGGAGGTGGTGGTCTCCTTTCGTCGCTTTTCTGCTTCCTCATTCTTTCCTTTGGTGGCTGTGGTGTTGTCTTTGGGGGCTCCGTCGTCTTCCTTCCTGCAGTCGGGAGCCTCTTCTTCCTTGCTGGACATCTTGGATTCCATACGTGGTGCCCCTGGCTGCAGTTGGGGCACTTAGCTGTGGTCTCCTCCTTTGCCTTTAGTTTGACAATGCAGTCTCTGGTGTCATGGCGGTTGCTGCACACGCCACACCTGAGTACCCCTTTACAGGCATACTGCAGGTGTCCGAAATGCTGGCACTTGAAGCAACGGATGGGTTCAGCAGCATAAGGGCGCAGCTTGAATCTGCCCCTTCTGGTCTTGATTCTGGCAGGTAGTTCTCCATGGATGTTGATGAGCACCTGCCTTGTCTCAGCTCCTCCCCTCACCTTGCAGCGTTCAGCCTTTTCAACTGCAGGATTCTTGAGGATTGGAGCGAGGTCGAACTCAAGAGGGTAATGCATGAGCACCCCCCTTGTCATCTTCAGGGCTGGATCAAGGCTGCCATGAGCCAGGGTTATAAAGGAAGGGGGGCTTGGCTGTGGCAACCCTGGCCTATGTGGTTTGCAACGCTGGTTTCGATCAGCGGGGTTAAGCTGCGTAGGGTCTGGACAGTAGCTGGATGGGTGACCGCCTGGTACCAGCACAGCAGTTACTGGATGGGTTGTGGGGCCTGGTACCAGCACAGCAGTAGCTGGATGGGTGAAAGCCCGGTACCAGCACAGATCAGATGTTGCCACACTTACATGGGGTGAGTGAAATCTCCTTGGCTTGCCACCAGGGTCCAAGTAGCCCAGGAGTGTTGAACAAACTCCAATCCCTGTGTAGTTCCGTCTCACTCAGACGAAAATGAGTACCTGGATTCGTTGTGCCTCAAATGAATCCAGGGACCTGATTGGTGGCTTCCTGCAACCAATCAAACACACAAGAATGAGAACTTGGTTAGCCACATTTTCAGAGGAAATGCTACAACGACTCCATAGACCGTCTACATCGACAGGTTACTGATGCCTTGAAGGATACCGATAAAAAGGTTAATGATGTCATAACCAGCTTGGAATTTTCCCAAAGTAGTTTGGATGATGCCTTGCCAAGCCTACATAAAATCAACAAGCTTACAGCCGAAAATGAGAGACTAAAAATGAGCTAACAGAAATTAAATCTCGTCTAGACTACATCGACGACCAGGGAAGGCGCAATAATTTGAAGTTCTCAGGTGTTTCGGAGCAAGCTGGGGAGAACTGGGAACAGACGCAAATGAAAGTCACCAAATTGTTGCAAGATAAATTAAACATCTCTGTTAAGTCATTTGAGCGTGTTCACCGCATCGGTAGGGGAACCAGTGATCGACCAAGGGATATTGTGGCTAAGTTTTCCAGTTTCCCTGAGCGTGACACTGTATACCGCAACCGGAGGATGCTGAAGGGGACTCACGTGTTCATCTCCGAAGACCTTTGCCCATCAACACTGGAGGTGAGACGTATGCAGCTCGGCGCGCTCACAGAGGCAAAGAACAACGGGAAGCTGGCCTATTTCAGCTATAGAACACTGGTGATAAAAGAAAGGCGTGGAGGTGGGGGTGGACCATTTCATCATCAAGCAACAGCCGGCCAACACCGCCGCTTATCAACTGCCGTACCACCCAACCACCGTCAATCATCAACACCTGTTCAGTCCCCCAGGACTAGAGTACCAGCCACCCCTCCCTACAACAACGACCGGCCCTCCACCCCCCTACCCTCCCCTATGATCAGGCCCCCCGTCACCCCTCCACCAGCTCACCATACCCCAGCCATACAACCTCAGCCCGCCCGTCGTGGTTCTATCTCCGCCCTCACGCCACCTCGCCAACGTGAAGTAGAGGATACCAGCCACACCAGAGATGTGACACTACCCCGACCATTGTCAACACATGAAGAAAATGGAGCAACTGGACTGTCTCACCAGGAAACATCATGGTCAACAGACAAACAGTCTCGGAATAGAAAGAAGCCTGACAGATTCACCTCTCAGTGAGACATGGCAGCTGAATTGGCAGGTAGAAGAAGAGCACAGGCAATGTAGGGTTTGCAGAGCTCCCAACAAACACTCTCTCGAGCACTATATCTTGGAATGCCCAATGATTAGGGAATACAGGAATAATCAGTTAACCACAATTGAGGATCAAGCAATATACATGCTAAAGAATAACGTAATCAATAACATACTAAAAAAACACAAGAGCTTTGCCCCCCCACAATAATATGTACTGTAAACATGAAACATGAACCTTACAAGTATGCACCCCTTGCCCTCCACACATCTCTTCTTTCTTACAAGGTCACACTTAAACCCTTTGTAACGCCCTCTACACGATTTCATATTTTCATTGATCATGTCACACTTATAATACCAGTCAGTATTTCTTTACTTATCACTGCTATTCTCATTTAATAGATTGACAATGTACAGTATATACATATCCCTCTGAGCCTCTAACACAGCTTTTATTTAAATAATCTGTTAAGTGCCAATTCATATCCTTTTGCAAGCCAATATACATGACCCTTGCATATGTAAGCAACATAATTGTCCTCAATATTCTTTGCTAATGGTTTGATCTACAATTAAGTACCTTCGGATATGCGGCATATCCCTCCCGGAGGACTACTAGTATCTTCCTTCTGAATATTGTTTTGCTACTAAACTTAATTGAATCTTGATCTTTGCACGTATACAGTTTCCTTCCTTACTTATTGATATGTTGTGTCAGGTACGATGAAGCGATACTGCTGATATCTGTAGACTTGCGTTGAAATTCAAACTTTCCCTTTTAAGATTTTTTTTTTTTTTTTTTTGTTATCATATTTATCTTCAGTACTATGGCTGGCCTTAAACAACTTATTTATATGTAGTATGTCCCACCCTCCCCAACACATACACACACACACACCTCCCCTCTCACACTTTCCTCCTCCCTGGAGTACCTTACCTCCTCCTCCTCCCTCCCCCCACACCCTACTCCTCCTCCTCTCCCACCCATTCCTCTACCTCCTACAAAACCCCTAACCATACTGCTGTATTGTCCTCAATATTCTCGGCTAATGGCTTGATGTACAAGTACCTCCGGATATGCGGCACTGTCCCTCCCGGAGGACCACTTGCACCTTCCCTCCGAATATTATTTTATGGAAATAAAATAATTTGAATCTGAATCTGAATCTGTATGGCTGTGTGTTTTGGGTGCTGGGGCAATGCCTTCTCTATACATAATTATGTATAGAGAAGGCATTGGCTGGGGTCTGGTGACTGGGTCACGACGGGTAGGGTCCCTCTAGGATGTTTAAGGAGGGACATACACACACACACACCTCCCCTCTCACACTTTCCTCCTCCCTGGAGTACCTTACCTCCTCCCCCCCCCCCCTACTCCTCCTCCTCTCCCACCCATTCCTCTACCTCGTACAACCCCCCCCCCCCCTCCCTCTCTCCCATAACCACACACCCTACTAAATATTATATTACTATCGGCATGTAAACTTCTCCACTGGTCATATTGCGCTAACTATCCCCTCAATAACCATTATTGTAATAATAATTTGAACCATGTAACTCATGTTTGTAAAATATTTGTATTACTATAATTCCATTATAACTTCGGTAGTTGGTAATATTAGTCACATTATGTATGTGACTCTTGTATTCAGCTAACTATGACCTCAATAACCGTTGATGTAATGAAGAATGTGAAGTGTCCCTCATATGATTGTAATATATTTGTCGTACTATTATTGCATAATAATTTATGTAGTTCGAAATATTAGTCACATCATGTATGTAATAATTGTATTCAGCTAACTATGATCTCAATAACCATTGATGTAAGAAAACATGAATGGTCTCCTCATATGATTGCACTAGTTTTGTAGTGCTATTATTTACCTGTCAATTAATAATTCAGTCACATTTTTTTTTTCATGAGCACGTATATACAGCACATGTGGCAATCAAATGAGGAAACTATAATAACACCAGACGACGATACTGTTGTTACAGTTGAATAATGGCTCTTTGAGCAGTATGTATTGCCTTACCAGTGGTTGTCCCCTTATTATTATTATTATTTTATTATTATTATTGAAATACCACAGGAACGAAAATTCCTGGGAGCGAAACTTCCACCCCCAACGAGATCACTCTCTGTCTACCACCTCCCTCCACATATTACACGTCTCGTTAATCACAGTCTTCTAATATACAAATCACATTTCCTTACCCCCGACATTCTTGAAATACCCACTAAGTATATTCAATTAGATACCAACCATGCAGACTATAATACGTTCGTTGTGTATGGGTACGAGGCGATCTCAAACACCTTAGCTCCCAGTGCACAACGAACCGGATCATGATTATGTCCGCCTGTATTAAATTATGTATTATGTTGATTTATACCATTGCCTATTTTTGTAATAATTGTATTCGGCTAACTATGATCTCAATAACCATTGATGTAATGAAAATATGAATAGTCTCCTCATACGATTGCACTAGTTCTGTAGTGCTATTATTTACAACCTGTCAATTAATAATTCAGTCACTACAAGCTTGCTTGCTTTTTTTTTTTTTTTTTTTGTATACAGACCATGTGACAATTACATGAGGAAACTATAATAACACATCTGAATAATGCCAACCTGACTTATAAACACAAATATGAATGTAACCAGACGACGATGCTGTTGTTTCAGTGGAATAATGGCTCTTTGAGCAAGTATGTATCGCCTTACTAGTGGTTGTCCCCTCACAGGATGGGGGGGCGCTGCTCAATAAACTCGCCCCTCGGGGCAAAATCAAAATCAAATCAGTGAGACACCTTTTTGGGCTTCTTGATTAGAATTTAAGATCATATAAGACGTGCATAATGGATACTTATGGTTGTTTACCTTTTTCAAGTCTCAGTGACGATGAATTATTATTAAACATAAACTGCGATATCTTAATTCAAAACGAAGAAAATATCTCGCTTAACATTTTAGAAAATTTAACTTACAATCAATTTACTTTTAATCATGATGTCCACAATACCGACACAGATCCTGATAATTATATGATAAATTCCCTAGGCTATAAGAACCCATTATGTAATTACGTTTTTCCTGGCAATCCCGATTCCCACCTTGGAAAAATACCTCTTACAACCTTTTCTTTACTTTATTACAATATTAACAGTATGCCATCACATTTCGAAGATTTTAAAGAACAAACATTAAAACCGCTTAACCTTGACTTCGATATTTTGGGTTTTTGTGAAACCAAATTGACTAAGGATATAGAACATTTATTTCAGCTACCCAATTACACAATGTTTACCAACAGTTTTTCCCGCACCAGTGGCGGTGTAGCATTATACCTCAAGACCGGTTATAGATACATTATGAGAAATGACCTAACTATGCAGCACAACAGTATAGAGACTATAGGTATTGAAATATGTGCGGATAATGCAGATAACGTAATTGTGATGATTGCATATAGGAGGCCTCATTCTGACTTTAAATATTTTCTAGAGAAATTCAATCATATTATTTCCGTTATTAGCGACGAAAAGAAAATTAGCTACATTGGTGGAGACTTCAATATCAATCTATTAAGACATAAAGATGATAATGCAGTAGCAGATTTCACTAATTCATGTCACTCAAAGATATTTTATAATACAATATGCAAACCAACACGAGTCACTCACTCCACAGCAACAATCATTGACCATATTTGGTCTAATAATTATATTAATAACAGATTAAGGGGAATTGTTTACAATAAAATCTCTGACCATTTTCCAGTATTTTCGGTGTATAATTCTAATATTTCTAAATCGAAATTTAAAGAGGAAAATGATACAACAATATCTTTCAGAAATTATAATGCTGAAAATCTTGATAATTTTAAGCAATGCATGGAGAGTGTATCATGGGAACTGGTTTATTCTTCTTCCAATCCTAATATTATTTACAGCAACTTCATAAGTATATTCAGTGCGTGTTTCAACAAATATTTTCCCATAATTACGAAACGTATTAAAGCAAATCACATAAATAAGCCATATATATCGAATAATATTAAATCATTGATCAAAGAGAAGAATAAACTGGCACGGAAATACGCTTTAAGGCCCATCACGTTCGGGGAGGAATTCCGCACATTACGCAACAAAGTCTCGCAAGAAATTAGACAAGCAAAAGGAAATTATTACAAAACTAAACTAACAGAACATTCAGGGAACACTAAGAAAGACTGGACAATTATTAATTCTGTTCTCAATAAAGACAAACAAAATAAGATTAACGACACATTTATGCATAATGATGTAGAATTAAATATCCCACAACAGATTGCAAATAAGTTCAATTCTTACTTTATCAATGTGGGGAAATCTCTTGCAGAAAATATTACTGATGAAAATGTAGATTATAATACTTACTTACTAAACAGGCAAGAAACTGTATTTAATTTGTCACCTATTACACAAGATGAATTATTGCGTGCCATAGAAAACTTGCGGGATTCTTCTCCGGGTTATGATGACATACCTATGTCTATAGTGAGGAAGGTCATCCATATACTGTCACCTATTATTTTACACTTATGTAATAGTTCATTTGCGACTGGGATTTTCCCTGAGGATCTTAAAGTTGCCAAAATAATACCTATTTTTAAGTCAGGAGATGTAGGTCTTTTTAAAAATCATCGACCGGTATCTGTTTTACCTGCCATAAGTAAAATATTAGAAAAAGTTATGTTTGATAGGCTCATGGATTATTGCACTACTAATGGTGTCAATGGGGAGGTGTGGTGGAGTGGTCTTGCCACTGGCCTGGTAATCCAAAGGTCCCGGGTTCAAATCCCGATGTATCAATGGGAAGATATTATTGGGATGGAATTTGTGCTGTACCAGGTATCAGTGCATTACCACAAGCCCACCGAAACGTCAATAAAATACCCTCATTGTTCCCTGATTAAATAGCACTGTATGAATATTCCCATATTCAAAATATGCTATAGGGGTGCAATGCCTGGTGAGTTATCTGCTCAACAGGTGGCGTTGTGTGTGTGTAAGTGTGAGAGTCCGAGTGTAGGCGGTGAGACAGTGAAGCACGGGAACGAGGTGGCTTCAGAGATGGGGTCATTTCGGGCCATGAGTGAGCACCGTGCCTCATGTGAAGGCAAGATGGCAGGTGCTCGTTGTACTCTACGTGCTTCACATGTCTCACTCCCTAGACTGGAACAAGACCTCACGGGCTTCACTGTTCATTGTAAAGCGGTGAATGTTAAGGCTCTCAGCCTATGCCCGAGAGGAAGTAAGTTGGAATATAGAAAAAAAAAAAAATAAAAAAATAAAAAATAAAGATTATTTAATAAGCATATTTTTAGATCTGTCTAAGGCATTTGATACGGTTCACCATCAGATTTTGTTAGATAAACTCAAACATTATGGAATTAGAGATATTACACATACTTGGTTTCAGTCATACTTAAGTAATCGGAGGCAATATGTGCAATATAAGGACTGCAAATCTGAACAACAGTTTATAACATATGGAGTCCCACAGGGGTCCATATTGGGCCCACTGCTCTTCATTTTATATATTAATGATTTTATTAACTCTAGCACTATATTTAACTTCCTGTTATTTGCCGATGATAGCACTTTGTATGCCAGACACAGGGATCTACGTTTCCTAATAGATTTAGTCAATAATGAGCTAAATAACATAGCAAGGTGGATACAAGCTAATAAGCTTACTCTTAATATTGACAAAACTAAGTATATAATTTTTAAGAGGAATAAATCTATCGCTCAAAATTTAGCACTAATTAAGATTGGAAATAATGTACTAAAGGAGGAGGAACATATAAAGTTTCTTGGTGTTGTGGTGGATAACAGGCTGTCGTGGGGCATACATATACATGATTTGAAAAACAAACTTAATAAGCAATGTGGCATACTCTACCTTACACGACACTGCTTTAATATTAGTGCTCTAAAACAATTATATTATAGTCTTATCTATCCACAGTTGTTATATTGCCAAACAATTTGGGGTGCAACTAGTAAAACCAAATTATTAACTATTGAAAAATCACAAAAAATAATAATTAGAACTATATCACATAAATCAAGATATGCCCACACAAATGAACTTTTTAGTAAACTTGAATTATTTAAATTTAAGGATATCAATACTTACTGCAGTGCGCTTTTCGTATTTAAATGTCTGCATAACCTTGATAGAACTGATTTGTTTACACCTAGTAACAATGAAAGGTACAATTTAAGGGGAGCTGATCTATTAAGAATTCCTCTCATGACTTCTAGTCAAGTTCAGACATGTATAAAATATCATGGAGTTAAGGTGTGGAACAGATTACCTCAAAATTTAAGAAATATACAGGAAATATCTCGGTTTAAGAGACAATTAAAATCTTTTCTATTAACACGATATCAACAGTGACTACTAAAATAAGTATATCACCAATTATACTACCAATAATTACAACATCCCTATCACCTAGATCGACAAATGTATAACCTTTAATAATATTTACGCTGGCTGTGTGTGTATATATATGTAGAGTCACGTAAAGGGTTGAATGAGCTTGAATACTATTTTGTAATAAACATGCTTCTATATTTGTCTGTAAAGGTGTATATAATGTATGTGTAGTTGGCATTTGTATGCATTTTGTTTTGTTTTTTTGTTTTGTTTTATAGAAATGGATATATTATAGTCTACAGTAAATTATTTACCATGTTCTCATATATAGGTCTAAATGAATGGTGTAAGTGTGTATTCCATGCACAACAAAGTTTATGTCCTTTACTAATTAGGCATATACTGTTAGGGAAGCGTATGTGTCTTTGTGTCGAATTGTGGGTATAATTGCGAGTATGGCCTTTGAACATCAAGTCAATAGTTGTACAATGTATGTTATATATATTCAATTTTTGTAAATGGTATTACAAGGGTAATTGTGATAATGAACAATCAGCTGTGAGCTCTGGGAAGTGAGTGTGACCTCAGGGTTAATCACCATTAATTTAATTTGTTTTATGTTATTATATTTTGCCTACATACATCCCTTTTCGAATTTAGGAAAAATCTTTACAACACGTAGTTCCCGGGGCACATAGCTGTGACTAAGTGTATTATATACAATTGCATTTTGATAGATCGAGTTATAGCCAGGTGCCTTTAAGAGAGACATCTCTCAAAAGGCTCAGCCTTATTTGTTTGTATTATTATTATATATTTTTGTTTTTTAACAAATCATTTGTAAGCAAAATTGTATTGTATACTAAAGGCTAAATAAAAAAAAAATCAATTCAATTCAATTCAATTCAAAATTCAATTTAATTCAGGATTGCTCATAAGTCATTGGGCTGGCTTTCTCTCGTGTTAGCCTTGTCCCACCCAGATGTAAAAGTGGGTACCTGGAGTGTAAAAACGGCTTTGGCATGGTCGTAACCTGGGGTAAATTTGATTACTTGTCTCACTTTTACTATATTCTCTGTCTATCTATGTTCGTCCGTCCTGTCTGTCCTTCCCTCCTCATACAAAAACCACAACTCACGCAGGTTGGGACAAGCCCCGACGCCTTCATCTATTACTACAATTCATTGCCTCACCCCCTACTACTTCCTCTGTGCCAACTCTAATATTCGAGGCTTTCCGGTGATCAAAATTATTACTTGTCTCACCTTTACTATATTCCCCCTGTCTGGGAGACTCACTCCGTGACACGGGCCAGAGCAGAAAAACATCTTTCTAAAGGCACTCTACTCAAGCCTATTATCTCTCCCCACCACTCGGGGAGGATAAGAGAAGACCAGAAAGCTGAACAGTTGAGAGCGGATAAAGAACAATACCATAAAAAGAAGATAAACCGCTCAATCCACCCGAGATATCCAGATGCTTGTTCACACATAGCACGCTTGCACACCATATCCAGAGCTGACCACAATTATAGCCAGGTGGTAAATGGAACTGCAGAGTTGAGAACAATATGGTAGATGGTGGAGAAACAGAGAAGAGAAGAAGCTGATGGAAGCAGTTTAACGAGATTTAAAAAGAGAGAGAATGTTCTGACTTATTCCCGTGGTCACACATAATTGATGTGCCTTCTTGGGCAGACTTCAAAAAAGAAAAGACAGAATGATGCATTAAACTTAATCATGGTTGATGTTTAGTTCTTACTTGTTAGAATAGCGAAAGCTATGTAGTTAATAATAGTGATAGGATTTGACAGGTATATAAAGAAATAGTGAAGTGCATAGTTCATTTACCAAAGACTTTTGAGAGTTTATATTAGCTTAGGTAATCAGTAGACAAGGGTATATCCACCCAAACTACTGAAACAGTCTAGGCATACACGGGACTGGAGTTCTCGCAGAGAGGGTCCAGTACTGACGTTCTTCTTGGCTTACAGTGTGCTGGCTTAATAATCCAATAGGATTGATAGCCTCTGAAGGCCTATTTTAACTAATCTAGGCATTGCTTATGTAATCAGTAGACAAAGGTATACCCACCCAACCTACTGAAAACAGACTAGGCATGTAAGTTGAGTAGACTATTTGCTGAAATTGTATAAATATAGTCTGACTCTAAGAGAAGGGTTAGTATTACAGTAAATACCACCCGCAACCTATGCGGGTTTGACCGGATAGTATTGTGATTAGCTGAGCTTTAGCTATAGCTATAGTCAGGAAAAGGTAATCAAGCCTGCCCATTTGGAAACGTCTTATGTTAAAAGGAAAACTGCGTTATAAATCGATAATAGATAATTTATCACCGCGTCGGAAGCTAGCTATCGATCGCGCGTAATACCTATCCTGAAATAAAGTAAGGACGCACCTTACTAAATGTATAAGTTCTCTTAGTTGATTTAATGGTTAATGAGACTTGAGAACGAAGTCGTAGTAGGTCAAATTCTGAATAGCGATTTGTAATGGGAATTAAACCTTCCAAAGGACAAGTTTACATTGTATTGTTGTACATATTCAACTTTGTCTAATTTGAACCTACTTTGACCTGGATCGAGGATGACCATTTACTATTGAGAGGAAAAGAAGTTTCATATGTTTTTCCAATATTAATCAAGGGAAATCAAAGTTATGTAGATTTACTAGTTATTGTGACTTGAGACTGAAGTCTAAATAAGTCAGACTCTGAATAGCGATCGTACAAATAGATTTGTAATGGGAATTCACAATTCCGAAGGACAACTTTATGCTGTATTATTGTAGGTATTTAACTTGTTCTAGTTTGAACATATCTTGACTCGGATTGAGAATAATTAACTAAGAGAGATATTGTGTGCCTTGGAGTATATTTAATAAAACTACAAACTCCATACAACTGTCTATTAATTTCAATTCTAGTAGTATTAGAGTTTTTAAAATTAATTACAACACTATGTACCATACTAAAACGGTAAAATTACTCATGCACAAACTCAGTTAACCATGGGTTCATGGCATGATATTTGTCAACACGATGTTTTAATGTTTGGACTGTATGGCACTCTACAACACTTCTAGGCAATTTATTCAATAAGTTGACCACTCTGTTAAATAAGAAATGCTTCGCTTTGTGTGAATGAAACGCCTTTCCGACAATTTTGTAACCATTATATCTTTTGTAATTTGAGTTATCAAATGTGAAGTACTTACTTGCATCCATGTTGGCATGGCTTTTGATAATTTTAAAGCCTTGGATTAGGTCCCCTCATATTCTATGGTCTAACACCTTACGAGCGGCCTAGGCGGTATATAATATGTAGCCACCAGCGGGGTGTTTTTAGCCAAAATAGGGCTGTTTACGTGATCATTTTCATGCCTAAATAAGTCCCAGAGCATAAAACAAGTATCTATCCCTGAAAGGGCATAAACAGAGCTTTCCAATGACACCATAACGATCCTTTTATGATGGCTAGTTTTCTTGCAACAACCGCGCAACGCGAGTGCAAAAAGCATGTAATTCGGCACTTTCCCCATACAATTCCGTATATAGCGAGTGAGAGAGGGAGGGAGGAGGTGGGATTCGTGTCAGTAGGTGCCGCGGTGGTCTGGAGCAGTCATACGCTCGCTACTCTCCTGCCACCACTTGTCTCTCTCTCTCAGCAACATTACGTGCTGAAATTGCCACACGACCTATGTCGAGCGCCGCCAGATAGTCCAGATTTATTATACTCGACTTATGTTGCGCCCCGACAGTTATGGGTTAACAAGGTAAATATGTTTAACTCTTTTAGTCGTTCCTCATACGGTTTGTTTCTTAGTCGGGGAATCATTTTAGTTACTCTCCGTTGCACTCTCTCTAGTTTATCAATGTCCTTTATATAGTATGGCGACCAAAACTGGACACAATATTCCAAATGCGAACGAACCAATGAATTATATAAAGTGCATATCACTTTTTCGGATATACTGTATATTCAAAAGCTCTCCCAATGAAGGCAATAATTTTATTTGCTTTTTTAACAACTTTAACGACTTGTTGGGCAGGTTTTAAATTAGGCTACTTGTTATAGTTACTCCAAGGTCCATTTCTTTATTTACGTTCTCCAGTTGAATTCTGTTAATCGAATAGTTTGCCCCTTCATGTTTACTGCCAATGTGGAGCACTTTGCATATTGAACTTCATCTGCCATAGAATTGGACAGAGAACTGAGCCTTGTGGTACACCGCTTGTAACATTCTTCCAATTTGAAGCTTTGCCGTTAATGACTACTCGCTGTTTTCGCTCGCATAATTAATCCTGAATCCAATGAAGAACAGACCCGTGAAATATCGTTGGCTTTAAGTTTTGCTATTAGTCTGTTATGAGGCACTTTATCTAATGTTTTTTGAAAATCAAGGTAGACTGTCAATACGAAAGGCTTTCCTTCTTACTTTGTCTAGAAGTGCTGTGAGACGATCCTCCCTATACATGTGACAAATACTCAATACAAGGACGCACTGTGTCCCTGGTACAAAGCAAGAATCTATGCAGGGGTAAAGAACCCCTTGAGGCGGTTGAGCATACCCAGATTCTGGGAGGCCGCCTTAGCAAGAGTGGTGATATGGACCTTCCATAAGAGACCAGAAGAAAAAGGGACAGTTGCATGGTAAGTGTGAATGTGGCTGCTTATAATGGAACCTACACTTGCTAGATAAAAGTGTCTTTATTTAGCTGTTGAAGACAAGAAGAAAGCGTATAGAGAGTGGTTGGGTAGTAGCGGGAACGAAGATTTGGAGAGACAGAACATAGAGAGATACTTGGAGAAAAAGAGAGTGGTGAAGGAAAGTAAGAGAAGAGTAGATGAATCTTCGTTTCATTGATATTAATTCGGGCACACACTATTTCTAGATAACTAGGGGGGAGGGTGATTTCTTCTGGCATCAAATTAGATGAGATAAACATACATACACCTCCTCCGTGTTTTCCATGTGTACGGTCTTTATGAATAAATGTGTAACCATAAAATATATCGTATTCTGAGATTAGGTTTTTGTTATTTAAATCAAGATGAGTTTCGGTGATGCTTATAATATCAGCTTGTTCAGTTAACAATATACGCCGTAATTCATTGATCTTATTGCTAATAGAACAGGCACTTAAAGACATTTTGTTAATGGAATTTACAGCCCTTCTGTGTTTTAAAACCTGGCAGGAAGTCATAGCCGAGTTTGGCGACCTTCGAGATAATTGGAGGGTAATTATTTATGGAATTACCATAGAGAGAGAGAGAGAGAGAGAGAGAGAGAGAGAGAATCGTAAGAACCGACTTGGTAAACTGTAATATTCCTAAAGCCTGAAAACATATCATTAATGTATTCACAAACCGTTGACATTCTCCCAACAAGCCCAAATATAATAAGAATATTGCTAAGAATATTAGTATAGTAGCAAAACAGTGTTACCTTACCAGGTCACAATCACAGCTTGGAGGCGACGCAACCTTCCGGGAGCAAAAATACATACATACGTCCGCTTCCCTGGTCAGGCGAGAACTGGGCGCAGTGGGCGGTGACTCGGTGAGTCGGTGACGCCGGCTTAAGTATGTTATTTTCCTCTAAGTGATTTACGAGTCTGTCTCTTATGAGTGTTTCTAGTATTTTACATACAACTGAGGTCACGCTAATTGGACGATAGTTACTGGGTAGGGATTTGCTGCCCTTTTTTAATATCGGTGTTACGTTGGCAAGCTTCCACTGATCAGGCATAGTTCCAGACAGCAAGGATTTATTGAATAGCAATGTCAGTGGTTTGGAGAGCTCATCCTTAGATTCCTTTAGATGAGTGGTTCCCAAACTATTTTGATGGCGACCCTTAATACAATGTGTCATGGTCCTTGCGACCCTACACCCTGAAACACTGGATTAGTACGTCTTATATTTGTATTGATTGTTATATTCCTAATTATTTTACAAGATAGTTATATATATTCTTACATTATAGTATGCAAAACTCGATAATTTAAGTTTCTGTAACATCTGTGCATACAGCCAAACAGTTCATCCAGTCTAGGTCATGTTTCTTTAAAAAATAAAATAAAATAAAATAATATTTCACCATACTAAAATGTCTTATTTTGTGGTGGTAGATGTCAATGCACTGCAATAAAATACTCTTCTAGTATGTCTTCTCCTTGGTACCACACAAAAAACATGAGTTGGGGGTTACCTGCAATGTCCACTGATTCATCTGTCTGTAATGCAATATGTCTTACTTTTATCAAAGCCACACTAAGTTGAGATGATCTATAAATTATATAAAATCTATACAAAGAGGCGAATGTCTGGTAATCTATGGTAATGTTTGGTGATTTTACCAGACAGAAGCAGACAGCCTCCTGAGATTCTTTGGTAGTGTCTGGTCAACTCGGCCAAGACCAAAGATTAACGGACTCTGGGGGTGTGGCCATCAGCCGGGAGGCAGAACTCTGGTGACAGTTTCAGCCACTCACAGCCTTCGTTACAAGGCATGATTCAAATGTTAGACAACTGACAGGGGTGTGTTTTAAATAATTTATCCTTTATATACTTAAAATTATTATTTCGAATGAATTAGAATCCTTTGCATTCCTATAGAGTTGGGAAGTAATATTATTGTTTAATTAACACATTTTTCTCTGAATTATGCTTTTTATTATATATATTTAACAATTATAGGTCTGCTATGAGCAACTTGCCAGTTTTTCAAAACATAAAAGCTCTATGGTCCACAGTGTCTTTGAAAAATGCGCATTATCTCTCTGACATCAGGTCAATTCAGTACTATTTGAAAGTGGTAATGATTCCAACTTCTTATTAACATCTGTTCCACAAAGAGTTTTCGCCATTGCCATGCAGCTTGTTTCTCCAGCTGGCACATGAGGTTTTTTGCATCTCACAATATTCCATGCTACTTCAAAGGTCACCAGTGAAGACTTCTCCAGATAAAAAAAGATGATGTGCTGGGAGAATCAATCCGCCTTCGTTTTACCAACACTGTTTTTTTTTTCCTTCCAGTGAGATTTGAATGAACTGAACTGAAATTGCACTTCAATGTTTTATTATTCATAGATTCGATAGTTAGGACTTGAAAGCACTGACAGCATTGAGGTCTGACATTTCCAAAGCGTTCTCTAAACTCATACGTGAAGCCATACTTAAAAATAACTGGTCTATGATGAAACCGTACTTTGCGTTGAAATTCTTGCCACTAAAGTAGTAATGAAAAACAAAACAAAAATAGAATAAGTCATATTTCGAAGGGAAAATGACTGAGGTGGTCAACATGATAAGATTTCACACTAATGCACACATGATAACCTGTATAGTTGATTGCACATCTCATCTTCCTCACTCACACTCGCTTATCCAAACAGTCTAGCTGGCAGTCAAAATGGAAATCTGACTGTTGCTAAAATATTAATATTAATATGCCAACCAAAACATTAAGCTTAAAATCATGCAAAGTTAGATTATTCACCATGAAATGCATTTAACGAAACCCCCTCATTCACTCACTAATCCACATTCACAGGCTTATAAAGTTATAATACATTCATTTAAGAATATATTCGTAATAATTTACATGCAATCAAAAGTATATGTATAATATTTACGATTAAAGTACATTCTGTGGCTTCGCTCCATCAAAAACATCATCACTCACATGCTCAAAAATAGTCTTGATCTTGCTTGTTGTTACATCAATGTATTATAGTTACTATTATCATTACAATAGTTTTTGGGTTCTAGGATGCTGAGTGAAAACGGGTAATAAGACAAATACATACATACATATATCCCATAATCATAATAACATAAATGGGCAATTTTGGGTTTTTGGTCGCGGTGTAAGTAAAAATATATGTTATAATGACAATGTTATTCTTCCAATCAGTAAAAAACACGTTACTTCTTGCAACAAGTGTAAAGTAAATATATTGACATTGATTCTTCTTGCAATAAGCAAAAGTATACGTTATAAGAAAATTTTACTTTAAGCAACATGCAATACGTAAACAAACAAATAAGTTAATTTCGCAGGTATAAGATGAAGGTGTTAATGGCTAGTGTAGTATAATACGACAATATTATCATAAGGGTGGGCAATATCCTAAACACGCACTACTGAACATCGTGGCAAAAAAAAAAAAAAAAAAAAAAATCTTGAGATATGTTGAATTGCAGTAATTATAATTATAATTATATAATATAATTATATTACAATTATAGCCTACTTAAATCAGTAGGATGCAGTCAATATTAATCATTCATTAACAAACTTCTTGAATATCACTGAATAATAAGACTGGCCAACGATTCAAATACAGGAATATAAATTCTTAAGAGTTGAGTTTTAAGTCTAACGTCATTTGATAATGTAATCATATATATATAAATTCACACATTTCACGGTGGCATTTTTGCACTAATTGTAGTTTTTCCATTATATTTAAAAACAAATCTTCAGACCCGCCCACTTGACAGGTCCTCCGACTAACAAACAGACAACCATCCAGAGAAACAAGTAAAGGATTACACAACGACGTTCAATATATTTCATGATTACTGATGATTACCCCCACACGTGTGCGGGGTCGTCCCATTAACCCTCTCACGACCATATGACGCAGAGGTTGCCAGATTAGCAATACTTTTTTTTTTTTTTTTTAAGGGAAAGGTGGGTGAGAGGAGAGGGTTTTATGTGGGAGGCAAAGAGGGAAAGATGAAGCAGTGTGGGAGGCATAAAAGTTAGTGGGCATACCACTTCGCTTTATTTATAATACATTGGTTTCACACATTATACATTTTTCGTTGTATTATTATTATTATTATTATTATTATATATATATTTGTTTTAACATGCATTTTTGGAGCTAGCTAAATACATAGTTAGTTTTTCATAGCCTATACAATCAGTGATAGTTGTGTCTTAAAATTATTACTAGCTAAGTAGCCTAAAATGTTATTAATTATACTTATACTATACTGGCCTGCCTAATTGTATAGCCTACAGTTGTCACTTATGATTTAGCTAGATTCGAGGATTTTATTTGTTGGATTGTCAGTTGAGTTTATAAACAATATTGAAACTTAATTTCTACATGCTTAGTAGCCTATTTAGTATATAGGGGCAGGCACTTGAGCGTTGTTAAATTTGAGTGAATGTAGGCTACTTGGGAACCACTGATGGTACATTTTATCCCTATCATCATCTCTTATCTTTCTAAAAGTGGGGTCATCTAACAATTCTAATCGTTCCCACATTTTAGTAGCCTGCTTGTGGAGACGGACGTTAAGTGGAAGTGTGTTTGTATGTTCGTGTATTTGCTGCGTTGTCATAGTGTATGGGTAGTGTTGGTTGGTGGCAAATTTTAAGGCTTTATTTTGAATTTTGTGTAGTCTTCTTAACTGATTGTTGCTTAGTGCGTGTGTGGGTACGGGTGGATAGTCCAGGATGGGTAGTACAGTGGCTTTTACTAAGTGAGTTTTGATTTTAGTAGGTAATTCTTTGAATCTAAAAAGCCTTACTAGTGCGGCAATGGCTAGTTTTTGTCCTTTCTGTAACATGTTGTATATAACCTTGCGTGCTTATATTTAGGCCTAGTATTTTGCCTTTGTTTTTGTTTTCGATTATATTACCATCTATCGTAATTTGTTGCTTATTTTGAATGGCAAGTTGTAGGACTGTGAATTTATTTAAGTTTGTTTTTATTTTCCAGTGTTCTTCAAATCTATTTATTCTCTCTGCTTCTCTTTGTGTACGTCTAGCCATCATCGCCCTAGACTGTCCCGGGTACCCTATTATCTGTGTTATGTCATCTGCGTATGTAATGTTTGTGCCTGTGAGTGATGTTGGTGTGTCGTTTGTGTATATCGTGAAGAGAGTAGGGGATAGGACAGATCCTTGAGGGACTCCACAAGTTATTGATAAACTGTCACTTAGGGTATTTTTGACTTTTATTCAGGCTGTTCTGTTATTAAGGAAGTTGCATAGGAATTTTTCGATTATGGTAGGGAGGTTAAGATGTAATATTTGATATTTGAGCCCCAAGTGCCAGACTTTATCAAAATATAATATATAGATATATCCCGAAGGATTAAGTTACACTGATGTTTGTTTGCTTTGTTGTTTGCTATAATTTCGGTGGTTAGAGCAAGGGCGTGTGTTGTGCCTCTACCTTCTCTGAAGCCAAATTGTGTGGGGTTGTACAGGTTTTCCTCAGTGAGATGTTGCCTTAGTCTGTAATTTATTATTCTTTCTAGGATTTTACCTGGGACCTCTAACAATGAAATAGGCCTTTGGTGTTCTGGATGGTGTGGGTTTTTTCCTGCTTTTGGTATTAGTCTTATTATAGCGGTTTTAAATTTGATGGGGAAGTATCCTAGAGATAATGTGGCATTGAAGATATTTTTAAGTCTTGTTATAGCAATGTCTGGGAGGTTTGTTAGAAACGTTTTATTTATGCCTGATTTCCCAGGACATGATTTTCTGGATTTTTTAATTATGCTTTTGATTTATATTTCTGTTATGGTTGGTTGTTGGAAGGAACATAATAATTGATATTGGTTCTGGAGTAATTTATCGAGAGGACTTCCCTAAGTGGTTAAGGCCCCATTAATTGCTCTTTCCATTCACATATGCATAGCCTACGTGAGTTGCAGTTGGGATGTGTGTACATGCTTAGATTGATATGCAGGATTCGAAGTTGCATAATAAATCGTAGGCAGTGTCCACCAACCTTTAACTGTCTTCGTGGTGCGATGTATAAGGTGTTGATTTTCGGTGTGAGCATCCTGGGTTCGAATCCACGGACTGCCACATGTGTTTGTAAATTTCATTAATCGATTTTAGGAGTATGGTTGGTTGTTGGAAGGAACATAATAATTGATATTGGTTCAGGAGTAATTTATCGAGAGGACTTCCCTAATTGGTTAAGGCCCCATTAATTGCTCTTTCCATTCACATATGCATAGCCTACGTGAGTTGCAGTTGGGATGTGTGTACATGCTTAGATTGATATGCAGGATTCGAAGTTGCATAATAAATCGTAGGCAGTGTCCACCAACCTTTAACTGTCTTCGTGGTGCGATGTATAAGGTGTTGATTTTCGGTGTGAGCATCCTGGGTTCGAATCCACGGACTGCCACATGTGTTTGTAAATTTCATTAATCGATTTTAGGAGTATGGTTGGTTGTTGGAAGGAACATAATAATAGGTCTGGTAAGTATATTATAGTCATCAAGTCTACTTAAGTCAATTGTTTGGTATGGTGTTGTTCTGTTGATATGTCTTTGCATAAAGTCGCTGATGTCGTTGTTTTGAGGCATGACGTCATCATTGTCATTTAGTATTGTCTCCCAGTGTCTTTTGTGTATGTCTGCCTGTAGTCTGGGAGGGTATATTTTTTGTCCTTGGCTATTAATCAAGTAGTCTACGTCGTGAGTGTCGTGTCCTTGCAGTGCCCTAATTTTTCTCCAGAAAGTAGCTGAGTCTTTGTATGTGTCGGCAGTTTCAGTTATTTTTGTACTCCACTGGTCATTGCACTCTTGTGTTAGGTTTATTTGTAGTCTGTACTGTATGTCCCTGTATCGTCTGTAGTGTTCGTTAGTCCAGCCTAGATTTTGTGCTTGTTGTCTGAGCGCAGTATATTGTACAAGTAGATTTTGTGTTTCTGGACTGTGTCTTGTGTTAGTTAATGTTCTGTAGTTTGTTGTCGGTATATGTGTTCTTATGTTGTCTGTTATTGTGTTGTACCAGTCTGTTAGAGTCTCGTCTATGTCAGCTGTTGTTCCTTCATTGAGTGTGGTGTTGTTCTGCATTTTGGTGCTGATGTCAGTTTTAAAGGAGTCCCAGTCCGCAAGTGCAAAATTAGGTCTAGGTGGTATTGGGGTATTGATGGGTGAGGTTGATATTTTAGCTATTATTGGTATATGATCGCTGGTGGTGAGTGGACCTGGAGAGAGGTGCAGGTTATGGTAGGTTTTGTGGTTCGTTAGGACTATGTCGGGTGTGGTGGAGGAGTTATGGGAATGATAGGTTGGGAAGTGTGGCCCTACGTATCTTATGATTCCATCCATTATTAACTGACCTATTTGTTTCCCTACTGTATTTTGTGTTTGTGTGTTCAGTGTGTTATGTTTGGCGTTTAGGTCTGCAATGAGGTAGACCGGTGTGTTTTGCCTGAACAGTATGTAGAAGTCTGGTGTGGGGAGGTAAGGCCTACTAGGGGGAAGGTACACTGTTGCTATGATAATTTTGCCAGTTACTGTTTGAATTTCGACAGCTAGTAGGTCCGATATGAAGTCATCTAGTATTCTATGATTAATGTTGTTTTTTATTGCAATAGCTGTACCGTCTATGTGTCTATCTGATTCGTTTTTCTTGTGTACTTTGTATCCTGGGATTTTAAGTGAGGCATCATTATGTACTCCGTGGCTGTTAATTAGGATTATGTGAGGGTCTATATTCATGTACAAGTTACATAGTGTGTGTTTTCGTCAGCTCCAATTCAAAACATTATGTTGCATGATCACTAATGTGTCCATTATTTATTACTATTTGAAAATACTAAGTCACTTTTTTTCATTACTTTTAGACCTGAGTAGAGGTGCGAGTGGTGTTTAAACTTGTTTAGATGTTCGATTCCTTTTTCTGCCGTAACTTTTCTATATTTTTCTTCAGCATCGCCTATCCCGATGAATACTTCTGCTTTTCCTGGTTTGATGTCCCTGACGAGTTGGTCTGTGGTAGCGGTGTTTTTGTATTCATTTTGGGTAGCCACGAAGATGGAGTCTTGTTTGTCCGTGTTTATTTTACCCGCAGTGGCGCGTGTGTTTGGTTTGTTTGTTGTTTTTGGGAGATTTGTCTGCGTTACAGTGGTTGATTCTTGCATATCTTCTTTGGGTTCTTCATATTCGGCTGATTCCGGTGTTTCTGGTGCGATGGGTAAGTTTTCCTCTTGAGTTACTTGTTCCGGTGCTTGAACTACCTGGGTGATATTTATGTACCCATCAGCTTTTTCTCCCATTTTGTTCAGTACTTTTTCTGACTGAAAAGGGGTATAGTCTCTCAGTTGGATTGGCTTTATATTATTTAGCTGACAAGTTAGTGTTAGCGAGTTGTTGAAGGTATCAATACCGGTGGCGTTGTCCAAGTGTGCGTTCAGAATCATGGCCATCTAGATTTGAGCAGATTCTGTTTGTGTATCAGGTGCGGTGGTGCTGGTTTGTCTGGTGTTTGCTGGTTGGTTGATGGTGTTTCCTTGTTGATGGGTTTGTGTGGTTGTAGCTTGGGCGTAGGTTGTGGTTGTCTTTTTTCTTTTTCTTTTTGTTTTACGAGTTCCTTCCTCTTGGGGCATTTCATTGCTAGAGTTCGGTGGTCTCCTCTGCAATTAATACATGTTTTGTTGGTCGCCTCGCAGTTGTTCCATGTATGGCCCCATTTCACCACATTCTGAGCATATATGGTAGTCCTTGTTTTTGTTTGCAGTTGTATGTCTTGTGGTCGTCCAGCTCGTAACAGCGCATGCAGGTCTCGATGTGTATATATATAATAGAGTTCTCTCACTCTTATAATTACCTCTCCAAAATTAGTTTTCTGCCCACAGCTAACTCAAAGACAACTACAGAGGTTGAAGTAACTAAACTAAAGGTTTCTAAGGGTTCCATGTCAGTTGAACCAGTGCAACTTCAACCAGTGCCACCTTAACCAGTGCTAACTCAACCAGTGGCCACTTCAACCAGTGACCATCTCAACCAGTGACCATTTTAACCAGTAACCATCTCAACCAGTGCCAACTCAACCAGTGCCATCTTAACCAGTGCTAACTCAACCAGTGACAACTCAACCAGTGCCAACTCAACCAGCGACCATCTCAACCAGTGCCAACTCAACCAGTACCATCTCAACCAGTGCCAACTTAACCAGTGCCATCTCAACCAGTGTCATCTCAACCAGTGCCAACTCAATCAGTGTCATCTCAACCAGTGCTAACTCAACCAGTGCTAACTCAACCAGTGGCATTTCAACCAGTGCCAACTCAACCAGTGGCATCTCAACCAGTGCCAACTCAACCAGTGACTACCTCAACCAATGACAACTCAGCCAGTGACAGCTCAACCAGTACTATTTCAATCAGTACTGTTTCAACCAGTACTGTTTCAACCAGTGCTAACTCCACCATTGCCAACTCAACCAGTGGCATTTTAACCAGTGCCAACTCAACCAGTGGCATCTCAACCAATGCCAACTCAACCAGTACCAACTCAATCAGTGACTACCTCAACCAGTGACAGCTCAACCAGTACTAATTCAACCAGTACTATTTCAACCAGTGACCATCTCAACCAGTACTATGTCAACCAGTGACCATCTCAACCAGTACCAACTCAACCAGTGACCATCTCAACCAGTACTATTTCAACCAGTGACCATCTCAACCAGTACTATGTCAACCAGTGACCATCTCAACCAGTACTATGTCAACCAGTGACCATCTCAACCAGTACCAACTCAACCAGTGACCATCTCAACCAGTACTATTTCAACCAGTGACCATCTCAACCAGTGCCAACTCAACCAGTGACCATCTCAACCAGTGCCAACTCAACCAGTGACCATCTCAACCATTACTAACTCAACCAGTGCCAACTCAGCCAGTGACCATCTCAACCAGTGACCATTTCAACCAGTGACAACTCAACCAGTGACCAACTCAACCAGTGACCATCTCAACCAGTGACCAACTCAACCAGTGACCAACTCAACCAGTGACAATCTCAACCAGTGACCAACTCAACCAGTGACAGCTCAACCAGTGACCATCTCAACCAGTGACAATCTCAACCAGTGACCAACTCAACCAGTGACAATCTTAACCAGTGACCAACTCAACCAGTGACCACCTCAACCAGTGACAATCTCAACCAGTGACCAACTCAACCAGTGACAGCTCAACCAGTGATATCTCAACCAGTGACAATCTCACCAGTGACCGCTCAACCAGTGATATCTCAACCAGTGACAATCTCAACCAGTGACCATCTCAACCAGTGACAGCTCAACCAGTACCAACTCAATCAGTACTATCTCAACCATAGCCAACTCAACCAATGACAGCTCAACCAGTGACCAACTCAACCAGTGACAATCTCAAACAGTACTAACTCAATAAGTGACCATCTCAACCATGCAGTGACCATCTCAACCAGTGACCAACTCAACCAGTGACATCTCAACCAGTACCAACTCAGTGTTAGCTCAACCAGTGCCCAACTCAACCAGTACCAACTCAACCAGTGTTAACTCAACCAGTACCAACTCAACCAGTACCAACTCAACCAGTGTTAACTCAACCAGTACCAACTCAACAAGTACCAACTCAACCAGTGCCAACTCAACCAGTGATAACTCGACCAATACCAACTCAACCAGTACCATTTCAAGCAGTGACCATGTTATGCCCTGATTTTCTACAGGTTTAACTGAGTGTAGGTGGGTTCGGCAGGACTGGGCTATGGGGCTTCATGCACAGGACACAAATGAAAGCAATAGAGGGCATAAATAATAGCTGAGTAAATGGTTTATAATGCAGCTTTATTCTCCGAAAAATCACTGGTAGAATATTGGTTATATGTGAATTCGAAACAATGGCAAATTGGATAAGTCTGTGTGTACTTCTGGACTTTTAAAATCTCTTAGCACTGTTCGCGGATTTGGATAGAGTTCGTTCACCTCCCACTTTCCAACGTTCAGGAATAATTCTTCTGATCACCTGTTCTCAACGATACGTAGGCTATGGAAATCCTTAGTTATCTTGAGCTGGTGTGTTGGGGGTTAACAGCGACTCCGTGGCCGTCCAAGTTGTCCAATAGTGTAGAGAAGGTTTACAGTTGGGCTAATTTGTCTAGCCGTTGATGACACGTCGTTATGGGACTCCTACTGAAAGCCTTAAATGCCTCTGTCATCGGCGTAGCCAGAGAAAACAGTGGATCGAAATAACGTAAGACAGTCGGGAGAACGACTTTTCTTACTAATTCTGGCCTTATGAGGACGTGCAAACGGCGTGCAAACGGCTTCTCGCCTTTCGGTCAAACAGACAATTGTTTGCCCAGGAATCTTCTCGTCGAGTCTTCTCCTAAACTCGCGTAATCCCTTCTAACATAACCAGATCTTTCTACCTGGGACCGGTTATGAGTTATGATTGCTCTTAAGCCCAAAGTAGTGGCGAGCCGGCTGACAATACGCTTATGAGACAATCAAAAAGAATTTATGAATCGGTTGTTGAAAGATATAATCTTGCCCCTGGTTTCTCAGTTGCAACAATATATTTGTCAAGGATTGATTCATTCCCTCACAGAGGCACTTGGATCGCGAACACCGCAAATCACTGTATATCCGGAGGGTAATATATCCACGACTGCGGCACTTCCGTTACGTAGCTTATATCCTCTCTAACTAGCTTGTTTTTGGCGCGGAGCTATATATATGGAGAGGGGGTTCCTTTGTCTAACTTTTGGATGTCGGAGGGGAATGCAAGTTAATTTAATCCCTTGGTTGAAGAGGGTAGCATTAAAGGTCTATTATAAAGTTAGCATGTAGGCCGCAATAGGAATGACCTTTTTCTGACATTTACTCTAAGACAAATTATTAATATGAGTTGAGAGGAGGATGTTGGGGAAACAAAAAACTAGTTTGTCCAGCGCCTTTGGACTCAAGCGGTAAGGCAGCCTACGTTAATATTATCTCTAGGATCCTCCTCTGAGTTAGCTGAAATGCTATTAGGAGTCTAAGACGGGTTAAGGGGGACTTGGGGGTTAGATAGGAACAGGATAGGAATAGGATTTAGGCTGGAATCGAAAATTTGGAGGTTGGTATGGGTTGTAAATACCTGGAGTTTCTAGCAAGAATTTGGCGGGCATAAGGATATCGGTAGTCCTACGCGAGGGGGAGATGCTGGGCCTCTTTGAGGGGAGGGAAAGGCGGGGGTTAGCCTCGCGCGCATTAATTCACTGCCCCAGGTTGTAGGGGTGGTTAGTTATGTTAGGGGATAGTTAAAGGAGGTACCAAATAGGTTTGTACTCTCTGCTTACAGAAGCTTTAGAAAATGACTTGCTCGGCACAATTTAACATCCTGATGGCATCTTTTTTAGAGGGAGTAATTAAGCTCGGGTTGGTATGGAAAAACGACAGGGTGGATAAAAGGTTACCTGAGCATGCTGTTACTACGCAAAATATTGGTGGATTAATGAGAGTTAACCCGTGGAGCCCCGGCTAGTTTTGTAATGTTTGCGCACCAGAACCCGGCCGGTTTTCAAAAAATGGTTTTATTCCAGAAACAATAGCAAATGGGTTAGGAATGAAGGAAAAACCACGAAAAACCGCTCAAAAAGCTTTAAAAATGGTCCTACAGAGCCCCCGAAAACGGATTTTACAAGAGTAAAAAATTGAAGGCAATTATCCCCAAAAAACAGGTTATTGCGCGCTCGCGCGCACGCACGTGGACCTTGAGAGTTTTCAACCATCGGCACGGTTGCGTGGGATACGTACACAGTTCCCATACAAATCTGAGCCCTCTTGAGTGGCTACACCTGAGGTTACGGTCGGCGCAATTAGGGTGACGCGTCAGGCGCGTCTCTGGGGCTGTGCGTTACATACATCGCCGACGCGTCAGACGCGTCGCTGGGGCTGTACTGGTTAACTTAGGAAAAAGTGACATGCATGAATTGGACGGTATTTTGCCGTCATTAATATAAAAGTATAGGGCCTGGTTGAATAACTCAAGTTCAATTGTATAACTACTTATGTGCTAGAACGAATCCCGGAGCATGGGGTAATATACGTTTATCTTCTTAAATGGAGAGAAAAACTAGGTGGCTTCCCTAGAGCTCTCTGAGAGGATTGTATTTAGATTTGTTAATTAATCTTATATAAAACAACAGAGATACGAAAAACAGAGTAGTGTGGACTGTGGACTAGAAGGGATGACTGATTAGATGTATAATAGGTGTGGAAAGAGACGGAAAAGGAGGAACACAAGGGTGAAGGAAAAAGAAATACTTAACTTACGAAAACGAAATGCGGGTATAAAATGACGGTATTAGTCGTTAATATAAAGCGAATGAACCCTGGTTGAAATGCACGGAATACGATTCGACATGGGCAGTGCCTCTGTGTCAGCTAATATCGATCGGGCAATTTCTGGTTCATATAATATCCTAGGCACTAAAACGAAACAGCTGAGCTTGGGGTCGGTGGATGTGACATTTTTATGGCCTATACCCTCTTTCAAGGGGGTGGGAGGGGGGCATTGCCTCGCGCGTTCTACCCCTACGGTTCAGGTGGGGAGTGTGGTTTACTTAGGTTAGAGGATCGTGAAAGAGATACTAGAATAGGTTTGCACTCTCGGAACTGACTCGGCACGGAATATAAAAACATCCTGATGGGCGTCATGCGAGGGGAAGGTTTGTGAAGTTGGGTTGGTAGGCCTACGGGGAGAGGACAAAAGGACAGGGTGGCTCAAAAGTTTACCACTGGGCACGCAGTCACTAAGCAGAGTATTGTGGATAACACTTTTTCTTACTCTTAGGAATGGGTACATGCATGAGTGACATCGATCTATCTCATAATGGAGAGAGAGAGAGACTAGGTAGTTTTCCTGCACTTCTCTGGATGGATATGGATTAGTACAAGCACAGGGTTAGGTTAGTTTTCTGTGGATCGGTGGCATACATAGAAAAACGGTTTTCATGGGGTAAATTTTTTTGAGGCGGTTGTACCGAGTTCAACACAGTCACCGTGGACACACACGACGCGGGTATTATAGTTTACGTCCTCTAAAATTAGGGGACAGGGTTGCTACATAATTAAATACATGACTGACCTAATCACGATCTGATTGGTTTGAATGGAGACAAGGGTGTCTTTAGATCGCCGTCGTACCTACACAATGAAAGTAACATATATATATATATTTTTTTTAAAGACCTCCGTCTACGTATTGTGAAAAACCTGTTATCCTCCGGCAAATTGTGGGGTTGAGTGAGTGAAGGGGGGGAGGGACAGTGAATGAAGGAGGATACATGTTTTTCATAATACGTGTTGCTAGCCCCAAACGCGCGAGCAACTGTGGCTTTCAACCATCTGACACATCCCCTTTTATTTATGTGCATCACACATGTTACATACAAATAAAGTTTATGTTTTGTTTTACCCTACTGTGGAAAGACTACGGATAAACCACTCCTGCCCGGGCCTCACACAGTGGCATGACCCAGTCCTGTCGAACTGAGCTCATGACGCTGGTGGCATTGCCCCGGAGGATAGCCATTCCTAGTCTTTGCTTGAGCCAGAGGGTTTCCCGGGGTTCTCCTGAAACTTCTCTGATTTTACGGCCTATTTCATTCACCATCTTAAGGGTGGTAGGGCCGAAGACTCCTGAAGTTTCGAATGCCAGGGGCTCGAACTGATGATTTCTGGCGATGGCTTGATATTTTTCTCGCTTTTTATTTTCGGCTATCTGGGCGGCTTCACCTGCTTCGTCGGCGTTTCTGGCGATGTTAGTTGTGGAGAAAGTGTCAACACATGTGGCATCCCACACGAGGCACCGGCCATTCTTGTAAGGAAAAGTGGTCATCCCATCTGGCCGTTTGCCGTCTTCTCTGTGAAGTCCATGTGGTTCGAGGATTGATGCACGGTTAGCACTCTGCAGGGCCCGTTTTATGACATCATTTAGTGCAGAGTGTCTTGGCAGGCGGCCTGCGTTGTAATTACATGACAAGGCATGGTGACCTTGAGCATCCATCCCCCGACCACACTTGCAAGTGTGTGGGTGACAAACTGCCGCACCCACTCTGAGCGCGATGGCAACCCGGAGCGCTTCAGCATCCAAGTGAGTTCCAAGAGGTGGGATGGGGATGGCGTGTAACCACAAGCCACTCTCCGAACGGGCGGCTGCCTGGAGGCGTGCTTTTGCAACCTGGTCTGCATTGGTTAGGAGATTTTCTTGAGTTTTCTTCGCCGAGATGGTATCCCACACTTTCTGCTTGCTCCTGGAGGTACCCTGAGGCTCCTCCTCTACTCCTGTACTTCCCTTCCAGGTGTTAATCGCTGCTATTACGTCCCCATTAAGTGTCATTCCGGTTTGAGAAGGAAGGATGGACACTACAAGGTCGTTGGTCGCGATGAGGGAAGAGATAAAGGCTGGGGAGGCAATATCCGAGGCTCTCCGTATGCCCAAGCCCCCGAGGCGGACAGGAAGGGTGGCTTGTGTCCAGGCCCGTTCTTTAAATTCCACGTTGGTGATGCTGGTCACTGCTTCTCGGATTATGCTGTCTAATTCTTGGAGGCCACCATTGTTCGTGTAAGTCATCGATGTGCGCAGGAGGTATTGGAGTTTTGGGATGGAGTCTATAGATATATAGTCTGCATGCATGGTTGCAGTTGGTACCTTCATTAAATACATACTTAGTCGGTACATCAAGAATGTTCCTTGTTAAAGTAATGTGGTTTGTATTTAGAATGCTGTGATTGAGGAGAATTATACATATGTGGTTATGTGAAAGGAAGAAAACGAAGTTGGTGTGTTGTGCGAGTGTCTTGGATGTGGGAACCTACTACTTGTGGTCGACGTGCCTTTGGGCCTTTTGTTTTCCGGCCGTGTTGGGGTCGATCCTTTGGTCCCGTCGTTTGAACCTAACATATTCGAAAGGTTGTGAGTATAACACCTTTGGTCGAAGTGTCTTTGGGATCTCTTGTTTTCCGGCCGTGTCGGCTTCCTTTGATCCTGTGGGTGCATATTTTTCTTTCCGGCTGTTGGGTCCTTTCGTCCCTGCCGGCTTCCGTTCTGGTTCTTGCGGAATTGTTACTGGGTTGTGGGTCGGGAGTTTGGTGGGGGACATTCCTTTTGGTGGTATTTTAGACCATCTCAACCGGTACTATTTCAACCAGAGACCATCTCAACCAGTGACCATCTCAACCAGTACTATTTCAACCAGTGACCATCTCAACCAGTGCCAACTCAACCAGTGACCATCTCAACCAGTGACCATCTGCACCAGTACTATTTCAACCAGTGACCATCTCAACCAGTGTCAACTCAACCAGTGACCATCTCAACCAGTGCCAACTCAACCAGTGACCATCTCAAACAGTACTAACTCAACCAGTGCCAAATCAGCCAGTGTCAACTCAACCAGTGACCATCTTAACCAGTGACCATTTCAACCAGTGACAATCTCAACCAGTGACCATCTCAATCAGTTACAATCTCAACCAGTGACCAACTCACCAATGACAGCTCAACCAGTGATATCTCAACCAGTGACAATCTCAACCAGTGACAGCTCAACCAGTGATATCTCAACCAGTGACAATCTCAACCAGTGACCATCTCAACCAGTGACAGCTCAACCAGTACCAACTCAATCAGTACTATCTCAACCAGTGCCAACTCAACCAATGACAGCTCAACCAGTGACCAACTCAACCAGTGACATCTCAACCAGTGACAATCTCAACCAGTACTAACTCAATAAGTGACCATCTCAACCAGTGACCATCTCAACCAGTGACCAACTCAACCAGTGACATCTCAACCAGTGACAATCTCAATCAGTACCAACTCAGTGTTAACTCTACCAGTGACCAACTCAACCAGTACCAACTCAACCAGTGTTAACTCAACCAGTAACAACTCAACCAGTACCAACTCAACCAGTGCCAACTCAACCAGTGATAACTCGACCAATACCAACTCAACCAGTACCATTTAAAGCAGTGACCATCTCAACCAGTGACCATCTCAACCAATATCAACTCACTTCATAGCTGACTCTCGAATATTTCATGTTTAATTTCTAGAGTAGGCTATGTAAATATATATTCCAAGCATTCCCATAACTGCTACAAGTGTATTTTAGAATGTAAAAAGAGCAATATATATATATACCGGTATATATATATATATATATATATATATATATGCATTGCATATATATATATTGTTATGTTTATGGGCGAGGTTAAATTACACAAACAAATAGGCTAAGTATAAGATTAACCCGGGAACTGCTGGGAGACTCTTAAGAGTTCCCCCGGCGGACTGCGGGGAGACTCTTAACCCGTTGAGACCCAGCGTCGCACGTGTTGCGTCGGCAGTCTTTGATCACCAACTCCCAGCGACGCATCACGTGCGTCCGACATATAAAAAACACTTACGTGGCTCGTAAGGTAGGAAATGGCGGGAGAATAGGAGGGGGCGGTACCGTAGTGTGTGGGGGAGCCGGGCCAGTAGGTGTGAGCGGGCCGAGACAGCCGCGCGGCTGGTGGTGGTGGGCTTAGTGGGGATAGTTTACACCCCTAGTTTACCGCCACTTTGAACCTTCATTACTCCGGTCGTATGGGAGCTAGAGGCTTGAGATTTATGTGAGATACTCCTTAGGATGTATGCCGTACAATGCCATACTCAGTTTTTACCCTAGTGCCCCGGGGCGGGTGGCCATGCGGGGGAGACGAACTTTTGAACCCCCCCCCCCCCCCGCCCCCCAAATGACCGAAATGAGTTTTTTTTTATTTGTGTGTTCATTTCTCACCATTCTCTTCCATTTTGGCTCAACAAATTTTTTTGAAGCTCCCCCCCCCCAACCCCCCACCGGCCCCCCCCCCCAAAAAAAATGTCAGAGGTGATTTTTTTTTGTTTTTTTTTCATTTCTCATCCTTGTCTTCCATTTTAGAAAACAAAAAAAATAAGTGAAAATGGCTTGGGACTGGGGTGAACAAAATATTATAACTAGCCGGGGCTCAACGGGTTAAGAGTGAGTGAAAAAAAATATCAACTTTTGACATCGAATTTTTTTATTTTTTTTTATTTTTTTATTTTTTTTTGGCCCCTGGGCCATGCAAAATCTCAGTCCTCTACCTCCCCTCCTTCCCCACTTTCCTCCTCTCCTTCAGTTATCACCTATTTTCCCTGTTATTCCCTTATTCTGAGGTATATTTTCGTGCTAACATTAGCGAGTTGCAAGCAGGGTGTTGTCATCACTGATGGCAAGCGAGTGCAAGAGAGAGAGAGAGAGTATCGATCGACTGTGTCTCAGTGGCCTTGGGGGAAATTGGCGGGAAAGCAGCTTGCCTCACCCATACATTATACAACTCGCGGGCTATATCTCCGATTTTGACCATCCAAACGCTGTTTTCACTCGTTTTATTGTTGTTTCAGGTTAATACCTTTATAATCAACCCATAATAGGCGCATATGGATAAGTATTAATGCTATTAATGGCACAATGAATATTTTAGTGACGGAAACACCTCAAATACATCAGCACAGGGGGACGTTTCCAATTACCCCCATGCGCACTTCAGAGGTTAAGGACTGATGACAAAACCCTCCCCAAAACATCCAGGTTCAAAGAAAATACTAGAATAAAAATTCTTAGTAGGACGAGAAATAAGAATATATAATGCACTAAGATTATCAGAAAATATGCAAGGACAAAATATATAACTATACACCTTTACTGAAGCAATGCAAGGTATAAATATTTATATCACAAAAGAAATAATATTTTCTCAAGATCACTGAAAATGGTTAATATATGTTTAATAACTTAAGGAAATGCACACAAGCTTACTAAAAGCAATACAAGTAATAAATACAACTATTTAAACTTGAGAAAATATTTCTTCTAAAAATATAATAATAATACAAGCAATACAATAAGGGGTAACTAAATTAATCTGATAAAAATTCACAAATTTGAAAATAATCACAAATTAATTAGTGCTTAACACTTATAACATTAACAAATGCAATCAAAAGGAAATGATAGAATACTATGAATTTACAGGAACCTCAATGATAATTAATTATTAACTGATCACAAGATAATACACAATATCACTAATAGGCTATACTCAACACTCGGGAACACAGGTATGCAGACTGCTTTATCTATGAAGGTAGCAAGGAGAGATAATTGTAGCACTTCACACTAAATATAATGGTTACTATACAGTATGTACAGAGCAGGAGAGAGAGGTGTGATGCGTGAAGCTGGTCAGTTGAATCTGGAGTCCGACTGAGAGCGGCCGCACGTAATATACAGTATAGGCCTCACGAAACTAGAAACTTCCACCACGATCTCGACCACCGCCACGCATCCAGAAACTTGGCACGAGACATGAATATTGAGTGATGATGATGAACATGTGATTGAATGACGCAATCTCAACTCACACTACGTATCAAATGACACTCTCCAAAATGCGCACATTAACCCTATCATAATTATTGCACTTATTTATTATATATATTATTTTAATTCACATTACATAACAAGAACAAATATCTAAGCAAAGAAAAACGAACGAACAGCCTCGGATGCGGACGGAACCAACGTTGACGAACCACGACCGACTAAGGACATGCCTTCGGACATTCTGAGAATGGTTACGTGGAATGTTAGTGGCATGAATGATGGCACAAAAGAGAGAGAGGTTCTGGAAGTGTTAGTGAATGCCAGGCTGGATGTATGTGGAATGACAGAGACCAAATGGAAAGGTTCAGATGTGAGAGAATGGGAATGTGGAATGGGTGTGTGTGCTGGAGTGAGTGAAGGAACAGCGAGAGAAGGTGCATGTTTGTTTGTAAGTAGCAAATGGAAGGAATGTGTAAGAGAGCATGGGTCTGTGGGTTCAAGGATTGTGTGGGTGAGAATGAAAGTAGGAATACAAACGTGGGTGATTGTATGCGTGTATGCCCCGACAGAGGATATACTTGAAAGAAAGAAAGAGGAGTTCTGGATGAATGTGGAGGCGTGCCTGGAGAAGTTTGACAAGAATGAAAGAATATTTCTGATTGGGGATATGAATGGTAAGGTGGGTGATAGGAAAGTTGAGGGAGTGGTGGGAGGGTGGGGGGTACCATCAGAGGTGAATGGGAATGGTAGTGCACTTGTGGACGTATGTGTGGGGAGGAGGCTGTGGATAGCCAACACCTTCTTCCGACACAGAATGATCCACAGGTACACGTGGAAACGGATGTTGACGATGAAGGATAAGACAGTGGTGGAACGAAAGTCATTGATTGATTATGTATGTGTGGATGAACGAATGAAGAAATCTGTGATGGATGCTAGGGTGTATAGGGGTATTGGAGGGGGTCTGTCTGATCATTATGTAGTGGTAGCTAAGGTTAGGATACAAAAGAAGTGGGTGAGGAGAGCGGGAGGGAGGCGAGAGGAGGGTGGAATGGTGAGGAGGGTGGAGAGGTTGCAGGAGGAGGAAGTCAGGGAGGAGTACAGGAGAGCAGTGGAAAGACGACTAGGTGGGTTCGACCTGGAAGTTATGGAGGAAGTGGAGGAGATGAGCAAGGTGTTTAAGGATGAGATCTGTGCAGCATGTGAGGAGGTGTGTGGAGTGAGGAGAAGAGGGAGGGGAGTGAAAGGTACAGCATGGTGGACAGAAGAGGTAAGAATAGCTGTGGAAGAAAAGAAGAAAGCATATAGAGAGTGGTTGGGTAGTAGAGGGAATGAAGATTCCGAGAGACAGAAACGAGCGAGGTACGTGGAGAGTAAGAGGGTGGTGAAGAGAGTAGTGAAGGAAAGTAAGAGAAGAGTAGATGAGGAATTTGGAAGGAATCTGAGTGTAAAATGGAGGGAGAGTAAGAAACTGTTCTGGAAAGAAGTCAAGAAAGTTAGGGAAGGTAGCAAGGGAAACAGTAAGGGTGTGAAAGATAAGAATGGGAGAATGCTAGCCGAGAAGCAAGAGAGAGTCGAAAGATGGAGGGAGTACTTCAGTGAGTTGCTAAATGAAAGGAATGAAGAGCCAGCAAACATAGCTGGATATGGTATGGGAGGGAGAAGAAGAGAAGTAGTGGAGGAGGAGGTGGGGATCAGGAGGTCAGAAGTGTGGGAAGCCATGAAAAGAGTGAAGTTGGGGAAAGCACCAGGAACAGATGGAGTGTGTGGGGAAATGTTGAGGTATGGTGGTGAGATAGTGATAGAATGGGTATGGAAAATGTGCAAACTAGCATGGGAGAAGGGGAGTGCACCCGATGACTGGAAGACTGGCATAATAGTCCCCCTATATAAGGGCAAAGGGGAAAGAGGAGTGTGTGGTAACCACCGAGGAATATGTCTTCTAAGCGTAGTAGGGAAGGTATACAGTAGGGTAGTGATTGAGAGAGTGAGAGTGAGAACGGAGAAATGGATAGGCGACGAGCAGGGAAGTTTTAGGAAGGGAAGAGGATGTGTAGATCAGATTTTTACCCTGAATTGTGTTGTGGAGAAGTATCTGGAGAAGAAACAAAAGGTGTATGTTGCCTTTATGGACTTGGAGAAGGCCTATGACAGAGTGGATAGAGAAGGTTTGTGGAAAGTACTTAGAATATACAGAGTAGAGGGCAAGTTGCTGAAAGCAGTGAAGAGCATGTATGAGGGTGCAAAGGCGGCAGTATGTGTGGAGAGTGAGCAGAGCGAGTTCTTTGACCTGAATGTTGGTTTGAAACAGGGGTGTGTGATGTCCCCGTGGTTGTTTACTGTATATATGGATGGAGTTATGAAAGAAATACTATCAAGAGCAGTGGATGTTGGTGTATCGCTGAAAAGGGAGGGAATTGAGTGGAACCTACCTATACTGCTGTTTGCGGATGATACAGTTCTGATGAGTGATAATGAATGGGAGTTGCAGGGTCTGGTAAATGAGTTTGGAACAGTGTGCAAAAACGGAATTTGAAGGTAAATACGGGGAAGAGCAAGGTTATGGTCTTCGAAAGGGGTGAAGTCACAGAGTGTGAGGTGAAGCTGAACGGTCAGGCTATGGAGATCGTCAACTCTTTTAAGTATCTGGGCAGTGTGTTGAGTAAAGATGGGACTATGGATGAAGAGGTGCGGGAGAGGGTACAACAGGGGAAGAGGGTTGTAGGAACGCTAAAAGCAGTAACAAGAAATAGGGTGGTCAGTATGGAAGTGAAGAAGTCCTTGCATGACAGTGTGGTAATCCCGACACTGACTTACGGAAGCGAAGCATGGACGTTGGTTGAGAGACTCAGACCAAGAGTGAGAGCAGTGGAAATGAATTACTTAAGGAGTGCGTGCGGAGTTACATGGAGGGATAGACAGACTAATGAGGAAGTAAGAAGGAGGTGTGGTGTGGAGGTAGATGTGCTGGAAAGTGTGAAAAGGAACAACTTGAGATGGTTCGGCCATATGGAACGTATGGAAAGCGAGAGAATGACTAAGAGGGTGTACGAGAGCGAGGTGGAGGGACAGAGGGGGAGAGGTAGACCGAATATGAGGTGGAAGGATGGAGTGAGGAACTACATGAACGAAGGCGGTGCTGGTTGGGGGGAGGGGCGTCGACTGACTGGGGACAGAGGTGCATGGGGGCGGTTCGTTCGTGGCCACACCTTCGGGGATCACGGCGTCAGGCAATAGATAGATAGATAGACATAACAATATATATATATATATATATATATATATATATATATAACTAATTTGGGAACATTAATTTGTTATTGTATATGCCTAGGCTGATGACGCGTTTAATTTATGTATTTATTATATTTTTCGAATAATTATATGATAACATCCTCATGACAAAAATTACCCATGTGATGCCACACATCGTTTAATCTCTGATCTAGGCGATGCATCACCCAATCCACAAAATCCCTTATATTGTTAACGATTTTAGTGCCATTATCTTATCATCATCCTACGAATAAAACTATTTCAAGCTTTGTGCGTTCAACATTGTCATTCAAGCGTACCTTAATTTTAGCTCTTAACCACTTTCAATTTGAAGGAAAACTAACTACAGGTAGCCTTGTATTTTGTCTCCTTGCACATTGGCAAAAAAATTCATAGGTCTGGATTCACTAGCTGCAATATTACATCGGACAAATACTCCTATCATCCTAAAGAACACCATTATGAGCATTCATTTTAACATTTTAGCACCCTCCCTGCACTGGTTTAAACCAGTCCCAGTCCTGCGACACACGACACGTCGGGATGCTTGCGCAGATTTTTTTTTTTTTTTTTTTTACATTTTTTTTTCTTAATGTTTAGCTTTGTTTGATTATATATTTTTGATTTGAGAATAAACATAGGACTATTACATACACAAACTTACGAAGGTTGATAATTTAAAATAAAATGAATACTTGCAAATCATGTTTATCTAACCATCTAATTAGGGCATATTCAAACCCAGGCACCCCGTTTGCTAATACATTAGGAAATACATAAGAACATAATTATAAAAGTAAGTACAAGGAGGATCACTTTCCTATCCTTGGCATGGCACTGTACAGTTAAAGGAAAATACAAACTTGCTAATCTACTAAGCCTATAAATCTTAGCATTCTGAAATCCAATGCTATTTAACCCAGGAGCTGCAGGAAGACTCTTAAGAGTTTCCCCGGGCGACTGCGGGAAGACTCTTAAGAGTCTGGGGAAAAAAAAAAAAAAAATCCATTTAGAACACCCCAAATTTTTTTTTTTTTTGGCCATGCCAAATATCACTCCTCCACCTCCCCTCCTTCCCCACTTTCCTCACCTCCTTCAGTTATCACCTATTTTCCCTGTTATTCCCTTATTCTGTGGTCTATTTTCGTGCTAACATTAGCGAGTTGCAAGCAGGGCATTGTCATCACTGTTACCAAGCGAGTGCAAGAGAGAGAGAGTATCGATCGACAGTCTCTCCAGACGTGGGGAAAAGTGGAGGGGAGGGAGGTTGCCTCAGCCATACATTATGTAACTCCCGGCCTGTATCGCCGATTTTTACCATCCAAACGCTGTTTCCACTTGTTTTATTGTTGTAACAGGTTAATACCTTTGTAAGCAACCTATAATAGGTGCATATGGATAAGTATTAATGCTATTTATGGTAAAATAACGATGTTAGTGATGGGAACAGCTCAAATACGTGTGCACAGGAGTGTGGTGTCTCATACCCCCCATGCGCACGTCTTAGGTTAAGCATATAATAGAACAATAATAACTACAATAGTAACATGTAACACTGTAATGCTAGTGTAAACAAATGAAAGGAATAGATAATGTTGGTACAAAAAGGTTAAATGTTTTAATCTAGAACAGAAGAACGTGAATTTGAAAGAAAAAGACAAAAGGAGGATCAAAATTCCAATCTTGGGGGTGCAGGGTGTAGGCCTAAGAATAAAGGAAAATCTCTAGCTGCAGAGCCTATCTATTTATTTCTAACCAACAACTTGCATGTGGGCTATTGCCCTCAGATAGCACAATTTGTCAGCCTCTTGATCATAAGACCTAACCTTCAATGCAAGTCCGTTTGCTAACAGAACATATACATTTCTGGATTGTTCAAGATTTTGAACCCTAGCATTTTGCAATGTTAGTCTATGAATTCCAATATATTTTAGGATTCAATTAAAAAACGACCACATTGTTGGAGGAGAGCACATGAATAGTGACTTGAGAGAATTGTGGAATCCTTCACAACAATTTGTGGTCTTTGGTGCAGAAACTTGTGCATCCTCATAATGATTCCACAACTGTATTTCAAACCTTGGATTTCTAACTCTCCCTCCTACTCGGGGTCCATGAATGTATGTCGACTCAAGTAAGCAAGCAAGTCATTAGTTTCTGGCTCATCTGGAAAAGTGGCTCCCAACTCTTCAAATATCTCTTCTACTTCATCAACTGGTACAAAAGCAAGTGCTGGAAGTGACTTCACCAACATTGCAAAATCATGCTCAGTTTCAAATCTCACTTTGAGACCCAAATCATTTACCTTTCTGATTACTGATTGATTGAAATGAAAAAAACAAAAAATGAAATGTGTGCTTGAGGACTCACTTTTGAATGAATTGATTGCAGCCAACTCAAAGTCAAGCAACACTGTTGAGGGATTTAGACCTTGATTCAAGTTTCTCAAGATTTCAATCATATGTGTATATGTTTCAGCAGTTTTGTTTGGCAAGAGAAAGTAGACGCAAGGGGGATACGAATTTCCCACCTTGGCATGAATGGTGTACCGTTGTAAGAATATAAGTGGAGTAGTATCAAAAGTTCCATCCCCCATCCACACCTCACTCTGAAGGCAGTCAAGTAATTCACGTCTGCCAAGAACCAAGATTCTCAGAGGATCATCAACTCCTGAATCATACAAAACCATTTCAACATAATCATCGGGAATTTCAAAGTTTCGTGAATGAGGAGGAGGTTGGACACCTTCAATCTGTTGACGCTTGCGTCTGATACGCCTCTCAATGGCAGATTTTTTTGGCATTCTAGCTAAGATGTCATTGTTTAAGGGTGCCATATTGTCTCCAAGAAGTGTCCTTGTAGTTGCACGGGTTGTTTCTGCATCTCCTTTCATTTTTGCAAGGACTGCATTTGGCTCCGTTTGAATAGAGTCTCCAGAATGGGAGTGAGCAGAAGGTTCTCTCACAATATTTGAGCCACATGATATCAGGGATGATCTACATTTAAATTTCTGGTACCTCCTGCACCTCCAATATTTGTTCCTAATTTCTATCCAAGCTTCTCGTGTCCTAAGAATATACTCAAACCCTTGGTGTAACAGCATTTCCACACCTCTCACTGACTTAGAAAACTGCAGTGCCATAATTTCAGAAAACAAGACAATATATTAGCTGGAAATATATGTAAAATGCAGGAAAAATGACAAAATTGTCATGTGGGAAGACAGTGCAAGCTCAACGAAGGTCTGTCGCCTACTGATAAAGTTTGATCATAGTATGCTATGAATAAGCACATTCGTGAATGGTTCATGTTCCAAGATCACTCATTGGTCCAGATAAAGCTAGTGGGCGGAGCTAGGACGTCCACCAACACGTTCCATACTGTCCGTACAACACATCTACAATCATGAACCTTCCCCCACTGGTGGCGATTGTGATGGTAGAAGTGATGATGCTGGTGAATTTGGTAGTTGTAATGAGGTTGGTCATTGTGGAATAATAGAGGTGATGGTGATTGTAGTAGTGATGGTGGTGGTAATTGGAGGTACTAGTAGAGGTTGTGATGATGGTAGTATTAGTGATGATGGTGGTAGTAGGGGTAATGATGTTGGTGATTTTTATTTTATTTTTTTATTTTTTTTCTATATTCCAACTTACTTCCTCTCGGGCATAGGCTGAGAGCCTTAACATTCACTGCTTTACAATGAACAGTGAAGCCCGTAGGTCTTGTTCCAGTCTAGGGAGTGAGACATGTGAAGCACGTAGAGTACAACGAGCACCTGCCATCTTGCCTTCACATGAGGCACGGTGCTCACTCATGGCCCGAAACGACCCCATCTCTGAAGCCACCTCGAATCACTAGTATTAGTGATGTTGGTGGTCACTGGTAGTAGTAATGATGGTGGTGGTCCTTGTTGTGGTAGTAGTGATTGTGGTGGCAATTGTGGTAGTAGTAATGATGGTGATGGTGGTAGTATAGTGCTTAGTGCTGGTGGTGGGGATTGGTGTAGTAATAGTGATGACAGTGGTGGCAGTAGTGTTGATTGTGGTGGCAGGGATGATGGATGTGATTGTAGTAGTAGTGATGATTATGTTGGTAGTAGGGATACTGATGATTGTAGTGGTATAATATTAATGGTGGTGATTATAATAGCAATAATGGTGATTGTGGTGGTAGGAGTGACGGTGGTGGTGAATGCAGTAGTAGTAGGCTACCGGTATTATGTTGGTGTTGATTGTGTTAGTAGTAGGGGAAAAACATATGGTGTTTTTTATTATGCTTGGCAAAAATAAGTAGTTTAGGTTCACCATACGGGAATAGGATATTCAATATACATGCACAGGGTAGAAGCAAGGCAAATCATACATTCAGAAGAGGTTATATGTTATATTTGTGCACAAGAATACATAGATGAGTCTGTTGTAATATTATTCTGACTCAAGTTTTATATGCAATACCTAAAGGGAAGGATAATAATTATACAGCAAATAAACCAATGTATGGAGATTATGCACTCATGGCTTTCATAATACTGAACTCATTAATCACACATCAGGAACAAAGATTAACATGGAAATAGTCTTCAGGACCATCGATATTTATTAATTACTTTCAAGGTTGAGCATATAAATTACGCACATTCACAGGAGTTCAGAAAATAGAGAATGAGGAATGCAAATTTTCTATGTCACCCAAACACGGGTTACTATGACAGAACATTACAATCTATCTGCTATCATCATCACTACTACTATCGCCATCATCACTACTACTATATTATCACTACTACTATATCATCACTACTACTATCTCCATCACTACTACCTACTGTATCACCATACTCACTACTACTATCACCATCATCACTACTAGCACTACAACTATCTAAATCATCACTACTACTATCATCATCGTCACCATTATAATTAATCATCACTACTGTCACCATCATCACTACTATCACTGCTACAATCTAAATCATCACTACTTTTTTTTTCTATGTGAATGAGGGAGACAAAAGGCATAACTGCCTGCAGCGAGTGCCTCCCCCAGATTTCAAAGAGTGACAGGGCCGAAATCTAGGGACGTTCGATCTAAAATGCCTGGACACAGGGAGTTTGAAGCAATTTAAGTCATAGGAAGAGGGAAAGACTGATTCTGGGAGAGAGTTCCAGAGCTCAGCAGTTGAATAGAAGAAATTCTGAGAATAGCGTTTCACTCTTGGGTTGGAGAGTTGCACAGAGTAGGGGTGGGATTGTGTTGCAAGGCGGGTACTACGTACCCTACGTAGAGGAGGTGGTATACACTGGGAAAGCTCCGAGGAACACTGATTATTGTAGTAGCGATAGAATAATGAGAGAGATGCAACATTGCGGCGAAGAGAGAGAGATTGCAGAGAATTGGTGAGTGGACGAGAGTTAATTATACGAAAAGCTTTCCTTTCTATTTTATCTAGGGGTGCGGTGTGAAAGGATCCTCTTCACACATGTGAACAATACTCCATACAAGGACGCATTGTGCCCCTGTACAGAGCAAGTAGCTGCGCAGGGGTAAAGAACCCCTTGAGGCGGTTGAGCACACCCAGCTTCTGAGAGGCTGCCTTAGCGAGACGTAATATGGTCCTTCCAAGTGAGAGCAGAAGAAAAAGAGACACCGAGAACATTGAGGGAAGATGAAGGGTTGATTTTTGTATTGTTGATGAATAAGGGATAGTTCTCTGGAGGTTCCTGACGGATAAGATGGATAAATAGAGTTTTGGAAGCATTAAATGTAATAAGGTATTCTCTACCCTAATTGGAAATAGTAGCTAGATCAGAAGATAAGCATTTTATGGCTTCATTACGTTTACTTTTGAGGGATTGCTGGCTGGGGCGTTCTGGAAAACTAATTGAGTTGTGTAAAGTAGAGTCGTCTGCATATGAATGGATGGGACTAGATGTACAGTTGAGAAGATCATTTATGAAAATTAGAAAGAGAATAGGAGATAGGACAGAACCCTGAGGAACACCGGAGTTGATAGGATGAGGAATTGAGCGATGGCCGTCCACAACCGCAGCTATGGAACGGCCGGAAAGGAAATCATCATCATCATCGTCACCATTATCGTTAATCATCACTACTGTCACCATCATCACTACTAGCACTACTACTGTCTAAATCTTCACTACTACTATCATCATCGTCACCACTATCATTAATCATCACTACTGTCACCATCATTACTTCTAGCACTACTACTATCTAAATCATTACTACTACTATCATCATTATCACCATTATCATTAATCATCATTATTGTCACCATCATCACTACTTATGACATGTTCATCATTAGAATCACCATCATCACTATCATCACTACTAGTCATTATCCTTACTACCACAATCACCACCACCATATCTATTACTATCACCAGCATCACTACTAATATCGCCATCATCAATCCTACTAACATAATCACCACCACTATCGCAACTACTACCGGTTACCACCACCATCACTACTATAATCACCATCGTTACTGTAAATCCTCACTACCAACACCACTATCACTACTATTACCATAATCACCATCATCACCACTTCTGTGATGTTCATGCACAAACACACCGTCATTATAATACTACACCACGCCTACTGGGGGCTACATAATCACTGGTTGAGAGGCACTATTTGAGATGGTCACTGGTTGAGGTGGTCACTGGTCTAAATAGTCACTGGTTGAGTTGTCACTGGTTGAGTTGTCACTAGTTGAGTTGTCACTGGTTGAGTTGTCACTGGTTGAGGTAGTCACTGGTTGAGTTGCTACTGGTTGAGATGATCACTGGTTGAATTGTTTCTGGTTGAGATGGTCACTGGTTGAGATGGTCACTGGTTGAGATGGTCACTGGATCAGTTGGTCACTGGTTGAGTTAGCACTGGTTGAGATATCACTGGTTGAAATAGTACTGGTTGAGATGGTCACTGGTTGAGTTAGCACTGGTTGAGGTGGTACTGGTTGAAATAGTACTGGTTGAGTTAGCACTGGTTGAGATTGTCACTGGTTGAGTTGGCACTGGTTGAGATGGTCACTGGTTGAGATAGCACTGGTTGAAATAGTACTGGTTGAGATGGCACTGGTTGAGGTGGTACTGGTTGAGATGGCACTGGTTGAGTTGACACTGGTTGAGTTGGCACTGGTTGAGATGACACTGGTTGAGTTGGCACTGGTTGAGTTAGCACTGGTTGAGATGGCGCTGGTTGAGATAGCACTGGTTGAGTTGGCACTGGTTGAGTTGGCACTGGTTGAGATGGTACTGGTTGAGTTGACACTGGTTAAGATGGTCACTGGTTGAGTTGGCACTGGTTGAGTTGTCACTGGTTGAGTTAGCACTGGTTGGGATGGCACTGGTTGAGTTGGCACTGGTTGAGATGACACTGGTTGAGTTAGCACTGGTTGAGATGGCACTGGTTAAGTTGGCACTGGTTGAGTTAGCACTGGTTGAGATGGTACTGGTTGAGTTGGCACTGGTTGAGTTGGCACTGGTTGAGATGGTCACTGGTTGAGATGGTCACTGGTTGAGTTGGCACTGGTTGAGTTAGCACTGGTTAAGATGGCACTGGTTGAGTTGGCACTGGTTGAGATGGTTAATGGTTAAGATGGTCACTGGTTGAGATGGTCACTGGTTGAGATGGTTACTGGTTGAGTTGACACTGGTTAAGGTGGCACTGGTTGAAGTTGCACTGGTTCAACTGACCTGTCACCGTTTCGAAGTACCCCTGGTGGTAACAAAGGCTTTAAAGTATCCCTAATAGGCTCAAAATTGCGTCAAGAACGTGAGAGGGTAAACTGACCACGTGATATCAGACATATTCCGCCTACAGACATAAGGTATCTTTTATTTAACATTGGAGAGGTCCTACCATTTTGTTAATGTAACAAATAATTTGGAATCATTGGGATGAGTGAAAATAGGTACATTACAATCATGGCATGCAATGTTCTTTGCAATATCTTACAACATTTGATATATATATATATATATATATATTCTCTTTTAAACAGACGAGGTTAAAGGCAATAGCAGTTTCAGCATTCAGGATTTTATTGTTACAGCTTTCAATAGTTCTAACAATTTTCCTCTGGGGTTCAGAGATGAGGTACAACAGGTTAGCAAAATTCATGGTGTATCCAACGTTTCACAAGTAAACATCTTGCATCTTCAGGGAGTGGAGAGGTAATGATTAGAATAGGGACAAAGCATCATATTTATACAAAATTCGAGGATCAAGAATAGGGAGGTGGGCGGAGCTACTGGGTGTGGGGTGGCTGTTCATTGGTGGAAGGCAGTCTATTCGCGAGACGGGCACTAAATCTTATCGGTGGTTGGTTGTTGGCTGTGGGTGGCTGTGATTGGTTGGTGTTGTCAGTTGTGTGCTGAGTGCGGAAAGGTAAGGGAGGGGGGCACAGGGCGAGAGGAAGGGGGGCAGTATGCCTGTAGCGTTTGCCTGAAGGAAGAATTTGAAGGTCTTGTGTTTGGTTGTTGATGCTGGGGTTGAGTGTTTGGATGTATAGAGCTTCTAAAATAGCTAGTCTTCTGGGGTCTGATTCTTTGTCGAGTATGGTGGTTTGTCTGTCTAGGTCGGCGCGAGTTAGGGCAAGATGGTGGGGGGCTTGATAGTGATCTTTTATAGCGCCAGATTGAAGGTGGAGGGTTAGTCGACGGGAAAGGCGAGTTTGTGTCATTCCAACATAGGATAGGGGTCCACAGTCCCCAGAGGTGCAAATATGCTGGTATATCACATGATCGTCTTTCGGTTGGTTGGTGGAAATGGGGCGGTTACGGAGGACAAGGTTGGAGGTCTTAGGAGATTTGTAGTAAATAATGAGTTTTATTTTATTGTCAGGGTTGGTGGGGAGGACGTTTTTGTGAATTATTTCTTTCATAATGGATTCGTCTGTTGTGTGGTCGGAAGACATGTAGTTTCTGTAGAAAAATGTAATGTCATTGGCCGGGTTGGTGCTAGGGGGGTCTTGTTTGTACCATTTTTCTAGGTGGTGGTTGATGGCATTGGTGACGTCAGTGTTGGAATACCCATTGTTGACTAGGACCTGGGTGAGCCTTTCCAGTTCATTGTGTGTGTCATTCCAGGTGGTGCAATGGATGAGGGCTCTCCTGACATAGGCGGCGATGGTGGACTGATGGTATCGTTTAGGGCATTCACTTTCCCCATTAAGACATTGGCCATTGTTAGTAGGTTTGGTGTACACTGTAGTTTTGAAGCCGTGGTCGTGGAGGGAGACAAGGAGGTCGAGGAAGGGTAGATGTCCATCGGTGGTTTCTTCGTAAGTGAAGTTGAGTCCGGAGGCGGCCATGAAGCGCTGCTGGAGGTCCCTGAGTTCGCCCAGGTCCTTCACCCGCACGAAGATATCATCGATGTACCTGCAGTAGACAGTGGGCCGGTGGGCAGCCAGGAGTTCCTCTTCGATAGTTCCCATGAAGAAATTGGCGAACAGGACCCCCAGGGGGCTTCCCATCGCTACACCGTCGATTTGCTGGTACATATTCCCGCGGGGGCAGAGGAAAGGGGACTCCTTGGTACATAGTTCCAAGAGCGTCTTCAGGGCCTTCTCCGGGATGTCCAGGGGGGGGGGGGGCGTATTAGGGCAGTGGTAAACTTTGACGTAGGATAAAATCTATGGTCTTGTCAACGGGCACCATTGGTAAACAAACTCTCTACGTCGAGGGAGGCGATGATGTGGTCGTTAGCTGGGGGGGCATCTCGTTGAATTTCTAGGAAGTCATAAGCAGAGTTGAGGTTGTATTGCCGAGGAACAAAAGGGGTGAGGAGTTTGTTCAGGGCCTTGGCGGTCTGGTAGGTAGCAGTAGAGATCTGTGATATGATGGGGCGGAGGGGGTTCCCGGGTTTGTGGGTTTTTATAGTACCGTAAGCATAACCTGGGGTGAATTCGCCGATGAATTTCTTCAGGTGTACGCCATCGGCTTTGGCATTGATAGCAGTGATGGTGGTGTTGGCTTTCC